>CM053170.1:74051538-74106254 GCA_012977825.3 Pteromalus puparum | reverse complement strand
CAACCTCTGGGCCGCGACGCCCGGCCTCAAGAGCCTCCTGCTCTCCGAGACGCGCATCCTGCAGCTCGACGACGGTGACCTGGCCCACCTGCGCCAGCTGCAGACACTCGAGATCGGGACGGGCCGCTGCGCGAGCTCGGGCCCACGTGCTCGAGGACACGCCCCAGCTGCGCCGGCTGAGTCTGCGCAACGACGACCTCACCTTCCTGCCGGCCTCGCTGGCCCAGCTGAGCCGCATGAGCCAGCTCGAGCTGCAAGGCAACCCCTGGGCCTGCGACTGCCGCATGTTCTGGTTCGTGCGCTGGGCCGAGGAGCACCTGCACCGCGCGGCCTTCGAGAGCGGGCTGCGCTGCGGCCACGAGACCCAGACCGTCGACACGCTCGAGGCGCTGCGCTACCTCAACTGCACGCCGCCCAGCCTGTCCCACACGACGTCCGGCAGCGAGCTCTGGCTCATCCGGCGCGAGGTCGTACTAGAGTGCGAGTTCTCCGCAACCCGCTGCCCTCGCTCACCTGGGTCACGCCCAGGCTGCGGGTCTTCCACTGAATCCCGACCCTTCCTTCCCGACGCCTTCGTGCGACACCCGGTCCACGACTGGCCGGGCTCGTGCCGCTCGAGCTCGACGACGACGAGACGACGGCCGCATCCGGTCCTGGAGAACGGCTCGCTCTACATCAGCAGCCTGCACCGCGAGGACGTCGGCCTCTACAAGTGCTTCGCATCAACCCATCGCAACGCACTGCGCAGCCGATTGTCACCTAGGTTCACGGCCTCGAGTTGGGGGCTGCCGCGGAAGCCGTGAGGCTCGAGCCGCTCGATGCCGCTGGCCGTCCAGGCGAGGTAGCGCAGCCGCGAGGCTGGCTCCAGACTCGCCGAAGGGATCTCCGAGGCCTGCACCTGGTGCAGGGCAACCTCCTGGAGCTCCGCGCCGAAGCCCAGACCGAGAAAGCTTCGGTCCTCGCAGCGCATTCGCGACCGGTCGTCGCTGCACTCGCAGCTGGGCGGACATGCTACCGCTGCTGCTGCTGCTGCTGCTGCTGCTGCTGTTTCTACTGCTGTGGATGAGACGCTCGTAGCCGCTGCCGCGAGAGTCAGCAGGATGGCCAAATTCAAGCGGAGGGCAGCGGGCCACGGTGCCACCCTCATTCCTAAGACCTGTGGAGTGACAGAAAGAAAATCGTGGACTCGTTATTTTTTCGTTCGAGTTCTGCTCGGAGCGAGGCGTGAATTTTTCATCGCACACACGCTACTTTCAGACATTGAAACCGCGACCTCGAGCCATTGATCCGCAGCGTTGCTACCAGCCTTGCGCGCTCATCGGATAGTAACACGGCTGCGGCTGTGAATGAACGATCCTCGAAACGTTTCGTCGTCGATTTTAGCAAATATATACGAATGTCGTCGCGTGACGCCCACGCGCACGGATTCGTCGACCGCTCGCGCACTCGACGCTCTCTCTTTCTCCGATGCTCGAACAAAGAAAACATTCTCTCTCCCGGCGACCGTTCAGTCTGGAAAGGAGAAAAAAAAACAACTGGCCAAGGCTGATAAAAAGTCACGACTCACGATCGTCGTAACGCGAGTGCTGCACGACGGCCGTGGCAGCCGGAAAATCAATCCGAAAACGTCCGAATCACGTTGCTCGCGGACTCGCTCACTCACACACACACACACACACACACAACACACAAGCACACAGATAACACCAAGCAAGACACTCAGCTGTCGTACCTAATTCGGGGTCGAGAGTACGCGACCGTTGCCCGGTGTTCATTGGCGAGTAGGCAGCCGCCGGCCGAGATGACGAGCTGCAGCACGACGACAGCGGCGGCGGTGGCGAAGTCGAGCTCGCCTCGAAATTTCTACTGCTGCTTGTGCCGCGATCTTACTCGCCGCCGCCATTGCTAAGGCCAGCCACGAGCTGCTGCTGCTGCTGCTGCTGCTGCTGCTGCTGCTGTTCCTCGTTAACCTCCTCGCACTCGACGCACTGCTCGCTCGAGTCTCTCATGGTGCGACGTTCTCTGCTATGCGATTGTGTATCTATGTGTCTACGCTCGTGGGTGGCTACTATCTCTCTCTCTCTCTCTCCCTCTCTCTATCTTTCGCTTTCTGCTGTTTGTGTCTCTCGTGGCGAGAGGACGTGCGGATGGAATCGCGTGCCGGAGCAGAGTACGAGCCAGTCGGGCGTCCGACTGCCGAGCGACCGATGCAAAAACTGAGTTCTACGTAGAGCAGAGCAGCAGCAGCACACAGTGCGCGCGCGCAGACGCTGCCGCCTCGGGTTGGTCGACCGTTTCGTTTCCCCTCTCGAAAGCGAACGGCGGCTGCTGCTGGGAGAAGTTCGCTGCTGTGTGAGTGCTTATGTACGCGTTGCCGCCGCTGCTGTTGCTCGGTTTCACTCGATCATGCTTATAATATGCGCGTATACGACTGAGATGGGACTGCGAGAGCGAGACGATATTGAGTGTTGATGAACTCGTTGTTCGGTTGGTTTTCTTTTTTTCTTATTTAAAATAATTTTTTTCGAGAAGAATCTTGTTTTTATTTATTTATTTATTTATTTATTTTTTCAACCGGGTATTCGGATGTACACGTGTACGGAGATCAACCTTCGCCGCGGGTCATACCAAGTGTTTACGCGGAGCAGACTCGATCTTTCGTCGAGCGATGAGCTTGCGTTAGATCTGGAACACATCGATGGGGTTATACGAAGCAATTTAACTGTCCTGGAAGCTCCGAAAAAGCAAACGTCCGTTATTTATGCACTGCGGGCTTTTCCTTTGATCGATCGTTTTCTCTACACTTCTTCGTGTAAAATAAGCGACTGTACGCTACTGCTCTTTGATGTTAAATCAGGTTGGGTAAGAACATCCGGGATATAAACTTCGAGTCTTTACTCGGTTATGTACATACATACACACACGAGGACGTTACATGTGTGCATATGTTTTGCAATCGCCTGTATAACTGTTTTGATCGAAAATTGTGAAACGCTTGAAAATAGTTTTGTAACTCAATTAGTTATATATCAAGTCTGATTACACAATCGTCGCCGGCCGCAGCAACAATTGATCGTATCGTGTGAGCACTGCTAAAATAAGAAATTTCGCACATCATGGCACTTTTGCTCGAATTCGTTGCAAATTAAAGCTCTGCAGTGCGAATTGCACGAAAAAAGTAGTTAACCAGTGTACCAATTCAAGACTTTACGCTGACGTATATAATTTTCAGTCAAGCGTGTAGTGTGTACTGTGCTATACGCACCGAAAATTGACGCAATTAATTGAAGGTTAATGTATTGTTCTCTGTGGGTGTGTGTGCGTGCGTGTGTGTACGCGCGCGTGTGTGTGTACACGAGATGTTAACATTATTTCGTGGTGCGTTTATTAACATCTGTATGGCCTCGTAAATTCGCATAGCTGTTCGACTCCAAATACGTTAACAAATATCTCCAGCGGCGTAGATAAGGAGTTGAAAGTAGAAAATACAGACATCAGAACCGACAGATTTTCTGATCGGTTTAATAAGTAGTTATTTTGTACAAAGAACCAAATAGACACGTTAGAAAGCCAGTGCGATTATTATTTCCTCCGTGAACTTACAACGAACGAGGTACACTTCACTTTCGAAGATAAAGTGCCGGCAGCAGTTGTAATTAATTATGTGGCCGGTGTGGAGTCATTTACGCTAACTATAATATAACGAGTTTCACGATTTTTCACTAATGCACGTATACGTATGTATCGCATAATCGTGGCGTGTGTTTGATCGACGCTATTTATCATATCAAACAACGGTATTATCTCTTGAAAAAGAAACCTCAAACAAAGAGCGTCTGTTAAATTTGATCAAAACTCGGGTAATCCGATATCTTTCGCGATACTCTATGTATCAACTCTAACTCGACAAATAACGAAAAGCCAATATAATATCTCGAGTGCACTGTGACTTTAGTAAAACTTGTTGTAATTAAAACTTTTATCTCTCCGCGAAATTGAGGGGAAATCCACCCTGGAAAAACGGCCGTCAATTAATCATCGCCTTGTCCTTTTCACTTTAGGCCTCTCAACCTCCCATTCAGCAACATCAGAGAGAGAGAGAGAGAGAGAAAGAGAAAGAGCTTCCTTCGTCCGCCTCTTCCTTCCCGTGTATAACGCGGCAACGTCGCACGCGACCCTCCCGGGTCTGCGCGCGCACAGCTGGTAGCTTCGAGAAGTCCCTCGCGAATTCTGCGAAAATTTCGCTTTTATAATGGGCTCTAAATTTGTCTAAATTCGAAACTGTGCATACTATGCATCACGGTTGTACGGTACATGATATTATGCAGTCGATATTCTTCTCTCGACTAGACCCACTGTATAAATATAGAGTCGTATTTCAAAAGCGCCCGAGTTCGCTGGTAAACTGCATTTTCTCGAACTTCCGCAGTAAAGAGCTGCACTTTGCCGCGGCGGAAAAAGTAATATCCTCGACAATCTAGATACATACATACATACATGCATGCATTCGGAAAAAATGAGGCGAAAAAAAAGTCACGGCAACCGCATCAAAGCCGCGCGTGTGTCTGTGTAAAGGGAGAAACTGCGGCACACGCGGATAAAACTTGCTGGTCGGTATAGGTATATATAAGCACTGCTAACTGCAACACCGCCGGGAGAAAGAGCAGCAGCAGCAGCAAAAAGATTTCTGTGAGCCTCTCCTCCTCCTCCTGCTGTTATACAGCTGGGGCCGGGCGTCGTATACCTGTGTGGGTCCAAAGGTGAGGCTATGTCTCTGTCTTCCGCTTCGAAGAAGAAGAAGCGGAGTGTGGAAGGCGTTGTGTTGCCGAAATTTCAAACTACCGGTGAGGCTTGAGGGTTTTATGAATTTCATTAGCTAGGCTGCGTTGCCATGCTGAGAGAACTAAATATTTTGTGTACATTGAGAGGGGGGAGAGGATGTAGTACGTGGGCGAATTTTTCGTGAATTTTGAGAGGATGTGGAAACTCGTGTGGAAGAGTATTTCCATTTCACTTTCTTGCGGTTTGCTACTTCGAACGTCGATGCGTGTTATTTCAGGAATATCTTGTAGAGACAGGTCTCGACATGTAGAGCACAGCCTAACGAAATTGCAGCTGCTCGGCCGGAACAATGCGCTTCTATACTTCATCGAGCTGCAGCGCACGTCGAGCGCACGCGAGAGTGAAATTCAAAAATGTTCACTGTGCATTACAGTTCCTCGCGAAAATTACTTCTCCTTTCGACTTTGTAAAGCCCCGAAAATAGCTCGAGAGGGTCAGCGTGGATTGCGGGCATGCAAACAAACAAGAAGAATCGCAGAGCGTATAGAACAATTTATTTCGAGAAACGTCACGTTTCCTCGTAATTAAAATAAGATTATAGTTGTCACCGCGAATGACGCAACTGCCTCGGAAAAACTCATCTCTACTCCCACGAGAGAGTAGGCCGCATATAGAAATAATTCGCCTACAGCCATCACTTCAACTCTCTCTCTCTCCCTCTCTATCTCGACCGCGTCATTCTGAAATTCAAAAATGGAATAAAAACACGAGAGCTTCTCGTATATCTATCTCACTCAATTCCGCCAATTGATCTCGTGTCTATACAGGCGCGCACACACAAATACAGATCTGAGAAACTGGAACAATTGCTTCTCCCTCGAGACCCATCGGCGACGACTGCTATATATACCCCGCGTCACACGTCTGCTGCAGTAAACTTAATAAAACAATAAAGGACAGTCTCGCAGAACTTTCTTAAAACAGAGCTTGTGTGTCTGCTACAGCGTATACTCACACAGCTCGGGGGGCTTTTTCTCGAGGATAGAGAATAACGCAAGAGCTTGCGACGGATAATCGTTATTAATTAAGCGACGGGTCGCGTCGTTGGGGAATTTCGAGAGGACAAGACACACACAAGAGGGACGAGGTCGTCGCTGCAATGGCGTACTTGCTACCCTTCTCTCGATCGGCTTTTGCGAAATTCGTCCGATCGAGAGGTGATTTTAAAATGGTACTCGGGGAAAAACGTTCACTCTCTGACGAAAGTGTAGCGCTTGTTTTAAAGCTCGGTCAGTGTATACACACGTGCGTGCACGCGTGTATATTTTTCAACTGCGAGATAGCGGCTGTGCTTTGCTTGGAGCCTGCAACTTTGATGGGGGCTTATTTGCCATTGTCAAAGACACGCCGTGACGAGCTTTAATTGCCCTAGCACTGGGGAATTTTCAAGCGCGCTTTTGTTCTCTTCGCGTCTCTTATATACCTTTGAATCGAATCGCGCGATTCAAGCGCCGGTTGCAGTATAGCTTTTTTTCGCGTTCCTCGAGGGAAAACCGGAGATGAAAAATTCCGAGCTAGCTATCTTTAGCCTTGAATCGCGCGGTCTATTGTTGGCAATGACTGGCTCTTCTTTTTCTCAATCATGCTTTGAAAATATAATTTCATTTCTCGCGATGTTGCTGCTGAAAACCCTCGACAGCTTTGCGAGAGAGAAAGAGTAAGAAAACGATCGCATGCTGCGTATAATCAGGATTCCGACAATAAGAGCCGCCTCGAGGGAAATACACAGAGGCGCAAAATCGATGCTCCTCGGCAAATTTCATCCTATCTCCTCATTGGCGGCGAATCACGAGAAGCCAGACACACTGCGAGCGTAGAGCTCTCGGTATTTCCGGGCGCTAAGCGACCTAACGAAATTTCCGATAATCGAGTGGAATCCAATTTCCACGTGTCTTTATTTACACCTTGGCGACGAGGGCGGTAGGTGCTTTCTCTCTCGCTCGCTTTCCTATCTCCGTGTCGAGGCGAAATCGAACAAAGCCGAGCTCGACCTCTACGGGACAACCTTCTGCTCCGTGGCTCTCGCTTCTATACTTTCACCATATTAGACTCGCGGCGACCAGAGCTTTTGCTTTCGATTTTCATGCACGCGACAGCTGAGATACCATATACACGCGAACTCCGATCGGGAAAGTTCTTCTCGGAACTTTTGGCTAGTTGCGTAAGACCGTGTCGCGGTTGTTGTCTATAACGATCGTCATTTCTTTTTCCATAAGTGACCGCAGTTTGCTTTCTAAAAATAGCGACGCGGAATCCTTGTATAATCAGAGTCTCTCACCGCGCGCAAACAATATTAGATCCTTGCGAATCGCGCTGCTACAGCTGCATCCCACTCGCGCGAGAAAAATGCCCTCCATTCTCGACGCCGCTGCCGACGCTGCTGATGAAGCAACGTAACGAGGAAATTACACTGGAGAGTCTACGGTATATACATATATACTTCGTCTTGTCTCGTGGAAAGATCGCTCCGAGTGTAGCTTGACCTTTTTATTCTCGCCACGTGGCTTTAAAACGAATTATACGCCATTGTTTACACCAGCGGATATATAAAGCGAAAATTATTTTATCGTCCCATCTGCGGCGCAGCACAGTTATGCACATCAAGGACACGTGTGCGCGCTTTTTCACTTGGGAAGAAGAATTTCACTTGTGGTGAACGTTGCCAAGTAGTGCAGCTCGCGTCTCGCTGTATAGAAATGAATTTCATTGTTTTGCGCGCATATATAGCCTCGATTGCACCGATCGAAGAGCTGCGCGCTGTAAATATTTTTCCAGGACACGTTTGTGGCCATAAATCTCCGGCCTTACTCTACCAACCAGGAACCAATACATCATTCCTCGTGTTATAATCCGCGTGCGCGCAGCCTTTCATCGCCGTGATTCAACTGATAACGATCTCTAACGCTCGCTCTCGTATACGGAGAAAGAATATAAAAGCCGCAATCGATCGGATTCGTCAATTATGTTAATCCTCTTTGCGAGCAATCTTGGTAAAAGTCTAGCCTCCGGAAAAGAAGGAAGTATTCTCGCGCGCTTTCGCGATCTTGTCCTTGGCAAGTGCCCTCTGCAACGAGCAAGACGGATGGGGCTTGCGTGTCGTAACGAAGATTTGTGCTTCATTCGAGGATTCTTTTCTTTTTTTTTTTTTTTTACTCTTACAGTAAAAAATAAATGTTTTTGTATACATTAATATAAAAAGGAAGCAGAAGCGTATCCGCAGGAAGGAAAAGCCGTCGCTATCTTCTTCTTCCTCTCGTTCGGTTATCGTCTGTGCGTCACGTAAAAGTGTACACGTTCTCGCTCTGCCAACTCGGTGAAGAGTATGCCTTCTGCCGGTTCTTTCTCGTTCGGTCAGGGGCAAACTGCCATCAGACGTCGTATCGAGAACGAGGGTCGTCGGCGCAGTTTTCGGGATCACGGATATGGGACGACCGAGATTCCATTTTGCGCGTTTACTTTTCCATTATAGTCTCATACTGCGTATACATAAGCGGATTTGTTTGGGAAAGTTCTTTAATGGCGGGAGAGACTTTTGATTGAAAAAACATTGGCTTTGATAGAGCATGAATTTTGTATTTATTTGTGAATATGTCCGTCTAATCTTTTGTTATTCTTTTTGTTGCAGGTGAGTCAAAAGAGTCATATCACTGATTTTTTCATCGGCGCGTAAGTCTTGCTCCATTTCAATGTTATGTATATAGATAATTAAAACTGGAATATGATGCGCATCGCGCATAGTAGGGTTGATGTAAATTAAATTGAATAACATCTGTGACCCAGTTGGTCGAAGTTCAATTATGAGAACTAGGTAAACCGCGTCACGTGTTCGTGCTTATTAGTCACGTGATAACTTGTTTACTACGGTTCCGGCGATATAGGATTTTCAATTGAATTCATTGCACGCGCTTTACTCGACTTGAGAAAAGTCGCTATTTTTCTTCGCCTTGTTCTTCTCGAGAATTCAATTTCAGTTTTTAATTAAGTTTACCTTTTTCTTTTTGCAATCGCAAGCTAAGTAAGTTCCAGCGAATCGCGTTTGAAAAAGTATCGATTGAAAACTTATTATTTATCTGAGCTTTTCAAACTTTAAATCAAATTTCTAAAAAGTAGTCTTTAAAATAATGTATTTCAAACATACCAAGTTTCACTTTGCGTCATAGCAACAGCATAAATCGGTCAAACAGTTTACTCTGTGTACCAGTACAGGCTGTGTTTCAATATCAAATTTTACGGAATTCACGATATCAAACATTCGCGTTTCCGTTTCGTTCAAATATCCGCTCGCGGAACATGTCGGTTTTCAATTTAGCCATCAGTCACGTCCAAAATAAATATTGAAATCTCAACGTCCGTCCAAACGAAGAAACATTATCAAAAAACGTCATATCAACGTCACGACAATTATTGCAAATCCCCTAAATCCGCTCGAAATCACCTCTCCCGGCTTCTCACGCAGTCCTATAGCCTCCTTATTCGCTACTCAGTCTGTGCTGTGTGCTCTAGCCCAAGCGGCCGAGGCTCTAGAAGCTTTCGCGAGTCTGACGAGTCATCGCACACACATACAGCGTCGGTTTATAAATAAACCGTCGATTTTCGCGACGCCGCGTAACGCTTCTAGAACGCCTGCTCAACTTTCTTCCGGCAACAGGATTGTAAAATATTGTTTAATTTATGCGCAAGGTGGACGGCGAATCATCGCAATGACAAAAAATTTGTTTATAAACGCGCGTAAATCGCACTCCAAGAATAACATGCTCCAACATAAAGACTTTTATTGAGCCATTTTAATTTCGGACCTGATGACAGCTCGGCCGTAAATAAAAATAACACCGCTCGACATTCACTCCCACGTCTTTTCTCTTTACTTTGAGATAAAACGAGCATTTGCAGCGCGAAATTGATGCATGCTTGTATATGCTTAGATTCGCGTAGACTGACTAATGATGACCCTTTTCGCGACTACATCAATTCTCGGCGTAACGATTAGCCGGTTAATCACGCGTGTGCGTCGGCCTTTCGAAATCTTGGCTTGACGCTGATACTCGTTAGCTGCGTAACGGCCGACACACGATTCGATTGTGTAAGCGCGCTTTTTCCAAATAAGTGAGGTTTGTTTGTTACAATAACAGCCGGACTGTTCGAGGTATATTATGAAGGATTTTCGAAATTTCCGAGAAGCCTGCTTTATTTCGTAAATAATGTACACGATCAGAGCATCGAAAGGAAGTGTACCGTTTATTAAAAATCAATAATCCCGCAAACTTGCTAAAGTGCAGATATACAAGCTTTCAAACTCAGTCGCGAAGCTGCAAGACTCCTCCCAGCTCTCGAAAACAGGTGTATCGACTTGTCATACCGGGAAAACACGTTTTTCTCGTCAAGCGCGCTGCACGAAATATTCCTCTCTCGCTCCGTTTCGCGCGCATCTCGTGACGCAATGTACTTGCATGAATCCTACGCGCAGCAGAATCGCAATTTAACGGACAATTTGATTGAAAAGGGGATTTTCGCGCAAGCATTTACAATCGAGTCGAAACCTCTCAACGAAACGTTACGAGAGCTCAATTAACCAGTTCAATTGTGTTCGCGATAAACGATCGCGATAGTAGACGGATCTGTGTTATTTTTAATTTGCCTGCGGGGTCTCGTTCGTACAAGCGGACGGAACGTTTACTTTTCGCGCGAATCAATGATAAACTGTGCGCGCGGCGCTGATAAGAGGGCAAACGCTCGATTAATCGACTTCTTGCCGCCGCTTTTCGAATAACAAATGAAGCGTTCAGAGGGCATTCGAACGCCTCGTAATTTGTTTCATACCGCGTGGGTTATACTGTAGGTGGGAGATGAGATTACATGGTCGTTCTCAGCGGATGTGGATAAATTCGCGCTGTTTTATTCATTCGAATTTAGAAGAACTACGTGCGGTCCCGTAAAAATAGAGCCCAATTTACCATTAACCATTGATGAGCGAATATATAAGAGAATCAGAGGTAATGAAACTTAATACTCTTTGAGAAGAAGATTCGGGTCTATCGACGAGCACTAGAATACACCGGCGAAATCTGTCGCGCAAAGAGCGTCGAGCCAATGCAAAAACTAAATACAAAAGAGCGGACTCCCCGCGTCTTTCACGAGCCCTCACTTGGCTCGTTATATCTCCATTGACTACTGCAGCGGCGTTTTACACGCCCACATCGTCGTGGAAAAAACGTAGTTATTCGCTGATTGAAAAAGCTTTCGATCGATAAGGGCTATTGCGATACACGGCACTCTCTTATACGTGCAAAAAATGACTGAATCAGAGGCGCCTATTAGCTTCGATTCCATGTTGATGCGCATAAACGAGAGATATTAATTTTCCACTGGCGTTTATCCGCTCGTGTAAAGATACGCACATCGGTTGATTCGCGAATTAAAAATACATAAATTTAGCGCACGCAGTAGAGTCTGAATGTGTTATTATCTTCTTTTTTGTTCGTTAACTGAGCAACCATTATGCGAATTAATTTTCCGCCCAGCTGTAATTATGGGAGAGCTTTTTGCTGCGAAAAGTATCGAAATAAGCGCCTCCGAGAGGATTTATCATGAGTGTAATTACCGCAGACTGGAAAGGAAAAAAAAATTGCATTTTGCACTCAGTAACCTGTTGAACAACGCATCGAAAGTATTATAAATTAATCTGAAAAACGTTCACACTTTGCTATACTCATCGACGAGATGAGCTCTATATCGAATCCCTCCCATTATAAGGCCGACCATCGATTTTTCCTTTATGTATATATACAGAGCTTTTACTTTTTGCCTCCTCACGTATGTAAAAACGCGCGCCCAGCAAAAAAAGTTGAAAAGCCTTCAACGTTGACTGAGAAACACGCACGCGCCAGCAAGTTAGAGAGAAGACATGGAGCAGAAGCAGCTCGATAAGATAATGAAAATAATACCAGAGGAGATAGACGCTATACACGCAGAGCTAACCAAATGAATCGAAGCGGAATACGGTGAGCAGTGAGCACACGTAATAACGACTACTATAGCACAAATGCGGATGTAGGTGTCGGCGGGGAATTCGCTCGTCGATTAACCGTGAACTCCGTCGTTCCGCGACACTGATGCGGCCGTCGCAGTTGTGCGTCTAAAGAAAAAGCCAATGAATGAGTCCCGGGAAATTAGATAACGTATTATAATCGCTATCGCGAAAATTCCGGCGCTTTTATGTATCCCCCTGGAACTCGTCTCTGTCAATGAGTGTATAGTCGAGTGGATGTGTTTTCCAAGCCATTTTGTTCCGTGCTATCTCGATGACACGTTAAACTCGTGTAATGTACATTTACGCAGTGTCAGAAATGTGCTTTTTGATAGCTTTATCGTTTCGCGCTTATTCATAGCTCGATGTTTTTGTGCGTGTTCCCTTATTATTGTGCGACGCAGGAAGCGTTCGCAAAAGTTTAATCAGCTGAGCTCTGCACACAGCAAGCACAAGCTCGCATCAAAAAATAAATAATATTACTCGTCGAAATAATCGCACGTGAGCAGGAATGCTCGTTTTCTCTAAATCTGGATTATTATAAGTACTTATACTCGAGTACTTTGACGGAATAACGCTGTACTAATGGGAAAGCGCACCAAGTGGAATTATGAAGCTCCGCGCTGTTATATGGAAATTATGCAGACACTCGAAAATAACTCGATGTACTTACAATTGTCGACTCGTCATTACTGTTTCCTGCGAATTGACGCAGCATCATTAGAACGGTCCACGGTAATGCGGATCATCAGAGCCCATCAAAAAGCTATCAGACAGTACGATATAACGATCGTCCCCCGAAACGCAAACAAATCATCCCCCTGGTCAGCTGACCTAATCCTAACCTCCAAAAGTCTCGAGCAGCTCTCATAAACATGCGGCATGTGTCGCGCTCTGCAGCAGAGCACACTTCGTTATAACATATTGCCGTCCGCGACGTTGCCGCACCTCGGGATATTGATCCGGCGACGGCAACGCCGCGCGACGCCCAGCTGATCGCGTATATAGCCGTGTTTGTGAGGTTATGGATGATCCTCGCTCGCTGCTGGTGCTCGAGCTATGCGTTGAGGAGCGGATTTTTATTGGAACGATGCGACACTATACCACAATACACAGCCGAGATAAGAATGTGGAGCGAATTGATTTCTTCCGGGAGCTGAACGCCGCTTATGTTTTCTTTTAAATTATGAAGTGCTTCATTCCAGGGCTTATGTTTTATTCATTGGCCTGCGCTGCGAGAGATATTCTTTCTTTAATAAACGATATGAGAAAAGTTTTTGCTCGGCTCTTTCGAATAACTTTTCGATTATTAGACATTTCAAGCGGAGTCGGAAAACGATTTGCGCGACATTTCAGAATGAGATATAAATCACGGCAATTCATCAGCGTTTCACGACGCGCCGTCGTTAACCGAAAATTCCTCCCATCCGTCGCTATACCGTGTTATATTGCCGTCATTAACTCTATCCACTCGAGCCCCGAAAATAATCGCGGAGACGAGTAACTCCTCCCGTATTAATAGCGCGAAAACTGAACTATCGCCGCCTTGGCCGCTAAAAGCTCTCCAGAAAGCTTCCGTCGGAATCGGTCGACTGTACTTAATTTTAGCGGACTGCGTCTGGACGACTCTGTCGCTATATGAGGAAATTTTCGCATGGAAAAATCACGAAAAAATGTACGAATTTCTTGACTCCGAAAAATCCTCAAATTTTCATGATTTTTACATATTTTCAATTGTAGACAACTTTCGACCAAATCAAGCATTTTCAACGCATTTTTTAAAAATTAAAGCTCTTTTACCGTTCTTTCATCCCAGTAATCTGAATTTTCCGTTTGCACCTTCGGAAATTAAGTACATGCCATTGAACAATGGCTATTTTTTGTTAATTTTAAAAGGCTGAAAAAACAGTGTCACAAAGCAGTTTTCTCGTTCCACTAACTTTTTGTACATTTTATGATATAATGAACAAGATAAACCAAGTTAGAAAGGTGTGCTCGCTTTTTGAAAATTTGCCATTTTGCCACCCCAAAAAGTGACCGATTTGCGAAGATTTCCTCATATACGTCCGCTATAACTTTTATATATTAGACGCGCTCTCTAGACGATTAATAGCGCGGAAGGTGGATTTGTGTATGCATATTCTAAGTCGTTGGCTAAAGGTTAAAGAGCGATCGGAATGACGAAGGTGGGCTGTATGAGCAGGCGAATTTTTTAACGGCAGATCGAGTGCAGCTATCGGCTCAAGTAATTATTATTGATGTTTTATTGATTCGGCGTCAGCTGCATTTACCGCCTGTGTGTAGAGCTGCCCACTGACGTTCGTTTAATCGCAAGACACTGCATACCGCCGACGGGTATTCAGTATAGACTTATACTTCATTCTAAATTCGAGCTTTTTTCCCGGGTCCAAGAATAGAACAGCCCATCATCGAATTTCGTTTTTCAAAACAGCTTTCTCGCGCGCACGCCTATGTACGATCATGCCTCTAGCCCTCTGAATTAAACAGAAAATATATATAATACGGAGAGCACATACACACTAAAAAGTAGTCGACGGTGAAAGCTAAGTCTGCTCGCGCGTCAGTCGCCCTTTTCAGGCCTTTATAAATAGAAGCTCACTCGCTCGCCCAAAAGACACATAGTCGACTCGTCGTCGTCGTTGTCGTCGTTGGGGAGGTCCGTTGCTCCTCGCTATCTCTTTCTCTCTCGCTCTCAGCGCAAATTATTCATGCTCCGCCGCGACGCTATAGCTTTTCCTCGAGCCGAGAGCCAATTTCGGCCGCGGGAAAATATATAGACTGTCAATATTTATCCGTTCGATCGCTGGCTTCTGGTATTTCTTTTTTTTTCGTCGATCCGTGTGAGTGTTTTCGAAGAGGGTATGCGCGCCGAGAATGAGGTTGTGCACGTGCCGGTATCCGTGCCCACCTTTAGGCGATAATGCGTTTTTTTTTTTATATATCTAATCGTGACGCGTTCCGATGCTATATAGATTCTTCGACGTGTAATTATTGGAATGAAGTGCGTTGTTATCGTCTATACTTTTTTGACGGAATTTCATCTTTGCTCGTTGCACGTGCTTTCAGAGCTGATTGCCTCATCTTTTTACGTTGTAATGTAATTATACGTTAATGCGACTGAATTGATTGATGCGAGTTGAGAAAAGAGCGTCGTCACCGCGAAGAAACTTTTTTGCCTTTTTTTCTTTGTCTGCAATGTGTAGAAGTGTAACTGGCGGTTTGCACGAGAGGTTTTGTGGAATATCCATCTTGAATTGTTAATTTACATCGTGGTTACTAAATATTTCATAAAGCCGAGTCATTAAGCATTTAATATTGACCCGCGCATCATGCGGACGGTAAACCTACACTATCAACGTGCGCTAAAGCCTGAAATCAGCGCCTGTATAAGTCATCCATCCATTCGAAACACCAATTTCGGGAGAAAATAATTCCGCGTCGTTCAATAAAATGCGCAGCTCGTACTCTCGGCTTATGATAATATTGAAATATTGAAGATACATTTTTTTGCCTGTCTAATGCACATCTTTTTCGCGTCCGCTGACATAAACGACGATGTTTATACCTCCCCATGAAATGCTGGAAAAATGCCTATTTGTCACTCCCGGAATACATCGAGCCGATTAAAGAAGAAAACTCGCGACTACCTTTCGCTAATAACGACCCGTGATTCATCCGTCTATGATTTATTTCTGCCGTCGAGTGTTTTAATTTAAAAAAACAAAACTGCTCCGGCAAATATTTTGCCATACGTTATTCATCGTAGCCAGAAAACCACGAAAGAAATCGAACGCCACAAAGCCAGTCTATAAATAAACTCGACGCCAACAAAGGACCTCAATGAAGCCTACCTTGAATGAAATTTTCGATACACCGACAAAGAAAAAAAACGGCGCGCTACTTCACTGTCAGAATAAACCTCGAGCATCAGTTGAGTTCCGATGCACAGAGTAATCCAAGCTCTCCCGGAAGACTTGCGAGCCGTGAAGCCCGCGTGAGCTAACGAGCTATGAAGGAGAAGTTCTCGGGTACACTTGCTGCTGCAGCTACCCCCCAAGGAAGGGAGAGAGAGAGAGAGAGAGAGAGAGAGAGAGAGGAAAGTAGCTACGGACGCAGTGCGAAGCCGCGTAAGAGCGTCGCGACTCAAGTTTCAAGGTCTCTCGGATTGCTCAAGGATTTTTTTTTTTACTAGAGAAAGCCCGGCTTTGGAGAGAGTTGGTCAATACAGCGGAAAAGATGGTCGGACTTTGTTGCAATTTGTCGCGTTTGGCCAATGCGACCTTGGCGCACCTATATGCTTTGATTTAAAATCATTTGTTTGAATAATTCATTGGCAAAAACGTTGGCTTCTTTACCATCAATATACTTTATTCCTTAACGTTCCATTCATTATTCTTAGTTGAAAAATAATTTTCCCAATCAGAAAAATGCATAAGAATCCAAGCGATGTACCTTCCACATGGTTCAACAAACTATTCATCCGATTATGCAGCCTCTACAGTCCCCCTATACACAACTCCCCCGCTCTTACATAACGCACCGCTCACTGATACATCCAACCAAGTACACTACACGCCCTATACCACCGGTACATAGCAGCTTCCACGAACTGCGCATACCTATACACAGCACAACAATGCAGCAAAACGATGCAGGGTTTCACCTTGCCATGAAGAGTCTGCTCGCAATTGTAACCTGCGTCGTATAAGAAGCCAGAAGCGAATAAAACTCGCGCGCTTTCAGAGTAATTGGAAAGCCAAGGGTCACACGCTCTACTCGCTTACCTGCGCCAAATTGGATGAATCGCAAACGTATATACCGATGTATTGACGTTCGATACACTTCGCAAGGTCTGCTCGACCTCAAAGGGTTATTGGGGTGGATTTTTCAGTTCGATTGATGGTGAATCGCGTCTCTCGTTATCGGGGGAGGATTCAGCTGCGTGTGCACACTACAGGGTGACTAGTTTAGAGCTGAGAAGCCTTCGCACCGCTAGTGAATGATTTTACGACCTCATAAAATCATCGAGCGCTCGATGAATAGCGCACGGCTGATGTGTTGGTTTTATTAGGGGATTCGAGGATCATCAAAGTTATACTTTCACGAATGGAATTGAGCAGTCTGATTTACGTCAATCATCGCAGTTCTTCTTTTTTTTTTTTCGAGTGCAGCGCAAATACTCTTCACAGCAGCGTAAAATATTGCGGGACTATTTATAGAAAATCTCATCGTATAATGAAAGTATGCCGCGCCTTTTTGTTATACATTACGATTTTACCGGTGTAATAAGCTCTATGGGGAAGTGTTGGGAGAATTTTCAGAATATATTAAGCTAAAGAGCTACAATTAAAATTTAAAATGTACATCTGCGTGAGCGTTCCACTTTTGACTGTACCAAAAAGCATTGTTAGTCGCTTCTAAAAGTCGAGCGAAAATTCAAGTTTCAATTGCACGCTATCATTCGAGCGTAATTGGACTTTGTGCGCACTGCGGAATACAATCGCAAAAGAAAGCGATTTAAAGGATGAAACTTACGCAATTTCAAAGTTCTCTAGCTCCGACGTTTCCATTTCGAAAATGAATTTACAGCAAACGCTATTAAATCCCTCGGTCAGAACTCTTGACTCTCCAGCGAAACTTCACTGCATCACTTCTATAAAACCACGTCGCACGACACCTTGTGTAACCGCGTCACACTTCGACCCTGGACGATTGCAATTACTGCGAAAAAAAGGTGCGTCCCATTAAGGGGAATTAGTTAGTCCTTTGTGCCTTGTAGCGTCCCGAGCGATTCCTGTGATGCGATGATGAAAAATTAATTGAAACGAGTGCGTTAGCTCCTATGTAAAAAAAAAAAAAAAACAGAGGAGTCACGCGTTTGCGCGGAAGGAAACCTGACGACACGACAACGTTAATGGAGACGACGAAAGTGCTGCGATCAAAGTTTCTTGGTACACTATATAGCTAGTGTTTCTGCTCCGACGGTGCATTTTTATTGTTTGATTTTGATGTTGCGTGTTTATTTAACGTGGTATGCTTTAAAACGAAAAATTTTGTCCGGATGATTTATCGGTGTTATTTCACGGAGATTAATAACGATAAATTCCTCGGCACTAGCTCTCGAGAAATATGAGTTTTCCGAGTTTGATACAATTTATGGCGGCTGAAAATGGAAAAATCGATTTTCCTGATGTAGCTCGGGAACGACCTTCAAAATAATGAGCGTTTTACTGTCACTTGACAAATAACGCCGACACGTTTGTCTTGTGCGGTGTGTAATATTATTTCAAATATACCGAGAAACGAGACACGTTTTATGGTCGTCACACTTCATAAATTCGTTCGCAACCCGATGAGTAGAAAGTGCAAGTATATATTGTATGTATTATACGCGCGTCAATTTATACAGAACATGCGCGACTATCGCGCAGAAGGAAATTTCGTCGCGCGTAAAAAATATCGTTGTTCTCTCTTCTCCGAACAAAACTTGGAGCAAATATGGCTATATAATTATATACGTGGACTCTGTTACGACATAGCTTCTGCATCGATACACGAAGAGCGAGTGTGCATAATGGAACCGCAATAGCGGCCAGGTAAAAGTCGGCCCCGACACGCGATACTCGACCGCCGCCGCCGCCGAAACACCTGCTGCCCGGGTAATATCGATCAAACTCTCGAGCTAACCGGGCCGTCTCTCTCTCTCTCTCTCTCTCTCTCTCTCTCTCTCTCTCTCTCTCTCTCTCTCTGCCTCTGTGTACATGAAACTGGGTTATGTCTTTGAATTTTCAATGCGTCGCTGTCGCCAGGCGCAATTATAATCGGCTGGTCGGTGATTGATCGTTCGATGACTTTAGGCCTTGAGAATGACTGTCTGTTCTTTTTTTTCGACATAGGGCGTGAGCTTATAATGGAACGATATATTGCTTTTGATATAAGACGCTGTGTAGGCGTTGCGTCACGAGTTTTATTATCTCCACGCGAGCGAAGAAAACTACTGTGCGAGAAACGCGATTTAGACGTTGATAAGAGGTGATAAAACTAATGGTGCAGCGTCGCGCGGAAAATTAATTAAAAGATAATGTAGCTACGCGTTACACCTAGTTTTTCTCTAGATAGAAACTTACAATTCCATCGTTTAGAAAGCTATTTTTATGAGAAGGCAAAACATTCTCGCATTTCAATGTAAAGGCTCTCAAAGAAAGACACTCAATCTCTCCGAGTGCAATTCCATCCGTTTCAACAGAATTTACACTCTTCCATACATATAATGCGGCGGATTTTCATGCTTGATGAGCTGCCCATTTCCTCCTATTCTCCAAGTCAGCAGACTAATGCTCATTTCAATTCCTCGTTTTACACGAAAAAATGCAATGATTCTACTAACTGCCGAATCGCACGTATAGTACAACGCTCGCGAAAATCGTTTAAACGGTTTATTACACTCTCGAGCGCGAACAGACGTGATAAACGGGCGCACAATCGAGATACACGCGCTTGCTATGCGGTATATTAGGCTTTATTATATCGTCGCTATTGTCGCGCGATAAGATTCACGAGCGCTTTATCTGGGCGCTATCGCGCGGGTATGTATAAGCGTTCACGAGTTGCTTGAATAATTTCGCGGTTGTAAAAATCACGATGTTTTATACTGCGGCTATCAGAAAGAAAGCGATACGAGACCGCGACTTTGAAACTTAACAAACGAGATTTTTGTTCGCTGGTTCAGATTGTATCCATATTGTTTCAATTGAAGATTAATCTAGGGATAACTGGAAGTAATAAATTGATCGAGAAAAATATTTATTTACAATTAACAGCCTTAAGATTAATCGCGCTCAAAATTAACGAGTGAAATCTAAGCAATCTCGCCTTTCTAAAGTCCGACGTACGGAAACCGCAACAGTCCTCCGCATATACGCCCCCGGACATCCACGCACATTCGCACACACGAGCGCGCATATGTAGAGAACTGCACCAGCAAAAGCAGATGGTACATGCTCGCTTCACACTCGATGGTCAAAGAACCCGCGTGTGACGTACGCGGATATGCGATGCGTGAGCGCGACTGTACGTATCAGCTAGCTCCGGTTCGCTCTTCCTCCTTTGAGCTTGAAACGCCGACGTTTTATGCGCGAGCTCTGGTCGTTATGCACTGCGATGCTGTTGTATTTTCGGTAGTTAGGGAGAGAGCAGTTGTTTTTTTTTTTTTTTTTTTTCTAGTATATATAGCTGTTGCTTGGGACTTTGATCTGAGAGAAGCTATGACGTACGTAGTCACGAGATTTAAAGTATGTGGTTCAAAGTGAAGCGAATAACGAGGAAACGTATATATGGTGCATCGAAAAAATGACGTGGTTGAATCGCGGTGTATATAGGCTTCGACGATATGTATGGCTTTTTATTTTCATGAAAAACCGTTGGAGATAAAACTGGGTCAACTATAATTAGTTTATAGCTGAAAAGGAAGTGGTTATTTATAGTTGGATTAATCAATCGCACTGCTATTTCTTGTCATCCCTCGATTGACGTCAATTTAATCATTCACAAAAATGAAAAAAAAAACTGCTGTATTTATACCTGAACTTATTATTAATTATTTCTCATTGAAAAAAAAAGACTATATAAGAAACAGTATAGCGCAGCGGTATCATAAATAGTAATGAAAATAATAAAGCGATACCAATTCATCAAAGCAATTGAGATTCATGGTTGTCACAGCTTTGCAAGTGAGTTATTTGTTCATTATACGCGAATATGCGTTTTACGACTTGGCGCAACACCATTTTCCATTATCAAAATTCAACGCGACGACCGGCACCAGTAAACGCCAGCGAATGTTTGCTTAAAATCGCACATAACACCAGCAGAGCCCGCGTTAAAAGAGGAAAATATATAAAATGAGCGCTCACAACGGGTTATGCTAAGGAACCCGCGGCCGCGCGATCGCTTAGCAACAAAGTCGAGCGCACACTTGACTTCCTTTCCCGGCAGCGAAAAAAAAATGGCTTAGAAATTTCATTTGGCGTGCGCGTGTGTATGATATCAAAAGTTCGTTGCTCTCGTAATGCGCCGTAGTAAAATTTTATACGCGAATATAACTCTAGCATCGTATACGTATATACGTATGTAGATGACTTCGATATTATGTATCTCCGTAGTAGCGTTATGCGTTTTATAAAAAAATTTTACAGTTGAATTTGCACGCTTTCGCGGATTATACTGTCGAAACGAGTCTGCTCATGAGTCACGAATTTTAAAAAGTGTGATGATGGTGATATGATTTTTGGCGCCAATTGCGCAAACGTACGGTTTCTCTTTGTTAGTTATATACATACATATATATGTTAGTTATATACATACATATATATAGTCCTGAAGACGAACGTCTGATCCAATTTTGTGTGTCAATCCCTCCTGCAAATTGAATCAACTTCTTGGTCAATAAATTATTAATAATCATACGCGACCCGATATACACGACGCATCAGAGAGCTTGGTCGATTGGAAAATCGCGAGCTCAGTCGACAACGTGCTCTGAAAGAGTCTCGGCTCGCAAACAAGCCGACGATCGCTCAGCACTCGGCATTATATAGAGGAGACGACAGAGACAACCGAGTCGTCGGCGGCTTCTAACGTTTCATCCGACTCTTCGGCTCCTTGTGATCCAATTTCGCGATCGTGCACCTCTCGAGGTCTTGTCGATTGTTCCGCCTCTGTTTCTCTCTGTCCCTCTTTCTGGCTTTCAGTATAAATGTAGTAGTAGCTCATGCTACCGTATTACTGGATTAGTCATTTCCCGCTGGCGATTTGTTTGTTTGTTGTGAAAGGCCAATTCGATTTTCGATTGGAATTCGATCTTCAAGAGGCTAATGCCACGCATAAGTGCCTCGTGTGAGTAGTGGACGTAAACTAATGGTAATGTTTTCATTCAGCCAACTTTGAAGGATCTCATTATATGTTTCTCAAAGTAATTATTTAGCTATACGTCAAATTATTTTCATGTACATTGACAGCGAAGACGAAAGTAAAAATAAAATAAGCGTAATAAACGAAAGTGAATGAAAAACACACGGCTTTGTGTTAATAAGAGAATATATATAGGATATTAAGATGCTTAAATTCTCGTTTGTCACTCGATTAACCGCGACTCGACGGCTTTCGTAGATACGACGGATTTTTCCATGATGGAAAAAATCGTCCCGAAATTCTTAGCTGACGCTAGGTCAACATTTAGGACAATAAAGTAAGTAGCTGCCGTGTCGGCTCCATTGAGCCAAGTGAGCAATTTGTGGCTAATTTGTACTTGATTTGGCCACTTGCAAATAATTCATGTGTCCCGACAGCCGTGCCAAACGTATACCGGTATAACACCCGGATCAATCTTGTATTTCAGTGGGAACCAACTTCGAGACGAGTCTCTCGCTTAATCCCAATTTTCGTTCTTTCCTTTTCACCGCAGCAGAAAGAGCAGAGAGAGAGAGAGAGAGAGAGAGAGAGAGAGAGAGAGAGAGAGAGAGAGAGAGAGAGAATGAATTGACCCAAGAGTCGGGGTTTTTTCGCTGTATATTTTTAAAAAGTTCAAAGAGAAAGAAGCCCGCTCGTAATGCATATTCCGAGAAAGCTCTTAAACATATTCCGAGGCTTGCTCGCCTGCGACACACGAGTACAGAGCTATATACTGCCCCCTCGATTTGAATATGAAAATTTTCTCAAACAATGAGTGTCGAGATATGCGGCTTTCGTGTGCGATTGCTGATTGCGTTCGTATATTTGCCTTGAAAATTAAAGCGAATATTAGTTACGCCTAGCGGTTGTAAAATTACAGCGTATAGGTATATACCTCGTCGAACAAAAAATTATTTCAAGTCACTCGAGCATCAGCGACTCGATAATATTGTTAGTAAATATTTGACGACACGCTAATTCTTCCTCCTATGCTCCAGAGTCGTGGGCTCGCTTCTTCATTCAGAAATTCTTGAAGCATCGGTCAAAACTCGAGACGCAGCCATTGGCTTTTCCGCGCCCACTGAAAATAGAACGACTGGACAAACTCTTCTCGCTCTCAATTCATCATTCTTTACTATCAGTATAAAAAAAATCGACGTCAATCGATTAAATTCGTCTATGTATAAGTCTCCGAAAAATCAATTTTTTCCTCGGCTAAAAGCGAGCAGAGGCCAAGCGACGCCTCGGGCTCGACGGGAGTCAGACATGGCGTCGTTTGCTGATGTGGCGAGCAATGCGAGGGAGCGAGAGAGAGAGAGAGAGAGAAAGAGCGCGTGTGTCGTAACCGTTTTCCGGCCAAGCCAAGCCAAGTTGGCCGGGGATCGCTTGGCGAGCGATCGCAGCGACATCTACTGGAGGGGTATAGTGCCGCTAATGTAGGAAGCTGTAACTGGGTGGGTAAAGAATCGATGAATCGTTGGACGACAGACGGTAGATGGCGTTGAGAGGCTGTTTTTTTTATATTCTTCGCGAAATTTTTAAAAAGGTTCGCGATATTTCTTGAAATGTAATTAGCAACAACGCGATACTTTATGTTTATTAACAACTTGGCACGTATTCCCAATGCCTTAGGATTTATGGGTGTATAATGACTTTAATTGATTTATTGTTTATTTAGTATAATGGTTATTAATAATTTCCCAGAGTTTGTATGTTGATACAGTCGAGTAATGTCCGATATTCTCTATTTTCAGTGCAATGACTTCATTAAGGCTGGTGCTGAACATGGTCTTACACCATCGGATGTCGTGTCGATGGCAGACATCACATTCTCCTGCGTTGCTGATCCACAGGCTGCCAAAGAGGTAATTAAGCCCCTTTTACTTTTATCTTGCTTAATATTAATATATTCCTAGATTTGTTTCAAATCACTGTTAATTTTAATCAGTCTTAATGATTGAAACGTTTGGAAATAATTTAAAACTCAAGGCAATATTTTCTTTTGTAAATATTCTACTATACGATATAAACAAAACAGTAATGTAAATTCCCATTTTACAGATGGTTTTCGGTAACTGCGGAGTGCTCACGGAAATCACGACCGACAAGGGCTATGTTGAGATGACGGGCATTGACGCCGAGACCTCGCAGGACATCGCCGAAGCTATCACAGCTAAAGGCGCGCGTTACCTCGAGGCTCAGGTTCAGGGTAGCAAGGTCCAGTCTGAAGAGGGATCTTTGGTCATTCTTGCGGCGGGAGATCGTCAGCTCTTCGACGATTGTAATAGCTGCTTTGGTGCTATGGGCAAAAACACCTTCTATCTCGGTGAAGTTGGTAATGCCTCCAAGATGAACCTTGTGCTTCAGCTTATGGCTGGTGTGACGCTCGCTGGTCTCGCCGAGAGCATGGCTCTGGCGGACAGAGCTGGTCTGCAGCAAAAGGATGTTTTGGAAATACTAGAGCTTACGTCGCTGGCATGTCCCGCGATACTCGACAAAGGCAAAGGTATGCACATCTTTTAATTTTTTTTTTTTTCGTCACAACTTTATGTTTTCAAACTGGATCTTAGAGTTATAGCTAATACAGTTTAAAAAGGGTACTATACTCTAATACAAAATAACATTGTGATAGAGAAACTAAAGTCGCTTTTTTTATTGCAGCCATTATCGAGGGTGGTTTCCCTACACAGCTACCCCTCCAGCACATGCAAAAGGACTTGCGACTCTCGCTGAGCATGAGCGACCAGTTGGAGCAACCAATTCCTCTGGCCGCGGCAGCGAATGAAATCTATAAACACGCAAAGCGTCTCGGCTACGCGGAACACGATGCGTCTGCCGTCTACATCCGCGCCAGGTTCTAGAGAGACAAACAAGGACGACAAGGCAGAGAAAAACAATGGAATGAAAGAGGAACCACGCGTCGCATCCCCGCCGCCGCCTTCTAATTATCATATTTATTAAGGATATAAATAATATTGCAATATTACCTAAACAAATCTCGTCTCTATGCCTTCCCGGATAAATTTTGTGCTGGTTACAAGAGTACGATGAGCAAAGTTGATGAGAAACTTTGAAGCTGACAGTGGCAAACTGCGAGGTTTGGCGGCTGGCTGTTAAAAACGAGATTTTTAGTGGATCGTCAATTTCGAAAAATCAATCTTAATCGGTGGCTTTTGAGATTGGCCTTTTTTTCTTTTAAATTGGCGATTTATTATCAATCCTAGAAATACGAATTCTATGTAGTTAATTTGATAGTAATTTTGCGGTTTGTAGTTCAGTATGAAACTTGAAAAGTAGTTTTTAAGTTTATAGTTGGCTGTCGTAACTTTGCCCTGTACATCTTCGGGTTGGCCATCAAGTTTTATTGCGTACTCATGAATTAGCCCCCGAATTGATCTGTGAGACTAGAAAGGTTGATTAATGGAGATGATTAATGTATCTCGAACCAAGAAGGAGAGCAAGAGCAAAATGTGCATTTTTATTCCTTCGCTCGTTGAAGAGAGCGAAGGCCAGAAGGGACGAGGAATTTTCGTTTTTTTTTTTTTTTTAACTTCCAAGAACTAGACACGATGATGACGACACATGCGTAGAATGATTCTATCCTTATATACCCTGATTTTTCATCGACGTTTTCTTTTTCTCTAATTTTCACAGAATTTGGTTATGAAATTATTGTTAGTAACTCTTGACGATGGGTGATTATTATTCGAATAATTTGAACAAACATGAACATTGTATTTATGCAATCAGTTGTACATCAGAAGTGTAATGTGGTGTATTATAGTGAAATATATTTGATGCATCATTTGTAATTGTATGTACTTTCTCGGTTTTTAACGGATCGATTAATCATATAACCTTTCATTTATTTTTATCTCCGTCTCTATCGGTTAGCATAATTTCAAAAGTGCAAGATTAACGTGCATAATTATTCTCATAATATCAACATAGAAATGACTCGTTGGATCGGAGTAAAATAAAGAAAGAAGTAAAGATCTGTCAATCTGCGGTAATCGGATTATGAGCAGTTGATTTTAAGTGCCTTATTAAGCGTCAGACGAAAAGCACTTTCAATGAATTGATCTTCGTTTTATAATCTTTACTTTTTCTTCTTTTTTTTTACGTGGAGCCCGATAGGCAATTGTAATAAAAGACCAAAGGCACAAAATAAACTTTACAAATTGTATCACAATACAATGAATAAATTTTAATTCCAGCACGGTTAGTTATACTTTAAAACAAACCAAATGCAATTCCTAACGAAGAAAAATATCCCCAACGAGTCATGTGAACAGCTTCGAAATATGATAACGTGGAAATTTAACTATCAGAAAAACGATCTTCCACATCGTCAATCATCTACGTAATACTCGAATACAGATGTTACGGACTAATGCCAGTATGCCAAGAAATGTACTTCCCTCACATCATATTTTTATAAATTTTAAATATTTTACATGAGTAATTTGTTATGCATGTATTCATCAATTATGAACAAAATAGTTTTTAGATTGTTGGACTTGATTTTTATATGTTGGATTTTTTAGGTAGTAAAATGTTGCCGCTTGCATGCGCTAATGCATTATACATTATTTAGTTAAAGCATTAACATTTAGAATATAGTTGCACAAATGATTACTGGCTATACTGATACTGGTTCTTGATTAACATTTCGACGTCATCAAAGCTACCAAGATACAAGCTAAAAAATAAAATACATTGTAAATGATAAAACGGACGCGACAAAGAATGTCTTAATAGTATTGAAATAGGGAGAGACAAATGCACAGCGTATTAAAGAGGAAGAAGGATATGATGAGGTATACTTAGAAAGAGTTTAAATTTAATATTAACGAGAATGTAAAAGATGTGTAATATTAAAATGATATATGTATATGAAAAATGCGATTGTTCTAAGAAAATGAAAATTGAATAACGAGATACAAAGTTGAAAAGTCTCGCGTACAATCTGTCGTAAAAGGAACATTGAAGGACTTGTTTCTAAATCATGTACATTCTGGTTCATTTTCAATGTTATCAATAAAATAAAAATTTCAATAAATCAGTTTTACTTTCTCTTTCTTCTTGAGCACACTTTTCAAATGTGTGCAAGATGTGCAATGAATCAAGATTTATTTTTAACGAAAAGAGTAATTTTGCTTTAAAAGCAAGTCCTTGATCTGTGTAATAAATAAGAAACAACAGAGCTGTAGGTGAAAGCCGACCACAGATATGCAAACAAGCATATATACGAAAAAAACAAGAAATCGTGGTATATATATGTTTATATATACATAGATGTAAAAGATTATTCAGGATAATAAAAGAGTAAGAGCGAGAGAGAAGATGAAAAAGATTATAAAAAAGAAAGTGTGTGTTGAGGGCAAGAGTATAGCGTGTAACTGCATTTGGGTTGTCGCGTCGCATCGTATGTGCGTGCATGTTTTTTATGGCAGGACACAAGATTGGTTTTTCTTTGAATAAAGTATATCTATATTTGCTTATTTTAAAAAGTAACTTTTATAATAATCGTATAGAACGAAAGCGTGCGAGCGAAAAATACAAGTAGTCTAAGTACACGAGCTGATTTGGAACGAACGTTTTTCTTTCTTTGTATTTTAGTAATAGATGACTTTTAAGCAGCATAAATATTATAAGTAAAGAAATGCATTATCATTTTGTCTTTTAGTTGTCCAGAACATTAAACGACATTTTGAATTTTACATTTGGGTGTTACAATAAAGTGTTAAAATACTTTTACTTCGTTTTACCATTTCAAAGTACCTGCTCTTCGATTCACCTGTTACTTGAGTTACTTCTGTTCACTCTTTTTTCATCAGCGGAAAGAATATAAGTAGTCTCGCTATGGGAGTCACGTAATTTGTACAGCAGCCGCGAGAGCATATTTACACGCAAAACATTTCAGAGCTTCGCGCGTGCGAATGAGAAGTTAAACCAGGGTAAATAGCAGAGCATCCGCTGCACACGTCTATGATACGTGTGAGCGGAAAGCCTAGTTCGAAGTTGAAGTCAATAAGTTACAAACTTCGCGCAACGCTCGTTGTGTGCCATATGACGTAACTCATCGCGGGGTTTAATTTCTATCGGCGATGGAGAGCGGAGAAACATAGTTTTTTGATCTTCTGTTTTTTACGTCCCGTGCGGTTAATATTTTTTGTTACGTGTTTGATCTTATTTGCATAACTCAACGCATTAAAACTGCTTCGATTTTGCAATAATAATAATAATAATAATAATTATACGCGGCGATAGAAATAGATAAAATCATTGAATAACGACACGAATTTTATTTTTCACCGCAGTGCGGCTGCAAGTTGGTTTGAGAACTACATCCAATTAAGAAAACTCGAAGTCGACCCGACAAGTGATAAACCCGATGATAATTACGTCAGTGTGGCTATGTAAATATAGTTGTAAATGGAGCTACAGAAGCACGAGTTTCTTCAAACTGCACTGGTGATAACTATACGTAGTAATCGCTAGGTAACTACCGCCGACAGCGCCGCCTTCTTGGCATAATTGGGGTGTTGCGAGCAGTACATTGTATATCTATACATATACATCATCGATATATAGATATACATTACGTTTGAAAGAGAAAAACAGTTGACGAAGGCTAAAAAGTACATAGAACATTTCTTTATCTCCAACTTTTATTAATAGAACCACCAAATTGTCCAAATCATCACGAAAAACTTTAAAAAGACGAGTTGAATCCCCATCTGATTACATGCAAGTAACTGCAGGCAACACCCCAAAACTTAAAAAAGAATCCGGTAGGCAGCGCTCGCGTTGCGCGCCAAGATGAGGTACTTACCTAGCATATATCGTAGGTCCCTACGAAGACTAGCACAGCCCAGATTCTTATCGAAGAGTAGCATGGTTCATTCTCGCCGCGAAGAGTAGCACAGCTCAACTTATGCCTCAGATTCTCTCCGCGAGTTATTATAGGGATTTGACAATTATCGTTTATTTATATACTAATACATATATAATATGTAAATTACGTCGTGAGGTGATTACCATCGCAAGAGGAAAAACTTGAGATTTATTTTTCTAATAATTTATTGACGATTCTAAATTACAGAATAAATTAATTCTATAACAGTTGATCATAATTTATTACAATTAATAGTTAAATTATAAACTTTATAATATATTGAATAATAGTTGTCGTTGTTTTCTTAGATATTAAACAATTTCATTAATGCTGGTAACTATATTCTTTAACCATCATGAATCATTAAGAAATCATGATACTTCTATATTTACACAATATGGTAGCCTGTTTCGACTGGCTCTCACACTGATTTGAGATATCCATGGAGATCACCCCTTCCAGACCTCATCGTACACCCACACCGACACCACTTGATGGTTGTTATATCTCCACCTACACGAGAACATACAAAACTTAACCTCAAAATGTTTCAGCTCTTAGTGTGCATAATAAAATTTTACAGTGTGATATAATTGTATAACTTACGATTATATTATACATAATTACAGTGTAGTATTTTTTCCCTCTGTTAATCGAATTTTTGCTTCTGCACATGGTCCATAGATGTTGTAGTTTGATTTTAGTTCTTGTTTAATCGGTTGTTTAGTCACTTGAGATTGTTGCCACTCAGTAATAACCATGTTTGTTAAACAAAAAGTTTAAATGGAAAAATATAAAAATATATAAATTTCCAAAAGCTTACACTGCAAAAATAGCACTAAGTGAAAAGAAAAAAGCTGAACTTGAGGCGATGGTAACTAAACGCCTTGTACCATCAAAATACCACGAGTTTTATAACTCGATTGTAAATATATAAAAATAAATAAATATTTTATTTATTAATATAAATTATTTTTTATTATTGTTACATTAATCCTGATATTTGTTAATGACATTTTAAGGAATAAATAGTTCGCGGTAAGAATCTGAACAGTGCTACTCTTCGCGGAGAGAAGCTGAACTGTGCTACTCTTCGCGGAGCGAATCGGTTCTGTGCTACTCTTCGCGGCGAGAATGAACCGTGCTACTCTTCGATAAGAATCTGGACCGACGATATACCCTCGACTTCAAAACTTTACGTAATTGGAGGAAGAGCCGTATAGTTATGTTTCGGCGAACGAAGAAAAAAATGGATGACAGAAAACTTTCAGTCTATTCAGGATACATGGAAATCTATTAGAGTAAAATTGTACACAGAGGTAATTTTTCTGACCAAGTTTGCGCCGTAATTTCCAGTTTCGCAGTTTTTATCTGTCGCTCGCTCTCGGCAACCGATAGGCCAAACGATCCAGGAAAACACAGTTCTCTGGAAATTTAATTGTTTGAAAACACGTACGTTATTCGAAAATACTCGGTATTTTTCAACGAGCTATTCATTAACTTTGATCCGCAGTAAATCTTCTTCAAATACCCTCGTGACTACTTAGCATTTTTCTTCGCAAGCACTTGAGATCTTAATCTTTCGAATGTATTTACTCTACGTGGATTAAAAAAAAAAAAGAAGAAAATGCTATCATTGCCTATGCTCGCATGAAATTGTGAAAGTATAGTCTCGGCGGCTGGTATTTTAAATTCGTGAGCCTAAGAGTTTCACTCAAAAATTAAAAAAATAAATTACCGCGCGGCAATGCGCAACCAGAATTATTTTCGAGAACGGTGACCTAATTTTCAGGAAGAATCCGCGTAGCTCAAAAAATGCAATCGACTTCACGTGAAATATACTCGACAAAAGAGTCGTAAAGACGTTTTTCGATAAACGCGTATCTCTGCTTTCGGAAACCCTTGACATCGCGAACCTCGTCCCAAAATCGCCCTTCACCAGCATCGACATCGAGAGAAAAAGGCCGGTATATCGCGCAGAAAAAGTCAAGGCCGTCAAAATTCTCACGCAACTCGCCCATTTTGCAGAGAGAGAGAGAGAGAGAGAGATACAGGGGCATCTGAACGCATACTGACGGGCAATACGGCGTACAATCCAGCCTCCTTCGAGTCTCTGCACAGCTGAGCCTATAATACAGGAGAGTAAGCACGGGTAGTGTAGGGGGGGCGCGTGTGGCAGCCGAAGGAAAAACGTAGCTACATACTTACTTACGAGCGATACGTTCTCTCTCTTTCTCCGCGCGCTCGCGCTCGGTTGCGCGCCGATGACACCTGTGGCTGCGGGGCTTTACGGCAAGCGCGACGACGGCAGCCGCTCGCTTGCTCGCCGCTGCCACTCAGTCCCGCCGCGACTCTCCTCGTGTTTATACGCGAGAGGCAGCGCCGCGTGCTGCTGTGCGCTGCTCTTTAACTCGCGCGCGCGCCGGCGCATGCGCCTCCCGTGTTTACGTGCGCGACACACACCGCTGTCTCTCTTTCGCTATATATTGTGTTGATATATATATATATATATATATATATATATACACACACTACACTACCTAACTCGCGTATGTGCGTGTGTTTCGGATCGAGCGGCCTTTCGCGTGAAAGCGCGACCACGACTCTGCTGATACTTACACAAACACACACACACACACACACACACACACACACACACACATACGTATACACTTGTACGCGAGTGACTGTGTGCGTCCGTCTGTGCATCCAACTTCTCTTTCTCTCTCTGACGTATATTATGTGCGCGTAATATAATCGAGATCGTCGCGCGACTGCTAAATCACCTAGTACTCACTTTCTCGCTTCGTTCTCGTGTGCTACACTCCGTGCTGTGCGATAAATATTGTTCTTCTGGAATCTTCCGATATCCTTCAAAAGTGGTGTCAGTGTGAAGTTTTTATTCCAAGAAGAAGAGCAACGTCGACGGCGACGACGACGTCAGCGACAACAACAACAGCCCCGGAGGCTTTTCGGCGCAGCAAAGTGAGTACATTATCATCATTGTATTACAGCCGGGTCCTATCCTGCTTTACTTCTCTCTTCGTCTTCCTTTCTCCCGCATATACACTGGTTAACCTCCTTTCGATCGTTTCTTTTTTTTTCACTCCCGCCGCCGCCGCCGCCGAGCGGTGAAAGAGAGACAGACGAGACCGGACTGTGACGTCGGCATTACAGCGACCTCACCGTTCGGATTTCCCGCGCAAATTTTCCGCCGTTTCGGAGAATATGGCAGCAGCGCGCGCCGGGGCTATACTCTCGAGGTCGCGCTCCGCGGGCAGCTGATGTGTGTTTTGCCGTCTGCATGTAGTTTGTTCGCGCAACAGTGTCTGAGTGTGTGCGAGCGCGCGCGTGGAGGCCGAGAGTTGCAAGCGTGACGAAAACGCACGCATACATATACCTATATAGAGACGACCGACTTTTCTCGCCTCGCCGGCGAGTAGACAACCGCTGGCGGGGTGCGTCTTCTTCGAGGAGGTAACTTGTTGCTCTCGTTGTTTTTCGGGGGTTATGTTCGCTGTACGTGTGTTGTGTGTGTGTGTTACCTATAGATAATACATACGTGACAGCGTTGAACAGATAGAAGGAAAAAAGAAACAGGAAACCGCGGAGAGGTTTCTCGCGCACGTCCATTCTGGTTCAGCGTGTCGAGGCTGAGGTTTGTCGATTGTGTAGAAACGGCCGGCTGTTTGTTGTTGCGCCGTTACTTATAACCTAAAAGCGAAAAACTGCGGCGAATGCCTTTATACCGGATTTCGACTAATTGACATATAATCGTCGCTCGTCGAGAGGTGCCTCGTTATATACGTGTGTGTGCGTGCTTGAGTTCTTGCGGTATAACGTTGTCGCACTTCCTTATCAGAATTATGCGCGAGTCAATAACTCCGGTCAAAGAGACTGAGAGACATATTGTGAAACACAGTGCGAAAGCCGTGTGTTTCTCCTTGTCAGTTAATCGTTTTCGATTTTCGATAACTCTGTTACTTTTGTCGCTGCATCGTCAGTCAGTGTATAACTTCTTTCTTTTTTCTCCTCCCTCTGCTGCGCGGAATCTTTTGTTTGCGGCGGATCGCTTGTTTACACGCAAACACGCACCGAGAAAACACCCGCGTAACGATATATGTGCATATACATACATGTGTGCTCAAGTGTAACGATAATAATAAATAACACACAAAGCGAGCGTTATACATTACACTCGCAGTGGCACTTTTGCTAGATCAGCGAATAAGCGCGATTATACGGGAAACGGCAAGGATTTTCAGTCGCGGAGATTTCGATCGGACTGCTGCTGGTCAAAGGGAGAGGGGAGGGGGGAGGTAGACTTTTAGTGCGATTTCCTTTAAACCGGTTTTGTTTATAAGCAACGAGCCCGCTAATTACCATATTTCTCTGAAATGATTAAACAAAGCTTGCCGGGGTTTAAAAATAACGCGAAAAAGTTTCACTTTTTAAGAGGAGAAAACGCGAGTTACTTACTACACACTTTGTAAAATGTGCTTTGAAATATCAAAGTACGTTGGAAAAAAAAAGTTGGTTCATTGCTTTATTTCACCCAAACCCGCATTCGGTGAGTAATTGACGCATTAGTATATGCCGAGACCCGCAATAACGACGAGGTCGACAATGTCAGAAGGAATTTATTATAAGGTTAGATGCACATCGATTGGATTTTCGTGTCGGCCGTCACGTTTGGTGGAACTACGCGTAGTTCGCGTAACGTTACGCACGAATAATATACTTAATACTCGCGCGGCGACTCGTTCCGTATCTTACGGAGCGGTTCGGTGAAAGTTAACGAAGATTTTCCTATCATTTACATGCCTATCTTGTGTGTGTGCGCGCGCCTCTGCGAAGTAGGTATGTATACACTAGAGCGCGATTTTTACTTACACACTCGCGCTCCTGCACTTCCTCGTCCGCTTCAAAATAAACTCGCAGATGGTCACGCGGCAATCGGCTTCGATTTGTCATTTCGAGCTATATAGATTACGCTTCGTCGACTTGCGGATAGGTATTTTTAAACAACCCAAACGTTGTTTAAAAGAAGCATAATCATACGATACTGAAAGGTGGGCTACGATTCGATTTTTTTCGCTTTACATAAGAGCCCGCGAGAGAGCGAGAGATATTTCCATATCTTCAGCCGAGCGCACGGACGGACCTTATTTCGCCGAGAAGTGCATGTGTCGACCGCGGAGAGAGAGAGAGAGAGAGAGAGAGAGAGAGAGAGAGAGAGAGATTGCGTCACTGGAGGGGAGGGGGCATTCGATTTAAATGGAACGCGTCCGCGTTTGTTTTTATATAGTATATGTACGTATTCCTTTACGCTCGGCTCGTGTGTGATGTACTTCGTGGGTGCATGCAGTATGAAAAAAATTACGATAAATTGAACGATTAGCTCGTGAACGCTCGCTACGTGATTTGGCAGTTTCATCGCTCGTACATTCGAATTCGGGTGTTTCGGTCGTTGAATTTTTTTTGTTTTTTTTTCGTTTCTCCATTCTGTACATTCGGATCCGGAATGCGTCGATCGATCAGGCTGACCTATTTTTAAAAGCCGGCACTTTTGTCTTTTGTCTGAACCGCCGCGGCGGGAAGATTGAAAAGGAAATAAGGATTACAACCTGCGCGGTCGCATCTTTAGCGCCGCCGATGAAAAATCTCGTAAACATTCTTTCTGCCCAGTGGAACTGTAATGGATGAAGCTCGAAAAAAAAAAAAAAAATAGTCTGCGCATAAATGAACGAGCTAAAACGCGAATTCGACACCTGCGCGATGCCTCTAATCGGACGTCAACGGAGGCGCGCGCGACACACATTATCTGCGCGAGTATAGAGCGGCTCAGACGACCTTCGTGTCTCGAGTGTCTACGTGTGTGTAGACGCATACACATGTATATAGATGTGAATACGTGCGCGCGCGCGTTTCTCGCTCTCGAAATCTCGTGCTGATGTCGCGGATGCGATGCGTGTTTATAATACCTGCTGCCAGCTCGTAAACGCTATGTAACGCCACTGCCAAAACAATGGGCACGTACAGATGGTAACCGACGTTTTTGGGATGAATTGGAAGTTTGTGAATGGGTCGGATGACGCTTTCTTTATTTTAGAATATACATTGTTTCATTCGGCTTTCGTCAAATCGACGTTTGTTTCATTGCTGTCATAAACGATGATTATTTCGATTGTGTTTTTGTACGCAAACGAATTATATACGCGTAATGCTATTCTATTCTCGTGTCATCATTGCTCAATGATTGTATGTATAAGAAGGTGTTGATAGCACAACCTGCACATGCTTGCATAAACAATCTGACGAGTTTCTCTTTTTCTTATTTTTCGTATAATACGCGAGTGACTTAATTCTCAGCGAGCGGTTTTTAATTCAAGATCAGCGACACACGATACGCTCTAGTTTTGAGCGTTCGCCATTGTACCGTTAAAACATTGTATATGAAGCACACGCGCCTTCGTGACAGCAATATCTTTCTCTCAAACTCAGAAACGTTTGAACTTTGATAAGGATTTTTAAGTATCTTTGAACTTGTGTTTGCCTGATTTTTCGTATACTAGCTTTATCTACGTGAAATTGATAAAGTTTCTTTGTTGCCACTATCTAGCGCGAGAGACCGTGCTATATCGCTTCAACGCTGTATAGGCGATATCGAGTATTTGTATTTTTATTTAAACTAGCTAAATTCAAGCGCGCTTCGCGCGCTCATTTTTAATGCGCGCGGTTTGTTTATTATAATGTCTTAAAAGTATTCAAAGCGCTTACTTATATTTCACTATTAGGTTCACATTTGTATTTGACTGATGTTTTTCCTTAAGATAAGTAGTATTTTCTAAAACAAAGCAGTTAATTATAATGCAATCTAGTTTTTGAGGTTAGAACATATTAATATGATACAAAATCAGCTAGAATGATTATAAACGAAACAATCATATTATTAATTATGGTCGTAAAAAGAATCAACTGAATAATAGACCCAAGATCAACATATAAAACTTGATCCATAGTAAAACATTTTAAATTTTGGCGCCATTCAACCGGATGCCTAGCCATGACCAATCAAATCGAGTTTTAAAAGGCTTCACAACATCCGGTCATCTCTTTTTTAAGAGAGAAAATAGCGTTGCTAATATAGTGTTTCTCGGAATCACGGGTTTTTCCAAAAAATATAGATAACAGTGTAAATATTACCCAATACCATAGAGCGCCATATCGGTTGCCTATACCAGAGCGAATAATTTAATGAAAAATAGTTGATGCCGAAAAAGATTCGTCATTCGTTCGATTAAAATGTGAATCATAATTTTTGAAGAAGTTTCGGATTAAAATTCAAAAAGTCGCGAATCATAATCCAGTATCAAACACGATAACATTGTGAGTATCAACAGCTGCTTTTTTCTTACATTGCGTATTAAATCAGCTCTAATTTTAGTCTCGCTGTAACAAACAAACTAAACTTTATTTTCGTAAACTTCACAAAGTTATTCGAAAAATGACGAGCTTTCTTCGATACTTGCTGCTTGTTCAGATGCATCGTATCTTGATCGACTCTTAACACAGCGTATTTCTCGAACAATAAATTTGATCGACTGCGCCGTTTCTTACATTGTACATAAACTTCCATTTTTTTTTCATTATACACCTCTCGAAGCAACAGGCGGCGGAGTGAGCGCAAAATAATGAATTTATATTTCTTAACGGAATGTTATTGAGCTTTTGATAACAAATAGATTCTTTCAGCAAAAATTGAAGAAATAAAAGACCGGCTTTCAGAGAAACGCCCATGAATGAATTTATTAATATCAGATCAACTGATAAAAAGCCACTTTTTGCTATGTGATCGCGTTCTATACAGACCTTTATCACGCCTTGGTGCGAATTCAAAGTAGTTTTTTCCTCGCTGCTCACAATAGTTGACAAAAAATCTTAGCTAATGACATTCTCATGTGCAAATAAATCAAATTCCCCGGCAAAGCGCAAAATTAAAGTCACGCTTCCAATTAATTTCGTCGGGCGAGCTCTCATCGCGCGATTGTCAAGCTTTTACAGCTGCCGAATCCAGTTTAGGAAACAATTTGCATATCCAGCTCAAGACGAGGCTGAACTTGGGCGTCTTTAAATTAACCATCGAAAAAAAAAAACAGTAGCGCAGCGGCGGTGGCGATGGTACAATTTCCGATATAGTTTCGGAGCGTGACGGTTCATGCATTTTTCCCCTCTCGATTCGACACAATTTCGAGACGCGGCGTAGACTCGTCGCGCATTCCGCGGCGAACGGATTCCGGAGCGCGTTTTCTTCGGAGAGCCCGAGCAGTAGAGTGAGAGAAGAAGTGGCACGGCTTACGGTACAGCATTTTCCAGCCGAGAAAGAGAGAGAGAGAGAGACCGACTGTTGGGGGGGGGGGGCTATACACACACACATACACACAGTCTCTTCCTATACTTCCTCTTTTTGTTGCGCCGCCGCTGTTAGCGCGCGTCCGATTGGATCGTGTCTTTGGCGAGATGGAGAGGCTCGCTGCAGCTGCTCTTCTCTATCGTTGATACGTACGCACTTTTGGCTTTTCTTCTGGAGGGGTGATTTTTCCGGCAGCTTCCTTTTTCCTTCTAGCGGACGGAGAAGTGTTGAGCGCTGGATGTGGAGGATTAAGAGCTGCGGTTATAAAGACGTCGCGTGTATTAAGCGTATACGAACTGCCTGGTGATTAATATTTCTCCTTCTTTATTGAATGAAGCTTTTTGCAAAATTGTTGTTGATTGCGTAAGAAATTTGACGAGGCTCGTAACGAAATTATTTCTGTATACTAATTGCAGATTGACCCAATTTTGATCGACCGGTTTTCCGTGCGCAAAGAATGAATGGGTGGTTTATTCGTTTGCTAAATCACGGAATAGAAAATTTGGTTGTAAACGCATTCGTTGTCGACCTATAATTTACCTTCAACCGGCAATTACGAATTAGTCTTTCTCTATTATACGATACAATTAACAGCGCATTAAACTGAGATTACCGTTTCGTAAATTGCCTCTCGCACACACACACACACACAGCGATTGACTACTACTCCTCTCTCGCTCTTAAAACAATGAAAACATTTTCTACAGCTTCAAAAGCCGCAGTATAGGCTCGCTGGTCATTTTCCTTTCACTCGGACAAGTTTAGCATTGTTTTCACTCTTGAAAAGGCGCACACTTGATTTCACTCCAAAATACGCGCGTGTCGCTTTATCTTTCATCGCATCGGCGCGCCATCACGCGTATACCTCGCCATTTTATACGATCACGCTTGTCTGTGTTATATATCAGTCTCGGTCGCTCGGGAATAGCCTCCGAATAATCAGCTCGAAAAGTCCTCTAATTGCGCCGCTGATAAAGCAGCACTTTCACAATCTTTTAATGGGGTGTGGAATCCGGATTCACGGGCACGCGCGCCGCCAGGCATCGTAATTCTACTCTGCCTTTTCGAAGTTTGCCTGCTGCTGCTGCAGTGGTCGTCGTAGTTATAACGAGCTTCTTTGCTGCTTCGCGCACGCGGTTAATGATTAGACGCGCGTCTTTAAGCATGAGGAGTATAAAATTAATTGCGCGCGTCTCTGTGACGCGTGCTCGCGATAGAGCGTTGTCTGTATGGCTATTTGTGTGTTGTGTCATAAACACAGGCGTAATGACAATTGACGCATTGTGTCGTATGTAATAATAGTTGGGAAAATCTCGACGCGATTGAGATTATGTCAATGTTTATGCGAAGACTCTGATGTGAATTGAAAGTATGGATACTTTGTCGGTGTAATATTATTATACAGGTGTGTACAAGAGTGGCAAAACAAAAAATGACGTTCGCTCGATTTCTCGAGTCCTATGTTAATACACTTTCGTATTTCATAAGCGTTTTTCAGAGCCGCTGCACACGCCGCAGCGGTGGCGCGCTTATGCAAGTCCTTGCTCGAGAAACTCTTTATATCGAGAGAGAGAGAGAGAGAGAGAGAGAGAGAGAGAGAGAGAGAGAGAGATTTCTTCTCTCGAGGTTAAAAAACTATACGCGTGAAAACGCTTCACGCCAACAACTACCGGCATCAGTCCGTGCAGAATCAGCTATACTGGTGGCAAAAAAGCTCCGTGCGCGATGATAGATCGATTGGAATCGTATTTTTACATCTTTTGATATAGCGTGCTGGTACACTTTTCGAAACGAACAGCTGTCTCGCCGTTGCTGTGGGCGAGAAAGAATCAGTCCCCTTCCAAGAATTAATGTGTCATCCATGTATAAAAATCGATATACTCAGCGCACAGAGAAAACAAAAGATCGATCGATCGGATCCGATTTGTGCTCTCCTGCATCTACTTTCGTTCGCGCCAGCGATATGACTTCCTGCATTTTTGGTTCGGCTATTAAGGGAAAAGTATCACGTATATACACTCAATACAGTCTCTCGAAACCGTTCGTCGCGTGCGTCTCCGGAAACGAGTGTCTTCGACCCTCTGTATAGTAAATTAAAAATAAGCAATCGCTTATTCCGAAAAATAAGAATGAGTGCATCATCATTGGTCGCAACATCTCCGAAGCACATACCGCAGAGTGTATACTGTATAGTAGCGGCTTATCGGCGCGCGATCGAGATCCCGCTCAACGTACGTCCTTGACTCGATCCAACGCCACCACCGCCACCGCAACCGCGTGTGTAACGCTTTTACTCTCTCGCGGCGGCGGCGGCGGCGGCAGCGGCAGCGGCAGCGGCTTTTCACTCGCAATAGCTCCGTGTACTGTTGCTGTGTACTGCCTGCCTACTTGTTATTAATTTCGCGCTCTTTCCGGACTGGCTTTTCCGTCTTGGGCTCTGTACTGTGCTCCATTGTTTCGCTGGCTGTGTTTTGCTTTCTTTCGCGGAATATATATATATATTTTTTTTCGGAACCTCTCGAAGATATCACAATCGGGATTTGGTCAATTTCTCTTTCGAGCGACGTGTATACGAGGAGGGGGATATCGAAGTAAAAGCGGCGAGGCGCGATTTCTTGCTGCCGGACGTGATAGCTGCAGTGGTGGGAGCGTCGCGTCGCGATTTTTGTACTGTATAACTTGGTTGGATTTGGGTCAGGTTGATTCGCTGCGAAATTGTTAGCGATTAATTGTGTCTTTTTTTTTCATTTTGAAATTCGAAACGCGTTGCTACATACGCGAGAGACTCTTTAACACTTTTCTACACCTCACGCACGTACTCGTCTTATCGGGAGAACAAACAATATGGAATAGTTTTTTTTTCTCTGCTGTGAAACGTATTTAATTTTCTTATTTATACTGTGCATTTTTGCGTCGACGGCGAAAAGAAATTAGGTTAGCGCGCACTTGTTTGATAATCAACTGTAAATAATTAATTGTTTTTAATAAACAAGAGCTATACTCGAGCGATAAACAATTTTTTTTCTTCGCCGAAGACTCGATTCGATATGTTCTTGTTAGCGGTGATACAACGTAGAATAAAAGCGATTTAAACCGTGTATACGTTATTGTAGGGGGAATTTTACTCAGGTTCTAATTAACAAAAACTACGTGTCATTATCAAGGAAACGATAAATCTCGACTTTTTCTCGTTGCTATATTTAGACTGAAAGCTGTGTAAAAAGAGCTGCGGATTTGCATCATCTGTAATGCAAATAATAAATAATGCAAATAAATCACACACGCGTTTGAATTATTTTTCTTTTTAATTTCATTACAGCTACATATACAAGCTCTTTTTATTGCTTTGCGAAAAATTCTCATTGAGAGTTAACACTCGAAGCAATAGAAACTGCTGGAAAAAAAGCAAATGAAATCAAAAACCTGTTGTAACGCATTCAATGTATTACTGTACGTTCTTTGAAGCTATATGCGTGTTTGAAAATATTATGACGGAATTTTTTCTCCATTTCTGTAGACCTTGACTCAATCTCGCTATCAGAGGAACAAATAACGAAGCGCGGTGAGAAATTAGAACGAGATTTATCCTTAAGTTTTCTTAATTATTACCAGCAAACGATGCTCGCTCGCTATTCAATGCAGCACAAAACACACATTAACGATAATATTACAAAGCCAGTGATCTATCTATTTTCAAACGCAACTATCGATCGCTTTGTTCCTCTCTTAAAAAAGTGATGTGAAGCATTTAATTGATGTCCAATTGCCTGGTATAAGATTTAAGGAACGCGAATTAGAAATGCGAATATTATTACATAACCTACAAACGCTTTGAACTGTTAATGCTCAGCAGGCGGCAAAATTTAAAATTCTTTAATTTTTAATTCTGGAAAGATATAATTGATGGTATAATACGAGGTGCGCGAAGCGCACTTAGATTTCCTAGTCATTTTTAAATATTCGAGTTACGTTTCGCGATCAAGTTAATCGTTTTACAATTGTCAATGTACACGCAAAGGAGGCATTCCGCAAAACACGCGGTGTTTTCAAAAAGTCGCTCAATGTTTGTCTTCTCGGCCTGCAAAACGTCGAACAACATTTCGCGGTTTCGTCAGGTCGAAAATCGATCGCTATACGAGGGGAGATAACAATTTTTTCGTTCATCCACGGTCTTCCTTGTTTATACTCTGGCGAGCGTGTAAACAATTGCAGTAGTTGTCGTTCTGGGAATAATCTAAATGTCGTTTTAAAGGTGAATCAACATCATTGCGGTCGGATAGTGTAATTGTTATAATATTATCAGATTGCGATCGCGATTTCTGTTACAATTAGTTTCAACAAGACAATCAGTTGGGTATGAATAAACTTTCTATTCGGGACGTTTTTTCTGGCTGTCCGTCTTCAGATATTAGCATAACGCAATTAGACAGTGATCAAAGTCAATTTTTTTTTTGCTTCAATTAGCGTTTAATGACGTTTGAATTCAATTGCGATGACTTTCTTCGACATTTAATTCTTATACTCAGCTATAAATAAGTGTTTTTTCTCAGACTCATATAAGCCGCTTGGTATATGTTGTAGCGTGTGCGATGAAAGAATCACGCGTATGAGAATACGGAAAAAAGCAATTACAATCAGCTGAGCCAACGCGCGATAACGCCTCGAAATATCCCGGCAGCGAATTAACGTTTCCATTATGCGATTAATGTTAACGAAAAATCTTCCGCTGAAAACGAAAATAAACTGCTGCGCATCGTCGAAGTCAGTAACATAATAATACAAGCCGCATAGATAATAACGATTCTTGAGTATATATTATAAACTTAAACATGCGCACGCCATAAGAGAGCGAGCTGAGCAATTTTATGACTTAATAATGATCGGTCTTGAGTAACACACCGCACGCGGCGCTGCTCTTTGTGTTGAGAGTGCGATAGAAGCCTTGCTTTTTTTTTTATCGCAAAGCTCGAAAGCGAACTCCCGCATATATCTGTCACGAAAATTTTTCAAACAACCGAGAACAGCCTCTCTCGAAAGTAGGTTGACCAAAAAGAAAAAAATAGTATATTACGATACGAGTGCGCGAAGTAGCTGATTTCCAGATTTTTTGACAAAAAAGCGAGTGTGATGATCACCTATGCGCACGAGATATCGTATACTATTTTTTGACACGAGTGTGCGAATCTACGTTCTTAGCAGATGAGCGTGCGCGAAATTCAGAGTTTCGCACACGTTGTGCGTGAAATTCAGAGTTTATAAATTAATAGGTGATCATCACACTCGCTCGTGCGGAAATCACCTACTTCGCGCACTCGTATCGTAATATACTATTCACGCCACACTGCTCTACCTCGAAACCTCCCACTTACAAACGAAAAATCTGCAGCAAACGCACGTGCTCTCGGGCCGCGATAACGAGCATGCAGCGGCTCGGCATAGCATCAACGATCTTTCTCTCTGTCTCTCCTCACTCCACCTTCTCATTTCTGATATACTTGCAGCGGCAGCAGCGCCGGCAACAGCAGCAGCAGCTGTCTCTCTCTTTCGGCAAAGTGAATGGGAGGACGGCGCCGTGATGCAGCAGTGCCGTGGCGCGAGGCTTGAGCGCCCTGTGCTACAACCGCTTGGATAAGTCGGCGATTCGATCGCGAACTGACGGACCCGCAAGAGAAAGAGCAAGAGAGCGCGATCGAGATCGAAACAAACGCGTGCACGAGAGTGAGAAGGAGAGAGAGAGAGAGAGATAGAGAGAGAGAGAGAGAGAGAGAGAGAGAGCGCGGAACAAGAGATCGACAGAGATGGAGAGAGGGAAAACGAAGCCGTCCTCCACTGGCTACTATGACGACAGGAATCCGCTCCTCAAGGGCACTCTATCCAGGTGAGTTTCACTGCATTGACTTGCTTCTCCTTTTTTTCCTCTCTCGCTTATAACCTGGTGTGTACAACTATAAACACGCGAGCGAGTATGTTACGCGATTGTTTTGGTTTCGTTGGAGGAGTTTGCCGGCTGATTACACGTTTCTTTCTCGGCTTCGGTTTTTTTTTTGCGCTGCTGCAGTCTGACAATCATATCAGCCGAGATTTTCGAGCGGTTATAACGACTTCATTTTACGAGTGCGCCTGTAATGCAACGCAGATCGGGATATATACGTGGTGAGCGCTAGCTTCCTCGTATATAACAAATGCACGCTCGATATATAATGTACCGAGAGATAGACGAGAGACGCATAAAACTTTCATTGTATATTTTACAATACAATATTACCGATGAATAAAACATGCGAGTCGCTCGATAAATCAATATTTTATATATTCACAGTTAAATAATGCTTCTGTCTCTTATCATTACCGGGGCTTTCGACAACTAAATTAATCCGCGGCACCAGGCGTTCGATCGCGAAGCGAATAATTTACACCGCAGTTTTTAGCCCTGCAAAGAGTCAACAGTTACTGCTTGTGCATACGTCTCGGCTTCATTAAAAAGTTGGTGAGATTTTAGAAATTCAGCCTCGTCGCCGCGAAGTTGTGTAACGATATTTTTAGCCGGCGTGAAATGTATTTTAAAACGCGCGAAGAAAAATTCCTTTCGACGACAAGAGAAAAAAATCGAGAGCGCAGAACGTCTCGCTCGTCGACGCGGAATTTCGAGGCGATATAGAGCCCTGCGCGTGCGAAAAATTCGTTACCAACGACAGGGCTCTCGTTTGAAATCGTCGCGCGCGCGCGCGCGAACTTCTCTCGAAAAAGGACGCGGGAAATCCGAGATTGAACAAGCGCGTAGGGGACATTAATTTCCCGAGCAAACAAAGCGAGAATTTTTCCGGCCAAAATAACCGTTTTTTCACACGCGGCGGAGGGAGAGACGGTGTAAAAGGAACGAAATGCGACACATACGCGAAAGCATACGGCGGGGAAAGCAAAAAAAAAAACGCTCGCGCGCGCGCGACGTCGAAAAATTTATTAAACGCGTCACGCGTAGAGGCCATTGTTTTTCCGCTGTTTGCTTTAAATCCGTGAGAGCGCTAGCTATATAGTGTGTACGTATGCGCGTGTGCAGCGAAGGGCATTGCACGCGCGTATACAACTCTCGCGGCGTGTATATATTATAGAATGGGAGTCTGAAACGTATGGAATGTATATATAATACAAGAAGGTCGAATGGAATTTTCGGAAATTTTTCCGAACATTCGCTGCTTTTTTTATGCATGCCTACAAGTGCGAAATAATACTTTGCGAGTCACGTTTTTGGTGACTTTTCGAAAACAAGTCAAAATTTAGTTTCTCACGTGCAGCTCTCGGAAACGCGAATGACTAGATTGTCGTCACTAACTTGTTTCTTCCGCATATATATACACACACACAAATAAAAGGTCCTGATGCAGCGCACAACAACAAAGGCCGCACTGCTGCTATTCCAACCCCGCAATATCAGTGTCAACGACCTTTGTATACACATAGCCATGATGGACTCCTTGCGCGACAAATTTCTCCTCGACCCGTTTTCAATACTTACGACGACACACAGTATATAGCGTTCTATTATAGTTGTCGCACGTGCGACACGTCATAGCTTCTTTTCGCTTTTCTTCTCTATATATCTAGCGACTACTGTTCCGGCGCGCGGAATGAATATATCCGGCGAAATGCACGCGCGCTAATGCGAGAGCGCGCCGCCGAGCTATGCGCGGAATTCGTCGTTGAGATTCTTCTTTCGACTGCATGCAGGCTCTTTGGCCATTTTTCGGCTCTGCGATGAGTCATGCTTCGCTCTCTCGGGATGTGTATTTATTATTATAGGTTTAGGGCTGCGGCGTTCTGCGCTAATTTTCTGTCTGTGACTCACTCAGGTGCTGCGTGTATACTATACTTTAAATCGTCGTAAATTATTTTATTTTCTATCGATTGCTCATATTCCGACTCGCGAGCGGGAAGGGGATGGGGGGCGGGGACGCGTTTCAAAATATTTGTGCTAACGTTTTGTCCATAAATCCTGTAGAACGCGGACCTTCGAGCCCGTAAAAGCCACTTAGTGCAGTATGCGTCATGATGTAGTTTCCCGCACAAAGCTCGACTTGCTTTCCTTAATTCGTTATCCCCCACTTTGCAGTATACGTCTCGTTTTGTCTCTGTCTTGAGACAACTTTTCAACACACGTACGTGGTACACACACGTATATAACCATGTGTGTACACCAGGATCCCGTCTATGAAAATTTCGCGTTTAGCATGTAAGCGATCTGAACACACAGTCGAGATCGCAACAACACAGGGCAGCTCCGGCTCACGGAGGCGTGAAGTGGCGTAAGGTCGGTTCTCCGCGTGGCACTGATTGCTAAATTCTCATTGACGCGTCACGTTTACCAGCGTATACGTATATGGTACAGGTATACACGGCACCGTGCCGTGAAATAACGCACACACGGAAACAAGGTAAAGCCGAAGGGAGACTCGACCGATAACTTCGGTATATCAAGGCATGAGTTGCCGCTTGTGAGGATCATCGTCGCGACGTTGGTATACGCTGATGGATATAATAGAATCAATTTTATTGACGTGCGCGCGAGAGATGCATATTGCGTATAAAAATGATAACATAGCTGAGCCGTGAGTGTGCGTTTATTAAACGGAATCAGGCTGCTGTCTTAGTCATGTTTGCTTACAGTTTTTGCGTCCGCGTTTAGCAACTCTCTCTCTCACTCTTTCGCCGTGTTATTTCGAATAAAGAAAATGTAACGTATATATAGAGAGATTGCGCTTCGCAAAAGCAGGAGATTACGAGGACGAAAGAAACGAGCGTATGCGGATCGACGTCTATATATACCCAACGTATAATAGTGTACGAGCTTCTATAAAGCGTTGAGAAATTGGGCATTAACACATTGGTATATCGCGACTTAATACCCGACAATTTGACGTAGTATTATTTTATCGCTGGAAATTACAAGTTAAATCTCTCGGCGTTCTCCGGCATCGCCATCGTCGTCGTCGTCGTCGGAGTTGTTAAATCATCCGTGGAGCTTCTGCGGTTTCGCATCAAAACAGAAAGAAAGAGAAACTTAATAAAAGGGTTCAGAGCCAGGGCTGTGTACAGTGTATTATATAGCTGTCTCTGCGGCAGGAATTAGCGCTGATGGCGATTTATAAGCGGCGACTCGAACGTAAGGCTAAAGAAAACTATAAGGAGGTTACGCGCGCTTATGTAATTGTTCCGTGCTTTGCTATTAAAGTGTGACAAATTTTCGCAGTCGCGCTTGCGTCGCGAGAGACGAGGTCAGTAGCGATCGCGTTGCGATAAACTTTTTTTCTCCATCATAGCGCATATAGATATAGAAAGAAATTACTGTATAGTCTGGACGAGAGTGGTTTAAACGGCGTAATGAGTCGATGCGAATTGAAATACGCGACTGCAGCGTGTATACTGTTTCCGCGCTGGCAATTAGTTCAGTAGTGCAACTCGAGTCAGGCGATTAAAAAAAGCGGTGATGCTTCTCGTCTCGTGTTTCAATAAAGCGTAATCTAATTCTATTTCACTGTTTCTCTCGACTTTGATATAGGTGTATACGGTATAGTCTCTGCGTATAGAGAGAGAGAGAGAGAGAGTAGCACGCGTCGACCTAGCATTGAAACGGCGTATAAAAACCAGCGAATATACTCTTTATACCAACGTGAGTAAACGTTGGTCGACAAATGAAACAGAGTAAGCAAAGTGAGTTTTTATGGTTTATAAAAAAGGAAATGATAACAAGCGTTTGTTGATACGACAAACACGAATCGCAAAAAAAAAAAAGAAGAAGAAGAAATTTGAATACGGAACGCTGTAACAACGCTCATTGTTTCCGAGTGTGACCCCGCGAAGCGCAACGCAGCCGCTTGAGCATAACTCCTCGAGAAAACATAGAGTATATATATACAGCGCGATACACATCGGCTCTAATCCTCTCTCGATTTCCATTCATCGCCCGAAGCAAACCCAGTCGGCGCACAGGGATCTCGAAGCTTTCTCCTTCTCTCGATAACGTATAAAAAGCTCTCGAACGCGTAGCATCCGATCAATGCCCTGTCCACGCGCCAAGTACACATAATATACACACATACCTATATACACATCAGGGAGTCAGGCATCGCGCGCTGGCTCAATTTCTCGATATCGCGCTCTATTCTCCGGCTCGCGCGGGCGCGCGCTCGTATACAAGTCGACGGCCCGCAGCTCAAAACACTTTCACCGCCGTGGATTTCTAACTCGCGCACGCTCTCGGCTCTTTCGCCACGTAGCAAAGGCCCCCCCCCCCCGATCGAGCCCCCGATACACACACACACACACGTGCAGTCGCACGACGAGAGAGCGTGTTCTTCGCGCGCGCGCGCGCGCGCGTGTGTGTGTGTGTGTTAGTGCAAGAGTTAGTGCAAGAGCTCGCAGAGTTAGCCGCGATTATCCTTGTCGACGCGCGAGCGCGAGCTAATTGTCGTGTATGTGTGTACTATACACGTCTCTCTCTCTCTCTCTCTCTCTCTCACTCTATCTCGCCTCCCGCGTGAGGTTTTTGCTCGGGCCGGTGTGTCGCGCGGTTACGTGAGGGAGAGCGAGGTTGTTACACCTGGAGGAGATTTTTGAATATCGATGTCAGGCTGCGCGGAGCTATGCAGTCGGTTGCTTGTCGCTCGCTCGTTCTCTCTCTCTCTCTCTCTCTCTCGTCGGAAAAATCAAGCTGGCAGAGCGTTAAATCGAACTGTCCGCTGCTGCTGGTGCTGCTGGTGTGGTTGTTTTTTTCTGTTTCGGTTGACTTTTTTTACGTGTGCCGGTTACGAAAGTGTATAGAGCGAGAGATGATAAAGCGTGGAATTATATGAGTGGAACACTGCGGCCACGAGAAAAACGAGCGGATCCGATTACCGGTATTCCTTTGGCTCTCGCGCGGTGTATATTTGAATAAAAATTCTCGTTTTGGAGAAATTTGGCTGCTGTGAGAGCTTCAATTTTTCACGTGATTAGGTAACTCGCCGTGAGATTAGCCGTATAAATCATCGTGGTTCTAGATGTAGCCGCTTCGTATCCCCTTGAAATAAAGAAAAAAAAAGTTTGTTTGAAAATCATCAGAGCTATCCGCGAGGCTATCCATATGTCGTACTTTATACGAACTTTAGAAAACTGAAAAAAAGTACCTGTTACCGTTCGCGAAAATTGTCAAAAGAGAAGAAACTGGCAGCGCATTCTTCGTCAAAATTAACATCGTTGCATATCTGGAATGAGAATGTATTTAGAAAAGGTGAAAGCCGATTAAACTGGTTTTCTGCGTCGCTGATCCCATCGGGCCTATGATGCACTTAATTTGTAATCACCTTTCGATCGACGCGATTGTCCGCCGCGAGCGCCCGCGCGCAAAAACGAATTTCTCTCATTATAACTGCTGCGAGCCGTAAGTATAACGGTTGCGCACCGCCTCGCAATAACGATATTTTATAATTCCTCGCGCAGTCATAATTCCGTATGAATTTCCAAGTGATGTGGGTCAAGGCTGAGGATCATCTCTTTCTCATTTTACCATGTAGCCGCCGTGTGATGCATTTGCTCCAGCAGATGCTCGCGAGACTTCCGCAAATTTAAATCTATATTGTATATACGCGCAGACGTGCGACGACGCACGGAGAGTCGCGCGAGAGTTATACTGGAGCCGGAAAAAGTGTTTCAGTTACACAGCCGGGTTATAGGACAGCGACAGCTGTTGCTGATGGCACGCGAGTATGTACGATGCGCTAAAAAGAAATTTTAGTTTGATGTGGAATTGTAGGTCATGAAGATTGCGAGTGTATTGCATGATTCACGCCGCGTCTGTCTGCCGCCGCGAACTACAGTTAATGTATATGCGGGCCCCGCAATATACATTTTCAATATATATATACACACACACACACACATTCCGCGGGGGACTGACACACAGCGTGTGTATAGATGAGTCGAAAGCCTCCGAAATCAGAATATATATATAGCTGGCGTTAGGAGAATTAAAAAAAAAACGCTTCCTTGTAACGGTCTATCTATATTACGGTTGTATGGATTCGCAAATACAATTCTGTGTTTACAAAAAAAAAAATTTCCTACGGATCGAGTCCATAATATAATCGCAACAGTCCTAACGAATCATAATTCCCGGATCATTAGACAGGGAGTCCATAAATAAAAAGCTACCATATACATGTCCTCACACATATAGACATTAGTTATACACACACGCAGCCATCGGCGGAAATCGTCGATTCGACGGTATCGCGAAATTCCCGTCTATCCTACTGTATCCTATCGCGGAATCTTTTCCGCGTTCCGCCTTCCTCCCTCTCGCGCCGCGGTGTTATCCGCATCAGCCGCGCGCGCGCGCATGCATACCAGAGTCCCAGCAGCATAGTGCGATCGGAGGCGAGTCACAAGCGTATATATACACACATACATATATCGCCTTATAGCCGAGCATTCGTGCAGGTGAAAGTCGTGAAGAGCGTCGAAGACGAATGGCCTCCTTACTCTCGGCGGGACTATATATGCTCTCCCCTCTCTCTTTCTCTCTCTCTCTCTCTCTCTCTCTCTCTCTCTCTCTCTCTCTCTCTCTCTCTCTCGCGGTTTTATATCGCGGCCTCCGCTAAGACAGATACGACGCGTGGATTCTCGAGAATCCGCGAAATTCTTCGCGCAGCGTCACGCCCGCCATTCTGCGCACGCGAGTCCGATTATCTCTGAAGTATATCGTGTGTGTACTTATACTCCCTTTTCGGATACGGTTACGTATATATAGCGCCGAAGTGGGTGTTATATATACGTAACCGGTAATTTGAAGGTAGACGCGCGCGGCATATATATGGATGGACGAATTGAATAGAGGTGATTTTTTGAGGGCGCAACCATGCGACCCCGAGAGTTGTTATAACCGGGGATTTTATCTTGAAGACGTTGCTTCTCTTTTTTGAATTTTTTTCACTCCTCGAGGCTGAAGAGCGGGAACCACTTTCGAACGCGATTTACATCGGTCGCTTCATGGTCATTTATCCGCCGATCGAATCTCGCTCTCAGAAAGTCGCGTACGTATTATATATACTTTTTAAAAGACTCGCGATAAATTAATTATTCGCATCTGAGACCTCCGTCGAACTTGTCGCTGCTCTAATCCGATCCGATTTTCGATCTTCGTCTCAACGAGAAGCCTCAAACGGTGCGTGTAATCTCCGGACACGCGGCGCAAACTTCAGAATCTTCGGCGCTGGAAAGTTTGAAAATACGATTAAAGGCTAAATGAAATCACGAGACTTACCTTGTGTATACGTATACGATATCCGCGAGTGCCTGCGCGTTACAAAAAGCTGAATTTGTATGGCTTATACCGAAAGCGAACTTATTAATTGCAGCCGCGCGCAGCGAAGAGAGTTAATCTAAGTTAACTTATATGATTCTCTTGTGCGCGGCAAGGGTATATAGTATAATAGACTTTGGAAAGTAGTTCAGTGCTAGGTTAATCTTTTAATACGTAGTCGAACGCAAGGTATTTCTCTCGCTAGAGTATGACATGCTTACAACCTCCGGCTGATTGGAAAAACAAAACGTCGTTGAGCTTTAGTGCTCTGTTTTGTCGATGTGCCTTCGATATTGTGACATTATTTCTTTTTCTCTGATCACTTACTTGTCGTAAGAACGTTCCATATATACAAGCTCGCGCAGGCACGTTACATAGTATACCAGAATAATCACATTGTATATACACAAAGGAAGAATGAACTAGTAAAGTAGCAGCAATTATCTATATCCAGTTACAATAATCGTCAAGGTCGCCGTCATTACAGACGTATACCCGTTACATACTTCTGCTGCAGCAATACGCCTGATTTAAACTAAAACGACTCGTATAGGAAGCCCATAATATAACACATTAGAACGAGAATCGTTCCATTCATAACGTTCCTCTGGCACACATATACTCCGCGAAGCAGAAAACAGTCCTCGCGACGCAAAACTCGCTGCATCGAAGCCTCAACCGCCTCGAAGGAATGCCAGACAGCCGTCAGCACCCTCATCCCTCTGCCAATTAAGATAGCAGCTAGCGCTTGGCCAACAATGCACACACATAGGTAGACAGACGTGCGCCCGGTGACTCCTCCTCGGAAATCCTGGATCGCGTGCCTCGCCGATAGCAAACGCTCGTGACGTCGTCGAGGGGGCCACACTATATATATACACATCGTGTGGCTGATGCAGCCCGCGGATGTGCCGTTACTTATACTCGACTCGTCACACCGTGCGTACGAGTCTCACGTGTGTGGGAATACGGGAAGTGTGTTCTCTCTCCGGCAGAGTCCGACGAAATTACAACCCTATTTGCCTCCTCTTTTTACTGACAGGTATTAGCAGTAGAGGACGATTAGATAGGACCTACGCTGAGCGATCGGTGGCTTTTTTGGTGCATCGTATATTATTTAGCCATTAGTTTACTCGAAAGCTTCCCTGTTTGGGACATGTACATCGTTGTTGAATGAATACGTTGGTTTTTCGCTGATTGAGCTCCTGGGCAGCCTCGCAAATTAGAGAATATAGGTATAATTGCTGTGAAAACTGTGGACTATTCCTCTAGTGTGAAAATCATTCTCCTCTTTTCTTTAGAATCGTCGTCGAATTAAACACCTAATTTTACAGGTCGTTAGAGGAGGTCCACTGCCGCTGCTTCCTGAAATAATCGTTAGTCTATATCTATAATATACCGTTAGAGACTACTCCGAAAGAGTGTACTTTTGTATAGCTCAGCTCATTTGAGAAAAAATAACTGTGCCGTACACGCGCTCTATTCCGAGAGACGAATACTCTGCAGCGATTAATTTGCCAAAAAGCAGCGGGACGACTCCGACTTAGCTCTCTCGTCGTACCACTTATTTCGGTCTCACTCGCGGAGAGTTTTATCTAGCGCGAAATCTAAAATATTAAAAGGCGGACCGGGTTATAATGGAGTCAAAATATCAAGGAAGCGCAGAGGGCTGTGCAGCGGTATAATTACCAGAGGGGAAAATTGCGAAAGTTGGACTAGGAGAAGAGAGAGAGAGAGGGAGGGGGGCGGGGGGAGAGAACAGAGAGCTGCCACCGCGGGAAACTTGGGGAAATGTAAGCGGCGCGCGTTTCCTCTAATGTTTTACAAGTTTCGAGGCAAGGCCGGAAAAATTTTGAAATAATCGAAATGACGCGCGCCGACCGCTTCATTTTCCCAAGTTTTAATTAAATGGCCACGATTTGATTTGATGGAAAATTTGAATATTCACGAAACAATCGTCGTTATACGATGCACGAGAAAATTACCTTAAGGTAACATTTTTTATTTCCTACTTTTGCTCCAGTATACGCGCACACGCTCGGTAAACACGCAGTCAGCAGGTCTAAAAAGCGAAACGGAACGGAATGGGCTTCGCTTGGTTGACTCCATTTCGTCTTTTTGATTCCGGGTTTTTCGCTCCGCACAATACCCGTCGACTTCAATCTCTGCAAAAAGCCGTCGAAATACGTATATGACAAAAAAGTAAACTGGAACGCGATACCTTTCGCTAATACGCCGTTGTATGCTTATTATATACATTTGATCTTAAAATCCAGAAATATACTCCGTCAGGGCTGCTGACAAAAATACAGCTCTCGCTCTACGCAAATAAAAGCCGATAACAATTCGTTCTACTGATTACAAAGATAACAATCAGACTATTACCACCGCGGCTACAGCAGCGCAGAGTGTATACGTACATCATACAGTCGGATTATCGTATCTTTCGATACATCCGATAGCAGCAGCAGCAGCTCTGCTTAACGGGATATTATACCAATGGAAGCCCAGCTGGTTCGGCAACTCTTTTATATGCGCGCAGGCAGACAGACGGAATCACGTATATATAGAAGAGAGAGAGAGAGAGAGAGAGAGAGAGAGAGAGAGAGAGAAAGAGAGAGAAATGAGAGACGCCCGGAGAAGGTCATCGTAATGATCGAACCAGCGCCAATGAGTGTGAACGGACGCGACAAGTAGCCAGTCCCGGAACGTTACGCGCGCCTCAAGGACGCTGCAACAGAGCGGCTGGACTGAGTGAGAGAAAAAAAAGAGTAGCGGCTGTATACTCGCGCGCTTTAAATGTCTGGATGATTTATACGCGCGGAAGATCTTGAATTTCGTTTTTTATTTCGCAGATTTTTGCGCCAGCCGTGCGTGTATACGTGGAAAAAGTCGCCGTGTCCTGAAAACCTATATATATACGAACGCTCTTATCGGAGGACGACGAGCGTGTAAAAAAAATTGTGCGTCTAGGGACGCCCTGCAGAAGTGATAACTTAAATTAATGAAAATGAAAAGTATTCTGTGTTGAACTTGTTTAACGTTGAAAAAACGAATATTTAAGTAAATTTTGTGGTATTTTTCAAATGGGCGCTTTTACCCTCTTTCGCGTAATATTGCATACGCAAGGCATATTTTCGGCACTGTTGAAAGTGCTTATACTTGCCTACGATTTTTTTTTTTAATACTGAGGTCCTGCAAGTAGCATTTAACATGTAAAACAATTAAAACCTTTTATTTGCTTTATAGGTTATACAATAAGCCGAGTATTCATATAATAAGGATGTGCAGGACCAAAAAAGCCTCGAGATTTCTCGTCCCGTCTCGACTACGAGATCCTGTCCCGTCTCGAGAATTTCGAGATTTGTCAAGAATTGCGAAATATTTCGAGAATCTCGACATTTTTAGTAGTTGTATGAAATAATAAGTAAAAAGTGTTATTTAAAAAATATTAACGCTACGTATACAATGTTAAAATATTATTTCTTAAAGATCAAAATGATGGTGCAAAATCATTACAGTAGTAAATTATCAAACGCAAATCTCCACTGCTTTGCAGCTTTTTCGGCGAATCCCGGTAAAGGGGATTTGGAAGGCGCCACTCGATAATCTCTCACACACTCCGTCTATACAGGCAATAAATTGCAATTTAAAGGCATAAAAACTTCAATGTATCACGCAGACTTTTAATTTCATTAAGCCAAAAACGGCCTTGTATTGATGCTTTGTCGACGGAGTCCAACTGCCTGTGTCATTCATAACCCCTCTACACACTTTGTCAAAAGTATAAATCCTAATGCCTCGATATTTACCGCAGAATGTATCGCCCTCAACCAGGCAGTAGACTATGCATTAACAAAACCGAACGAAAACGCCATTATCTTCACGGACTCCTTAAGTGCTATAATGTCTCTCAGAAACCTTATGATCAACATAAAAAGTAACCCCTACATCCTTGAACTCAAGAAAAAAGTCCTTGAATTCTCAGAGAAAACGACAAACGGTAGTATCATTCAATTCTTTTGGGTACCAGCACACATAGGAATCCGTGGAAATGAAAATGCAGACCTATTAGCTAAAGCTGCAACCCAGGAAACAGTTACAAGCTCCTTAAAAATTCCCTTCACCGACCTCCAAGAACAAACCAAATCCACTACCAAAAAAAAGACTTCCCAACTCCTCATAGAACAAAGCGCTTTCAAAGGAAAGGACTACTTCCGTCACTTCTACAACA
>CM053170.1:73999736-74050438 GCA_012977825.3 Pteromalus puparum | reverse complement strand
AAAAAAAAAAAAAAAAAAAAAAAAAAAAGAGTCCAAGCGATGTTTGCGCGAAACAGTTGCACTTGTCAATTATCAAACGCAAATCTCTCAACTGCGTCGCCAGCTTTTTCTGCGAATCCCGGTGAAATGCAGAAATGCACTTCAACGTACTTATCGCGCGGACTCTTGATTTCATTGGGCCAAAACACGGCTACTAATGACACTCAATTATCAAACGCGTCGAATCTACGGTATCATCTCTATCGGCGAATCTCCGTAAAAGGGATTTGGAAGGCAAGCCACTCGACAGTCTCTGACACGCGTCGGCTACAGGCAATAAATGCGGGAACCCATTCCAACACATCGCGCAGACTTGTAATTTCATTAACTTAAAACAAGGCTACCTATTGATGCTTTTATGCTTTAACGACGAATTCGCAAAAAAATATGATTTACAATAAGTATAAATAAGTATAATAAAAATATTATGAGGCTCGCATTTTATATGTTCGTAATTGATCTTCAGTTTTAATTAAGTATTTAGGGCCACTAGAGGATCTCAGTATTTAAAAATGCGGTAGTATATATAATGAGAGAGTATATCTATTGGTATTGCAGTGCTCGGAGAGAGAGAGAGAGGGGGGATTCGAAAAGAGTATAGCTTATACGTACACTTGTTTCTGCGCCCGGAGAGAGGGTATAGGTCCGAAGAGAGTAAATCTATATTTAGCTTCGCGCGCGTAGAGGGCGACCTGCCGAGTCGAAGCCTAAGAGCCCTATACCTACTAGTATACCTAAAGATATTACTGTAACGCATTCCAGAAGTTACAAACATTGTAGGTTCACGGTGTCCCATAAGAAGTTATCACTTTAAAAAACTGCGCGAATTTCGTGGCGCTGTTTCTTCATCGGCTCTTAATTCGCTCCCGACTGATGGAGAATGCGTCGCTTGCGATAATTAAAAGTGTATTCCGATAAATCCTATCGGTTCTCGATAAAATCGCGCAGACTCGTTTTTTTTTTTCGATTCCGAGTATACACGTGCGCGTATCACATTATATACATCCACTAAATAATTTCGACTCGCCGCAAATATTCTCTAAACACAAATGCACAGTAACGTCATAACACACGGCGCGGCTGAAAAAGGCGCTGAATCGAGCAGATTTCAAGGCTCGAGTTATTAAGCGTGTTTGAAGTCACCAGTCGAAAAAAAGCCTTCGCTTCGAGTCACAAACACGTACTTATACACACACGCGACCGACACGAGTGTGCATCATCATATGCTACACTCGCTCGAGTCGTAAGGTCATGCAGAGTTCCGAATTACATTAAGACGGTGTGTGCAGTGTTTGTGTGGAGGCGAAATGTGGATCAAACCGAGAGAGCGAACTTGCTGGCTCGTTTATTATTTGGCTTTACGCTCGAGATACTGCATTCTAATTATAATATTTCGATAAATAGCAGGCCAAACATTATATTGTATATGTGTGTACAGCATTTCGCAGAGAGGGACGACCACTATTGTTGTTATGCGCGCAATCGTGGATCACGGGTGATTTTTATCGCACGCGTGTCGTTAGTACTTCAGAGCTCGTTGCTTAATTGTTTGATAAACGCGTCTGACGGATGGCACTCTTCTCTGCCTGCTCTCGCCTAGTGAACAATCTACTAAATGCTGCTGGTGTGTATCCTCTGTGTTGGATTTAATCTCTATTCGCTCCATGATTAAATTCGTGTTTGCTGCATCTCTTTTGCTCCTTTTCTAGCTCTGCAAAAGCGTCTATAGAAAAAAAACTCGGCCGACATCCGCAGGTGCGTTTTTAGCTGTATAGTACATACTACGCGCAGCATTCGAAATTCCAAATTTATACACGGCGGCGTCGAGTCGCCTGTGCGAAATCACCTTTTGGAATCTAAAATAAACCTGGAAAACCCCACCTAGACAGCACAGCAATTTCCGACCTATGTATCGAGAGAGTAGAGAGAGAGAGAGAGAGAGAGAGAGAATTCCGGGATTCCCCATATCCGTCGCAGCTCTCCATTAACGGCTCTAAAAGACTCTTTCCTCTCTCTATACTCTCGTCGTTGTCGGGGGATGACCCCGCGGCTGAACAGCCGCCTCCTGGTGGCTATGTGGGTCGTGAAATACGCCGGCGCGCGCCTAAAAATACATCCGTCGCCATCTACTACTTGGACTATCTTTCTCCGCGAGTGCGTATAACAGTTAACTCTCTTGCTCTCGAAAGTCTTTTTTTCCTCTCTGTCTCTCTTCGTGTCTTTCACTACCGGAGCAGAGACGACTACGTCAGAAGGATGGTTTTTTCTCTGATCCGACGAGGGAAGGGAGAGCCGGAGGAGAGCGAAAGCTTTGCGCGTTGCTATGCGCCGATGCCTGATCGATGATTCCAGATAATGGTGTATAGGACATGACGTAGTTTCGTGAATTAGAGTGTCGGCGCCCGATCGTTCCTTTTTTTCATCGCCTTCGAAAGTAGCACGACGACGACTATGACTATGTGTATAACAGTTATCTATATGAATACCGATGATAGGGTTTCGAAAATTCGAATTTATACTTCTACACAAAGTCGTTGTCAATATACTGATAAGAATAATGAAAACAATGGACGTAGCGATATACGTGGCAAAATTTGATTCACTTCCAAACAAAATCCCAAAATTGTCATATATTATTCCGTTTGATCAGGCCACAACGAGAAAAAGAGCAGAGAGCGGTATACTCCCCAAAGCTCCAGTGCGATCAAGCAAAGATTTTACGTGATCGCCTTGACAAATTAATTTAGTTATTTGTACACGACGTCGCTCGCAAGCTCCACGCACCGAGAGGATGAACTCTGTATATCTCGCTCCGCGTTTTCCCTCATCTTTTTTTAACCATCTCTCTCGCCTCGCTCGAAAGGAAGTTTCTTTCTCCGCATCTCTTTGCCCCTTGTCGCGTATCTCTTTTTTTTTATTCTTCAAAGAGCCGGAAGCCGATTATAAAGGAGCCGTGCCGTGCAAGTTGTCGACGTCGTGCCTTATCGATTTTTCAGAGCAGGAAAAAAACCTGGATTTTCCAAAGGAGTATACAAGATTAGCATACGCGGCGTATATGAAATTCTAATTGCCCGATCGGCGCTAGATTCTTACCTCGTCTCGCGGACGGAGCTTCGACAATTGCTACTGGCGCTACGATACTCGTAAAACAGCGCAATCTGAAGGCTCCGTGTGTTTACGCAGTATGCAGGAGAACGAGAGAGAAAGAGAGAGAGAGAACTCTTAAACGGCCAAGTGTGCGCTGTTAAATTGTAAATACTCCACGTGGCTCTAAGGATTTTATTGGGACTGTTTTACTTCTCGAGCTCGCCTGCTGCTCTCAGGGGCACGATATTGTCGGTGCATAATACATGCGACGATTAGCTTTTTAAGAATCCAACTTGTGCAGATTTTACTCGATAAGCTAAAACTGATGGCGACGTTTAACAAACTGTTTGCATCAATTCCGATGAGAACTCAAGCATCAAGCTGGTTACACACGTCGACGCGATGAAATCGTGTAACATAACCTATATATATATATATATATATATATATATATGCAAGCCGTGAAATCTTAATAAACCTGCCGCAGTCGCGCGACGACGACACTTCACGAAGGGACGGAGAGAAAACGCGAGTCGGATCGATCAAACACACTGCACACACATCAACCCGATTACGCGCGCGTCTGATGGTATGTGCAGCTCTCCTGTGACGTTGTTTGCGGTTTCCACGTGTGCTCGCATCAGCGCAAGCGACGACCGGATGATTGAAAATAGAGCGGCGAACCAATTAAACATTCAATTCTTTCGTAAACGTATACCTAGACCTGTGTACGGACTGACGTACGCGTGCTATTCGAAGCTTTCGACGGTTTTAACCGTGTACACATATGTGTTTTGATGCGCCGCCCGACTCGAGCAAATATATGCAGGGTGTGAGAATACACTTGTATATACGAGTCGATCGAAGATACATGTACTGGCGTCTAACAGTCGCTCTTTTGACATCAGGATCGAGGCTCGCTATATACCTGCGCGTCGTCAGCTGACTCTGCAGTCCATGCGCTGCTGCTACTGTGCTCTTCTGTATAAAACCGATGTATACACATATACATGTATCTCCGTCGCGAGATCTAGTGTGTCGCGCGCCTGCTGAATAATTAATGTATCGATGAATTCGACGGTATATCTAACGTTGAGATCGACTTTTTTTTACTCTCTTCTGGGGTTTCTCTGGCTTGCGGCTCTGCTGCGGATGATCATCTTTTCTGCCTATACGACAAATCCGTTATTATACTCTAGCTGTTATGCGACGTTTGGCAATTGATGACAAAGCTGTGGAAAATATAACGCGATGATTTATATCCCTTGTAATTCGATTTTTGTGACTAATTAACCGTTAGAAATCCAATCTTGAAACTCCTCGCAAATCAATACGGTTTTGAGGCGAAAAAAAAGTAGCCAAGGTCTAGGTTTCTTCACATCTGCGTTATACAAAGATTATTCCTTATCAGTCCCAAAAATCGCTAGACATGTAAATTAACGTAATCTTAGTCAAGCAGTTGGAGCAGTCCCAAAAATCGCTAGACATGTAAATCAACGTAATCTTATATAGTCAAACAGTTGGAGCGCGGAGAAGACGTGTCGGAGGATATAGGTATTATATTATGCTGCTGAAATTCACTAATCAAGCAAATCACTCACATGAAAATTCTCGCGCGCACGACGTGCTTTAAATCTATTCGATATATAATCCTAAACAACTTTAGCCTTTTTATACGTAAAAAAAAAAAAAAAAAACGAGACACAATGGAACACTTTGAAACGTTGTCCGTCAGAGTGAGAGAGAAGACAGGCGCCGCGCACACGAAGCAACAACAGTTTTTCCATCATATTGATACCTATCGATTGGTCCTTTTAAAAATTCGCTACGTCCCGTTATATCCAACTCGCAGCGATTCCCACGACAATGAGCGATACACTCTTGTTATTTCATCGCTTTTGTTTATATTCTTCTTTTTTTTTTACAAAGTTATATTTTTCGATCGAGCTTTTTATGTAGCGCGCGACAAAAACATGTTATACACATAACGTGCATTACCTCACTCGATTTAGATCACCCTATAAAATAATCAGAAGCCCATATCCAATAAAAAGCCATCTCGTCGGTATATATATATTCGTATATGATGCGTATCCCCGAGCAATCTAATCGCCCAAACCACCCCGCAGATATTATAGTCGCGTCCAGCAGCAGTAAGAGCGTCAAGCATCAAAGCGAAACGCTCATGCCCCGCAATTCAACTCTCTTCGTCGAAGAATATTAATCAAAGCCCATTAATTCTCCTAATTCTCCGAGCAAACACAGCAAAGCATCAGCAGCGACTCTCTGTGTCTCTCCCTCATTGACCGTCTGGTGCCGCCGCCTCCGGCGATGATTATCCCACCGGTATACCACGTTATATTATATACACTGTACTGCTCCCCCTGTCCATGCGCAGTATATGTGTGTATATTCATGCGAGTGTGTTAGCTCGCTGCGGCGTCGAGGCGCCTCTCGCTATTGATTTCCTGGCGGCGCGTCGCTCCGCTCGCTCGCGAGAAAGACAGAGGATGGAAACTGCTTTGCTCCGGTGTGTCGACTCTCTTGCTTTCTGCAGGATGGGAAGGAACGATTAGATATCGCTGTGCACGACGAAACTTTCACGACAGTAGTCTTGTCTTCTTCGTATTCTGTGCTATTCTTTTGAAGGGAAACGGCAGTTTATAGTACTGCAGGTGCAATTAACCCTGGCAAGCTTTGGCTTTGGATGAATCTGCTAATTTTCCATCGCTTTTTCTGATGCGACCGGCTCTGCCGCGATCGATCGATCGATTATTAAACGCTGCTATGCGACATTCCGGGAGTTCCAGACGCCGATGATCAGTTTCCGTCCGCCGGAGAGCTGTGTAACTGGTATACATATGTATATACGTATAATATATATACAGCCCGTGTACGCGGAAATGCTTCGTGTACACACAATGGCGGAGATTGTGGAAGCTTGTCGTTCGAATTAGAAAATTAGGAAAGATTCCAAAGGCGAAGCGTGTTTAATTTAGAAATTCAATCTCCAAGTTTTCCACAAAGTATATCGAGCGGGGGGTTACAAGCGCGCCAGTTTTTGCGCATCGCACAAAGGCATTCCATACTCGCGACTACAATGTCGCGCTATGATGCGATTGGCTGCGTGTCATGCTTCAGTCTATAGCGATAAACCGCCGTATAACAGATTTACAAGCGGCGACGTTTATGTCTTTTGATGGAGATTCCAATAAAATCGCTAAACCGCCCGACGTATACGATTTCCGCAATAATTGAAATTTCACTACTCGTCGTGCTTCCAGTTATTGACCTCCTCTCTCGGGACGCACTTGTCGTCGCAGTATACAATCTGATTTCATTTTCTCCCTCGACTTTGTATATACGGATGAAACGAGTTTCACCAGTGGCTTATAAAATTCGCCAGACGTGTCATCCCTTTTGATCATATGCGCTTATATTGTGTACTTCCCTCCACGCGGGAGATTACATTTTTCGTTAATTACTTCTTATACACGTATAGTTTCCTCATATTTGTATCCACATAATAGGCTTACATATGCGCGAGAGTAATTCCCAAGCGGACGGATGCATAATATATAATCCTGCTGTGACTATACACATTGATTAAATTTTCTTTACGCTCGCGTTTATATGTATACGAATATTGCTCGAAATTTAATTAAAATATCACTCAAACTAATCATCTCGACTCGCGGTACGCGTCCTGAGCAATTACGGCCTGAACGAAAGACGCTTTTATGTACTTAAAACCGATGTAAACAGCAAATTACAAAAGCTCGAGTTTGTACAGTACACGCCACGAATTATCTCGTCGAGCCGGCCGGGCGGGCGTTGTCGCGCCGCCGCTGGGTATCTTATCACGAGATGAAAATTCACTCAGAGTGATAATCTTTTCATAATTTCCAGCGAAGAACGAATAAGGTCAAGGAAACCCGTCTCGCTCGTTTCTGCGCGATAATCGCAATTTTATTATTCCAACACTGTGTACTACAATTCGAATAATATAGTTGCTAAACAGCGCTGATGTAGTGTTGCGCAATGTGTATGTGTGTGTGTTTTTTTTTCACAGTCGTTTCGATGCGTGAAACGATGATCTCATCGCTCTCTAATTTTACCATGTACGTACCAATACGTTTATTATATCACTCTGTCTTTCTGTGTTACAGGTGAGTCTCTCTTGTATACAAGCTAGTCAAAATCGACTCCGTCGGCACGTAAGTTTTCATCTTCAATGTACAGTAGTACCTTATCTTTACCGCCACTCCGAAAAATGCGAGCCGGCTGAAAGCTCGGCTGAAAGCGCCTTATAATCTATCGGCAGTAGGCTACTGCCGAGATATAAGCGTCGACGTTATACGTCCGTGAAGTTCAAGGCGATCGAGTAACAATCTCGCTCGCGTATCAACGAACCCTGTGCATGAAGAAAACAACGTCAACAATAACAGCAGATACGGTATCGTACGTGCAAAAATAAATCGCGCGAAAACATATACACCCCCATTAGGCGCTTATATTCATAGATACAGCGCAGCTGACTTCCTCCTCGAAATCACTTGTATCGTCTATTCCACGATCGATACTGCCCCCACCAACGCTTGCACACAAAGAGTATACATATAATACAACCTGTAACTACCACCTCCTTCGCTGCTGTACGCGTGCATAGCTCGTCTCAGCTGCTCGCGATATTTCGCGTCATTGCGCTGCCGGTGCAACGTCACGCGCGGGTATTCCCCGAGAGGTGCGCCGCGCGCATTATAGTATTGCGACAAGTTGCTGAGAGTTATTTTCTCCCCTCTTTTCGCTTTCAGTCACGCGTATATATAGCCAAAGCTGCAATTAAATCGCTATACACTAATCCTCTCTTAAAAAAGAGATGACCGGATGTTGTGAAGCCTTTTAAAACTCAATTTGATTGGTTACGGCTAGACATGAAGCGGCGAAGCGCGCTTGAAGTTATATAGCTATAGTACTACCAAAATCATAAGTATTGTTGCAATAAAGCCCTCGCCTCCAACATAATCGCGCGCATGCTGTTCCGCGCAGAAGAAGACAGCCACGAGTCTGTGTATAGCATCACTTCGAGCAACAACCACCAGCGGCTCGTGTGACGTAGCAGACGAGTCATGCGTCACGGGGCTGCTGACGTAAGGGGGTCAGACCGTCGCGTTGTTCCCTCATCCCTCTCTCTATGCATGTGCGGGGGTGGATGGGAGGTTTTCGCCGCTGGCAGACACGTGCAGTTCCTGCAGTGAGTTTCGGCAAGGTCACTTGGTTATTGCTTCTTTGTGGCTGCGATACGCGAAGTCGGGAAGGAAGGATACGAAGGTTATGAGGGAGGTGGCCGGTTGTTTGATTAATGTGCCCTGCAGCCGGTGGTGACGATGAGCGAGCGCTTGTTTTGTCAGGGTTCGAGGTTTTTCTCGGGGTTTCAAGCATACACACATATATATAGCGTAGGTATTAGCGGAGCGAATGCATTGATTAATCGACTCGTGTTATGCAAATTTTTCGGGGGGAAAAAAACGCTGTTACGGATGTGTACAGTACTTATACATATATAGGCGACGAATACGACACACGCATGCAAAAAGACATAGCGGCCGCTCAGCTATCGAAGCATCGCAACGAGGACGACGGCTCTTTTCGCAGATTTGCGATTTAGATTCTCTTCAGCTTTGACTACCGCCAGAGAGCGACTCGGCGGCATTGACGAGTGGCGGAGGACTTGTTGCGCGCACACGCGCCTCGTATATATCTGGCTTTGCTCATCGCTCATTTCCTACGCCGTCGTGTGATAAGCGCCACCGCACCGGCGAGTTTTCGAGTGTAACGCGCAGCTGCGCTGCGCCATCGTTTTTCTGCATGAATGAGTAGTGTATAGCGCTGCGATCGATGCTCCTGCCTCTGTTGCATATGCCCGTATAGTTGTTACACATTTTCACGGATCGTTGTTCTACGCTCATGTGGACTCTCGTGTGGACTATGATTTGCCGTTTTTAGGCGGGGAGAGAAAGTTCCGATCAGTTCGTTAGATATACGCGGGTGAATCTTTGACTTTCAAATTTTGCACTCGCGAATATACGTTGCGATGCTTCCGAAATTCGATCGGTTTCGAAACACATATATATACGTTTCAATCTTTTCTTCGTTAATAGACATCAGCGTAGCTCGCGTGTATAATTTTCTCGAAATTCATCGGAGCCTTTGCGCAACCCGGTGGTTGTGTCAACCCGCGAAAAGGCGGCGGCGTAGAGAAGCACAATTAAAAAGATCGGATTTGGCAAGCAACTCGATGCTGCTGTTGCGGAGAAGTGCAGCAGTGACGAGGGAAAGCGAAATCGACGACGTGGTATTGATCGATCATCGGCTGTATAAGTATAGAGCCGGGGAAGGGGGAAATTGACACGCGCGTTCTTTTTTTATATGCTTTGTTATATGCGAGCTATTAATGACCATTTGATCGCAGCTTTTATTGGATCGTTGTGTTAATTCGATTACTGTGTTACGTCACTTACTGAAATAACGTAATACTGTATTAACTTTATGGCATCGCAATTTCAGTGATTTAAACAATCGCGTGAATTAAAGCAGATTGAAATCACTCGAATTCTACGAGTTAGTCGAATCGCATTATAATTAATGGTGGAAGTTAATACTGCGAAATCTGCTTAAGTTCATCAAACTATTATAAATAATTATAACATTTTCGAACCTTTCAATCAAGCCTGAAGCGCGACACTGATCGATTCTCTGCCAAAAAAATTTCGCCGTTCGAAATTAAAATCCATATGCTGCATCAAACATATCGCGCGAAAAGTTTTCCTACATACCGGCGCAATGGCCACCACAGCTGGTATACATATATACACCAGCAGCTCTCGTGTCGTGAAAGCGAGTCTCTCGCATCCGCGTCCCATTTTTTCTGCTCGGACGCACGGCTCGAGCGATATTTCGTATGCGGTGGCGTTTCTTCGTTAAATTATCCGAATTCCACCACGCGGCATTGTAATGGCTGCCACTGCGCCGCCGCCGTCGAGGCGATTGTTCTCCTCGCCTCGCGCAATCTAGGTCGAACTCCGTAATCTTTTCCGTCTGCTATACAAGAGCTAGCGATATTTTTTTTTGGTTTTTTTTTTTTTTTGTCGCGAACAGCTTTTTCGGTGATTTGTTGGTTGCGAGGTTTTTTATTGTTACAATATCGCGCAGAGTCGAGGCTTTGTGATCGTTGGCCGCAATTGCGCGGGATATTAGAGAGGCTTTGATGTCTGTGGAACTATAAGTAGTTTATTCTCGAAATGGTGTATGTTGCACTAAGCGAAGGAGAAATCGAGGTACAATCAAATTAGTTTTTCAATCGTACTAAGAGACTCTGCTGCGCACTTCGTTTATTAAAATCTCGTCTCTCCTCAGTAATTATTTCATCGAGAGAGGGAAAAACTCTTGTAATAGACCAAGAATAGTACACTGCAGACAAATTATCGACTTGACGACAATTAAGTGAAGCCGGCATATAATCGTGCCATTAAAACCTCTTGGGATTCGTCGGTCGTTCTCGAAAAAAGAGCGAGGAAAATCGCAGAAGCATCCGTATCGTTAAAAAGACACTCGGCTCACCAGCGCAATTAACCGCTCGTAGCTAATTACGACAAAACGCACTAATCAAGCTTATATACCTGCTCGCGCAACTATATCCTCATCGCCCATAAACATGCCAGCAGAATTACTTTCCAGTATCGCAGCCAGACGATCTTGCGGCAGTAGTGCATAGAGAAAAAAGGATTTCTTCCGAATCAATTTAATCGATTAAATCATAACAGACTCGCGTACGACGACATGCGTCTAGATGTATTCAAGAGAATATTACAATTCTATAATAAGTACGAAGACATAAGTCTGGTCTCCCTCGAAGAAACCGCGCGGTGAAAAGCGAAAACAGAAGATAAGCGCGGAAGTGGGCCTAGCGGTGGCTTTATCGCGCGCGACGCGTGTTTACCGAGCGCGTTGACGCTGCTCCGTTATTTTCGGAGTCGCGAGTGCGAGCAACAATTGTGATAATTGGTCGGCCGAGCGATAAACGCAAAACCGAGCGAACAGGTGAGCGGATACGTGTCGTTGCGCTGATGCCGAAATACGCGCGGGTGTTATTTATTATTTTTTTTTTTTTCGGGACACGGTCTATTGTTTGAGTTTTTTCTTTCGTATTTCACGCGTTTTTATACCTTGGGACTTTCGTGCGGATGCAATGATCAAGTAGACTGATATGAAAATTAATTAATGAATGCGCATTTGAAAAGTTTATGGTTCGCTTCGTGTATGAGGTCAGAAAATTTATTATCCTTTGCATGCAAACACGATTCTCAAAGTATGACATATGTATACTTACTTCACTTCAGTTTTCGTTATTCTGTAATTTAAGACAAATGAAAGCATTTTTAATGGTCATGATATAAGAAATCTTTTTTACTTCGTGACAGTCGAATAAGAACGCTGTCAGTGACAGTTGAAAATTATTCTTTTAAAAATTTTTTTATACTTACATATACAAATCAGAAATAGTCACACGAGATTAGCCAACAACCGCGCTTATCTCGACCCCTATACCTATATTTCATCGAGCGCTAGCTATTTCTGCGGTTCCATCCGATCGTATTATTCCCGTTTGGAAAAAGCGGTATTTTCAAGCGCCGAGCATCGTACCTATAGCGAAGCAATCATAATTTAGTGTTCCTCGAAATAGACTCACCGAGTGACGTCAATTATTCGCAACATCAGCCGAACGGCTGAATGTGTGCCAGGATCTCAGTGTGACAATACATCCCATAAAGGGGAGGGTATTTCAGAGCAGAGCGTTTTAAGATTCAAGACGTATACCCTTCCCCCTGACCCTTCATCCACAGATTATCGACCACTCATTATGGGCTGTAAAATCCGAAGAAGGTCCCCAAATTTGTTTCCTTATTATTTTTCCCGGGTAAATTTTTTCCACCCACACTCCACCGACCGAAAGCTAGGTGTCGGGCACCCGTATGCATCATGAACCCAGCTGCGACTACGGAATTATTTGTCTAGACGCTCGTGACTGCTTTATTCACGTTACTTCACTTGTGCGAGAGCATTACTTTGATTCTCGTTAATATACATAATATACAGAATATCCTCATCGATCACATTATAGTATAATTAAACATCTTCGAATGATTGACACAGTTCTTATCTGTCGCGAGTAGCAATTTCGTCGCTGTAAAGGCATCCTTCACAGCGTTAACATCGAAAACTCTGCATGCATATTGCATATATATTCGAGAACAACGCATTTAAATCACTCGCGTCGGGCAATTTCCCTCCGAACAATCGTATCGAATGACGACGTGTACCACCTCTCACAGCTCTCCATCACTTGCGCCGGCAATTTTTGCCCCAATATCCACACACGCGCACGATACACGTTCACGGCATAGACTTTCCAGCCGTAAATCGCGCTTGCGCAACCGGCAAATCACACAATGTAGTGCCGTGGCGGCCAAAAATCTATATCGAATATAACCATTCGAAAATTACGCGTTCGATTGCCCAACATCGAGAGGACTTTCTATAGATTGGGATCTCGTGTTTTACGGACGAGAGAAGAAGAGGGGCTCGCTTTTATTGTGCGCGGCGCTGCATCTTCTCGGGGCCGCTCGAAGGCGCCACTGCTGCTGCAGCGCACGCGAGAACGAGAGTTTCTTTTATATACGAGACGAGTGTGTGTGTGTGCGTGCATTTACCTTGCGCTGTGGCATTAATGCTTTTAATTAAAGCGGAAGTTCCGCGCTACGCGGCGGAGGAGTCGCTGGATGTACGTGTGTATAGGTATATATATATATATTTACTCTCTCTAAATCTGAAAGAGTGAAAAATCACTCATTTCGAGTAGAAATTGAATGACTCTTTGCAACGAGTGACTCAATTTTGCCTCTAATTCGAGTGATTTTTCACTCTTTCAGTTTTAGAGAGCTAGATCGAGGCCCCCAAGAGCCGTATGGTAATGGCGGATAAAGTGGGATGAACTTTCGCTTTTGGAGCGGGTTATCGTGTGCTCCTTTTTTCGTTCGGTCGATCGCGGCGTGGCTCTTTAAATTTCTTCCAACAAGTATAACGCCGACATACGGACGCAAGGTATTTAAATCAAGATCTTCCAAACGATTGGTTCGCGAAAGCTCAGCTTTTCACGTGCAAGCTCGTGTCAATCGAAATTATACGCTCGCATAACGTAATTTACTCGTTATACTGCAATGTAAGTGGTTCTAGGCATTTACACACGCTGCGATAACTTCCCCGCAACAAGTTAAATTATACGATTCTATACAAACTCGTTTGTCCGTGCGTATATCGAATATACACAAAAATTCCCGAGCCGAGAATTCCAGGCGAACAAAAAAAGCGCAGAGCAGAACGCGCGCGGCCGACACACACAGCGCTACAAAATGTATCCAAGCGAACTTTATAATTCTCCTAACTCGATTCCGTGCATATAAGCAGCGCAGAAGAAGAAGAAGAAGAAGAGGAGGAGGAGGAGAAGAAGCAAAATGAATAAAAAAAAAAAGAGAGACGCGAGCGCATCGTAAATTCTATCCGCCAACGCACGAGGAAAAGAAGCGAACGAGCAAGCGAGCGAGTGAGTAAAAAGGGTGCCGCGACGACGAAGAAGCGCCCAAAACAATATTCTCAAAACCAGTGTCTCGGAGATCATCTCTCGGCACTCAATCTCACGTCGCGCGCGCGAGCTTGCTCCGATACCTCACCGCCCACGGGATATATCGTCGGCGAAAAAGAAAGGGACAGCAGCAGAAGTCGTCTCTAAAGATCGTAGAGTTAAAGCGAATAAAAAGCAGAGGGAGAGCCGAAGTGTGCAGGGGAGGTTTATATATGTATATACGATTTTTCCGTGCCCAACTGTGCGATCTCGCGCTTATCGATTCGATCTTTTTATTCGAGAGAATGATGTTTCAATATAATGATATCGCTCTGGCTCTCTCAGCTTTTTATTTCGTTAAAAAGCGTCGGGGTTTCACTTTCGGTCCGTGCGCGGGGTGAATGTATGTGTATATGAATGTACGCTGATTTCTAGAGCAAATATTTGCAGGCTACTTATACAGCATACAGACTCGGCGAACTTTCACTCTTAATTTTTTTTATTCGCGACGATCGAATTCCGACGTTGCGGCGGGTATTTCGATTTTCGCTGTACACCGTGTCCTTGCAGAGAATCTCGGAATGAGAGATTTATAATAGGCAAAAAGAAGCACATAAGCTGCACATCGACGAAAGAAGCCGAAGAGATATCCCACTTGGCCAAAGTGACCGAAGAAAGATAATCCACCGACGACGATCCGCCAACATAAACGAGTGTAAGAAGAGGAGGAGGAGAAGCAAGAGCAACAAAAGTCTACTCCGAAAAATCTCGACGTCGCGCACTATACATATATGTGTGTGTCTATCTATATTATACACACGGACGCGAATACCCGAGGATATCCCCGGCCATTCACTCGAGCCATTCGCCGCTAGATGTCGTTACCGGTGCGCCCTCGGAACGTATGTCAACTGCCCCCACCACCTGCCGCAGCGACCTAACCTCTGGCCGCGCGCAGTGCAAGCGCAAAGCGCCTGTTCACTACTTGTTTCCCGCGACGATACCACTCCCCTCCCCGCCCCGCTCGGGACAGATATACATGTATACAGCTGCGCTACTCGCGCAGGTCTCTCTCTCTTATATACGTACACTGTCTCTGTTGCACCTCCGATGCACCGCAGAGCAGACGACGGAGAACTGGCGGTGGGGGGATCAATGCCCCTTCTTCTTCTGCTTCTTCTCGCTGATGGCGAGCGACCGGTGGCCGGTTAAAGGTCGGTTCTCCACTTGCCCGTGTATAATACGAGCGATTTATACATATACCTAAATGTACATGGATCCGAGGGAGGCTGCGCGGATAGACCGCTGCTCTTGTCGTGGAAGATTTGTCTCTGTGTGCGCGAGCCGCTAGCTCTCTCGGGGGAAGGTACTGGCCGACTGCGTCGTTTTAATCGGCGATGCGGAGGAGAGAGAAGGAGAGGTTAACAACGCGCGATCCAAGGATGACGCTCGAGGCTTGTTGTCATGATACTCGTCTTTTATTGGGGAGATGTTGAGTGAGAATGTTGACACTCCGTTTGGGGGCCGGATTTTTCGTATTCTTTTCACTCAGATGTGGTATTAGACAAAGGCTTCCTAATGGATTCCTCATTGCCGTTGAAAATCAGTCGTCGAGAAATTTTGCTCGTTTAATAAGGATTTCCATTGAATTATTAACAACGGTGCTACTTTCGCTGCATTTATATGAAGCTGATGAAAATAATAAATTTAGCATAATTATCGAGCGTAATATAGCCGAGAAGTATGATGGAACGCCGCAAATTATAGGTTTGTAAACAAAGCTCGTTTGTGATCGAACTCGGCTTCGTGTCTGTAATTATAGCAAATAACTGCGTGCAAAAATGTCACGTAAAAGTCACCGCGCGATAACATCGCTGTTCAACGTGTATCCTTTACGTTTCGAGCATCGTAAAAGAAAATTGCAATGACCTTATTAAATAAATCAATAACAGACCTCACTCTGTGCGCGCATAGATTATTTTTTCAATGAACCAAGATTTTTTCCGCGTGACGTGGATTCCATTTTGCGTATGAAGAATGGCCGATAAACTGTTAATTATTGCGACGACGATCTCTTCCATGCAAATTCCCCGTCCCTCGCGCGCAGCTGCGCCTCAGATAATCATCGCGTCAAACAAAAAGCGATATTATATTATTATACTCTCGATTCAAAGCGATAACAACAGCTATGAGAGAATCGAGCTTTTCTGCAGAAAAGATTTCGCACGAAACTTATGCATTAACCGATGCCAAAGAAAAGTTTCCGAAAACCGGTCTGCAGGTAGGTACTTTCCGAGCACCCGAGTGTATAATAATACACAGCAAGGTAAACAACAAAACTTCCCGACCAGAGCCAGAGTCAGAATTAAGAAAACCGCGAGTCTACTTAATTCACTCCGAGCGTAATTAAATTCTAAAAGAGCTCTGTATAGGCGTGATGCTTGAGCAACAACTCTGCGAAAAACAAAAATACGACAAGTATATAATAAATATAACAAGGAAAAACGTCTGGAAGAGCTGCTGATGAGATCGGATCATAAACACAGCGACTGATTTCTCTCAGGCCAACGGAACTCAATAGCCGTTCCCCCAGCTACTGTGTGAATACATATTATAACATATATACACACACTTACATCGCGCGCAAGTGGAGGCGCTCCACAACGGCATTCAACCAACGAGTAAATGTAGCTGTGTCGAGCGCGAGAGAGAGAGAGAGAGAGAGCGAGAAGGACACACAGAGAAGTCGAGCGTCGCTCCTCCTAGCGACGTCGTGCGACGACAGCCGAATCTCTCTCTCTCTCTCTCTCTCTCTCTCTCTCTCTCTCTCTCTCTCTCTCTCTCTCTCTCTCTCGCTCTTCTGCGCTGGCGGCGCATTAGTGCAAACGAGACGGTATACTTCTTCGGCCAGACGGAGATAAAAGAGACTCCGCGAGAGTTGCGTATTGCGGAGAGACTCGCGTGTGTGTATATGCGTGCGTATTCGTTGGCAATATGGCTTCCGCTACATCCAAGCGAGAGTCTCTCCGTCTCTCTTTAACTGTATAATATACCGTCTGGAATTTTTCGCTGCTCCGAAAAATTCGGAGCGCGGAGCAGTCGTCGATGAATGGTGTATAGACGGTCAATCGGGACGATTAAAAGGTGCTGTTATACCGCGAGTGAACGAGTGCTGGTATATGGAGGTGGTTGGCTGTAAGGTATATACGCACCGTATGCACCTGTTAAATTGAAATAGAACAAACTCGAATGACACCGCATGCGCACAGTTGGGCCTGCGCGAAGTGCCGTGTGAAAGTTTATGTTTATGTGTCAAGCAGCGAGCAACCTAACCTACATATTATTGACACCGCTCGCGGAAGCTCGTCGTCGATAATACATAACAGACATTGAGCAGTGACTGATGCGATCGTGCATTGATCTCCGCGATTCTCGTATCAGTGAACAATCGTTGAGGCGATAGAGACAGCTTATACAGCGGCAGCGAGTTAAAATTCTCTCTCTCTCCGTTCCTCGCGTTTTTCAATCTGCCACCGGGAGGCGCTGCCGGCGTACTCTTTTTTGCCGTGCGTGCACGTGTGCGCTTTGCAGGAGGAGAGAAGGCGGCCCCTCAACAGCAGCAGCAGCAGCAGCAGCAGCAGCACACTTACTTACATTTATACAACAGAGAGCCACCTTCTCTCGGCGCATTATATCGGCGCCGTACAGTAGGCACCCGGCGCGCGCGAGCCTGTCTTGTTCGCGGGGCTGGACTGTATATACAGAGAGTGGTGTAAGAGGGGCAAACGGCAAAGCAGGCAGCTTGATGCGGTGTTGCCGCGTCGACGCGCGCCATCTACTCCGTGCCACGGACTTTCGCGTAGCGAGCGAGCAGCAGTTGTTGTATGCGCGTACGTACACACGGTGGCCAGCCATCATCAGCTAGTGTGTAAAAGGGTAGAGGTTAGACAGCAGAGCTCTCTTTCTATCCGTGTGCATCAGTGTGTTGTTACTGCCCCGTTTCCCTGTGATATGTAATGCAAGACTCGGTGTGTATTATACTTGGGACGCAAGCAGACGTGCAACGAGTACGCTCCCTGCTGGAACGTGAAAAAGTGGGAGGTGCAGGAGGTTAGTGCTATATCATACGCACATCGGCGAAAAAGAAAACGGTTCATATAGGTATACAGCTCCTCTTGTGTGAGGGAGTCGAGTCTGTGTACACGGAGAACACTGATGAGGAATCTCGAGGCTACTGCGGCAGCACGCAACAGCGAGTACTCTCGGTAAATCATGACTGTTTGTAATCTGGTGATCCCTTTCACGACTGGATAGTAAGGACTGTATTATACTCTGCAGACCAGTGACGGACTGTGTGTGTGTGTGTGTGTGTGTGTAGTTAGCCCCCGTGACAAACTATCTCGCGAGTGATCTCGCGTGGAGGACTTTTGAAAGAGGATCAACACCGTCTAGAGGAGAGCGAAGCGTAATCACGAGGAGTCGGCGAATGCCATGAAGATCCGGAGACAGGTGGACACGTGACACTGAGTCGTCCGCGTCATGAAGAAGCCACGCGGGTAAGTGTAGAAATGAAAAAAAAAGGCTTGTCATCTTGGCTGAATAGCGCATACTATCTAGCGTATAGCGTTTGAGGTTAAATGGCCCAGATTCGCCTCGAATCTATACGGAGCAGCAGCGTCGTCGTGTGCCACTGCATGTATATCCGGTCAGTCGTGTCGCGTAGGCATATAGATGAAGTCTGAATCAATAAAAAAAAAAAAAACTTTCGAACAGTACTACAACACAGGCAAAGCGACCTGTCATAGTTTTTCATCTGTGACGGATCGCTCGTTGCGACACAGTGTACGGGTACACTCCGAAACGTTCTGTATCCGGCGCGCGAGGTGTATCGCGCGCGATCGTCGTCGTCGTCGCGGGCTCTCGGCCAAAATGATTCGCCAAAAAAGACAAATCCGAGAGAGAGAAAGAGAGAGAGAGAGAGAGCAGCCTCGCGCGAGCGAAGAAGGTCGAGTTTTCCGCTCTCTGACGTATTCGCCCGATACAATGCATCGCGCATAGGCACCTCAAGGCTGGGCTGTACCGTTGCTAGCGGGGGACTACTCGCGGGCACACAGCTGTAGCGTGTGCGCAGCTTTCCTTGTGTTGAGCGCTCGCCTCTGCATAGGTGTGTGTGTGTGTGTGTGTGTGTGTGTGTGCGTGTAGGTATGTATACGTATACACACGCGGGCAAAAGGCTTGCACCTGGAGCGTTAGAGAGATCAGGTTATATAGCAGGCAGTTGCAGCGAACGGCCACCTTCTCCTTCTCTCTCTTGCTCGCTCTCTTCCTGGTGCTCTCTGCGAAGAATATTTTAATGGATTCCCCCGTGTGCGACGCTCTCCCCGACTTGGATTTGGTGCGCTGATCCGCAAATGTTTTCAGACTCGAGTTTCAATGATTATACACGATATATCGCACAGAGGACGATTGAGTCGTTGAATTGGCTGATTGATCGGAGGCACAGCTGCGGTTTATTGTTTTGTAATTACCGAGTGGCTCTCTTTCTCTTTCACTCGGTTTCTCGCTTATGCACTTGCAAATGAAAAGGCCGCGCAAATGAGCCAGAGTCGAGTTTCTGCATGCGGCACTGCAGAGAGGACGTTTCAATCAGCCGGACGCGCGCATGCAGTATTATTAGCGGTTCTGGGAAACGCTTTGCCATGATAGTCTCTCTCTCTCTCTCTCTCTCTCTATCCACACGGTGAACCGATCGAGCACGTCGGAACGCATCGAAAGGCGGCTGATCTTTTTGAAAAATTGCCTGACTCATCGTCTGACTCACGCGTTTAGCCGCGACAATCGGCGGCTATATACTTTGTATATCCTTGTAAACAAAAGGGAAACCCAGTTTTTCGCGTCTTGCTATAACTGACTCACTATACTGGCGCGTAAGCTATACACCCCCGAAAAGTCGACGAAGGACAATGTCACGAACTTAATCCTACTTACAGCGCACAGAGCTGTAAGGTAGCGCAGGAGTAAACACGAGAGGGCGAAGTCGACCGGAGCTTGCGGCTGTGCTGAGGAACTCGCGAAGTCGAGTCAGCTCCAAGTCGAGTCTCTCCCTTGCGCTATATAGGCGAAGTTAATGTCGTTAGCGGAGGAGTAGTCTCTGGGAAATGATTGGTCCCGTTGCGCCCCCGCGAGAGCTTCCAATTTGCTAAACTGCGCCAACTTTTTGATAGTTTCGTACTTATACTACTCGCTCAGCTTTCTCGCGCGTAAAAAGCTGACCTTAATAAATTAATTCTCGCGATTTTCTTGAGAAAGGAGAGAAGTTTCGGGGAAACCGATCGATATCATTATGCATGTATATGAAACGGGTTAATCGGAGCGGGCAAAACAATCGTCGGTATATATGACAAGCAAGAGGAGATTCGCGTATGTATACAGTATATGCATAATGGAGCGACGCTCGCAGTCGAACAACGAGGGAAAGATCGGGGTGAAAAATGCAAGCAAAAAAACGTGGCTATTGTTATTGTTTGATGAGAGTTATCGGGATTCCCTGGATCCTGTGGATTTAAAAATTTACGATCGATCGATCGCACGGCCAACTGATTCTCTTTCTCTCTCTCTCCCGGCGTGTGTATCGGTAATAACTTTTATAGCTTCGCTTGAATTGATAATACCCCCTGATCAGCGTATGCGATTCATTACTAATTCAAGCCCCTCGGCGCTACTTACAAGCCTGAACTTGACAGTATAATTTTTTAGACCGCAAAAAGAAAGAAACTTCAAGAGGCGAATCATAACCCCGAGGCAATCCGAGAAAGTCCGTCATATTATAATATCTGTACGACGCGACGTCATAATCCGGCGTCTCGCGTTTTCCGCAGCGAGCCTACACCCCCGCATGGAAAGTTCCGTTTATTTATACGTCCCGACTTGCTGCTGTACGAGGGTTGATCGAGGACGAGAGAGAGAGAAAGAAAAAAAAAGGTCGCGCGATTTTTCGCAGCGGAGAATTCGTAGGACAAGCTGCTTGTGTGTCTGTGTGTGTGTGTGTATAGTATTATACATGTATCCGTGGCGCGGGGGGGGGGCGGTTGTATAGCGGTTTTATACGGCCGGTGCTGCGGAGGCTTATCGATCGCGCGACGCCGACACGGCGGGAGAGCGAGAGAGAGAGAGAGAGAGAGAGAGAGAGAGAGAAATGCCGTGTGGCGTGTGTTGCTGTGTCCGTGTATCGTGTGCTGCTGTACGGATAGACACTTGCGTGTGAGTGTGCGTGGATTAACGGAAGGACACTTTTGGGGGCTGCGCGACGTATATACAAGGATTTTTAAGGGGCTGCGCAGTGGTACACACGAGGTACTTGTTTACGGCCGGACAAGCTACCACTACTACGCGCTTCTTTATGGGATGATTAGTGCGATCGTTACGGCCGACGCCGTTGCCGCTGGCACGAGAGATTAGATGAGACGGTGATTTGTTTAATCGCCGCCTTAATTGCTGCTTATCGACGAAAACACGAGTACGCGTCTATTGCATGCGATGATCATAACAATAGGCAGAACATTACTAGGCTGGCTGTGTTTCGCGTTTGCATGCGCGCTGCAGTGTGCACTCTCGAGAGAGGAAGAAAGGCGACGCGGGCTTGCACAATGGGGAGAGCGTTCGATTTTTGTTAATGAGGCATCGGAGCCTTCACCTCTCTCTCTCTCTCTCTCTCTCTTACGTGTTTTAGCGTATAATTTTAATGTCGTGCAATATGGATAGCTCTATGACAAAACTGACTTATTGTGATATGCGATGGTGTTTTCACCTTTTATATTTTATAATGCACTACTATCTGAAAATATTTTATTTGTACCGCACGTAAATTCTATAACTGCGTGCGTAAACTGACTGTAACATGGTTACCATGTATGTAAGCTACTTTAGCAACCTAGTTGCTTCATTATTGTATTTTTGCTACTAAGCGAATAAAGCTCTCTCTCTCTCTCTCTCTCTCTCTCTCTCTCTCTCTCTCTCTCTCTTTCTTCTTAGTCTCCGCTGTATACACTGCAGTCGTCTGTGCTGTTTGAATATAAATGTATTATATATATATAGTATACCTGCGCGGCACGCGCGCGAATGTTTGTCGCGGATAAGTGGCGGCCTCTCTCGTGCGGTTTCGCCCAGTGCTACTCGATCTCTGCTGCAGTCTAGTGTCTCCTTCTTTCTCTCTGCCCCTCTCGCTGCTCCTCTCTCTCTCTCTCTCTCTCTCTCTCTCTCTCTCTCTCTGATGTTTCTTCAAAGAGAGAGAGAGAGAGAGAAGCTTTTCTCATCCGTGGGCTCCACCACTTGCTTTGCGGCGTTTAGGCCGAGGTCGAGGGTGGATTCTGAAACTGCCTTCATTAGATAACACAAATTGTGTGTGTTATACGTTTAAATAGTGACATTGTAGAGAAAACGACATTGAAAAGTATATACATTACTCTCGTAATTCAATTGGAGAATGAAACAATGACAAAGTGATTTTTTAATTGTCGTTAACGCGATCGATTTGCAAAAGCGAGTCATCCCCCGAAAATTCGCTCGAAAAGCATCGAGAAACTCGAGGGCATATCACAATTCCACTGCTCGCACCGGCTGCAGTGTGCTCGACAAAGCCTCTCCTCTCTCGGGAAAAAGATCTCGGCGGCGGCGGCGGCTTCTAAAATAAGAGAAAAGCAGTAGAGGCAGCAGCAGCCGCTCGAGGGTTCGAAGAACCCGACTCCCTCTCTCCTCTCTCTCTCTCTCTCTCTCTCTCTCTCTCTCTCTCGCTCTCTCGAACTAACCTTTCGGGAGGCTGATGCTGCTGCTGCAGCAGCGAACTACGAAGGCACGCGACGACGCGCGCAGCGAACGAGACAGATTGCGAGAGAGAGAGAAAGAGGAGGGAGTCCAACTTTCGTCCTTGCGTCTTTCGATCCTCTCGCTGCCGCTGCTGCTGTTGCTGTTTTTTGAACCGCTGCGTATGGTTTCGTTTTTTGAACGGGGTAAGTGACCCACATACGCGACGTGTCCTGGCTTTTTGACCGGTGTTTGGCAATAGGGATACAAATCGAGTCTTTTTTTTTCTCCGAGATTGCATAGGCGCAATTACGCTGAAAGCGCGTTAAGTTGTTATTGAAAAGAGGAACAAAATGACAAGTTAAATATAGCGCTTGTTTTCATTATTCATCGCTATTACGTAAGCCAAAGCGCGAACGCGTTTCTATCTCAACGAAAAGCATTGTACTGCACTACTCGCGAAGGAAAAATAGCTTTTTAAATAAATACATCTATAGAGAATGTACCGTTTTCGATTTTCCACCTGGCGATAATAAAAGCGACGATGGAATATTCCAGTCATTTCCTGCAAAATGTAACCTCGGCTATAACTTTGCTCACTCGCGCAATTTTCTCCTTCAAGCCTTTATTCTTCAACGCGCGTGTATTAAAAATCAGCCGGAACAGGCTGTAATGCTTCTAATGTACTCCGCCCAACAAAAGTCTCAAACAGCGTGTGCCCCCCCCCCCCCCCTGTGTAATACCCACCCCACGGAAGAGAGAGAGAAGCGTCGTACACAGCGAATCAATCGGCCGGTCTCTCTTTTCACTTGTACGGCTCTCTGACCCTATTTGCGGTCCTCCATGCGATCGATCGATCGATTCGTCGGAGACTCGAGTTTCGGAAGTCACGACCGCAGAGATTGTCGTCGGGAAGACTGCTACCGTATAGATTGTCGGGGGAGACGACTCGATGAGTGAATTTCGAGTTTTTGAATAATTACCCTGCAAGTTCTGTGCGAGAGTAATGATTTTGCCGCGCGAATGCAATTTGCTCGTTCGCATCGGATTCAATTAGCGTTTCGAAAGTAACCGTGACTGAAATATAAACGACGATCATTCGGAGCCAGTGTAACTTTCGAAGATTTTTTTTAATTCGCCTCTCGTAAAAAACTTTGAAAGCCACTCGAAATATACGACGCGAAGCTTGCGCTTGCGTTTTTTTTTTCTTATCGCGTAGACGCTCGGTAATAAATTCGATAATGAAGATCCCTGATGGTAAACACTAAAATACAGGATTGCTTTCGATTATCGGACGCTTTTTCACACACGCGAACAATGGCCGTCTAACTACCTGGCGCTGACGTTAGGCCAGCGGCCCTGACCTTATGCCAGCAGTTACACGATGACAGCTTCTTTTTTTTTGAACGGAGGGCGAGAGAGTATATACACACGTTTATATAGGGGAGGGAATACTATTATGTTGCATAATAGAGCTGAGGGTTCTTGTCGTAAGACTGTGAGATTTTTAAACGAGCGAAACGAGCAGTGGCGCTGGTGCTGGGGATTTAAGGATATTTTTTCAGGGAACGCGGCGCCGAAGTTTTGGAGTAATCGACGATTAGTTGTGACGGCTTCAGCGATAGCCCTATTGAGGATTTAGTTCGCGCGAAATTAATACGGCTTAGCGAAGAGGAATCTCTTTGACGACGCGCGAACGAGATTTATGCCCGCGATATTCTAAAAATATATGTCACTTTATCTGCTCCGGAGTGTGCAGATAAAGAGACTGCTACGCCGAGGCTCGAATAAAGATTTTTCCTTCTGCGTAGTATATATCGCGAAATCGCACGCGGCAATGTCTCGTGTCTAGGGGTCGTTTTAAGTTTGCGAAAATAGCGAGAGGGAATATCGACGAGGTGTTGGTAAAAAGGTTTTTACAGCTCGAGGGTAGACGCGGAACTTTCTTCTCTCGATCCTTTTTTCTTTTTCTCTCCTCGGCGCAAGAAAGTCGACTCGTTATATATATACTTATGTGTGTATGCCCCCCCCCCGCTATATACCCGGTCACTCTGCATCTTTATCGCTTTCTCATCTTCCTTTATCTCCGTTCTTCCTTGCTTTTATTTCGTTTTCTTATATATTATGTTATGATGTATATTAAATAAGAAGATATGTATTCGTATACACCTATAACACAAAAAGATCGGAGTCGAATAAAAATGCGCTTCTTGCGTTAGTGCGCGATCTTATAACTTTCTATCTGGCGGTGGCTCGTGCACTAGCTTGTAATATGGCTAACGCCTAACTTTCTAAAATGCGACCGAAAGTTCCTCAACAGCGGCGGCAGCAGCAGTAGCGTCAAAGTACGACCTTTGATAAAAAATTTATGAAACGCACGCATATATACTTTCCGCCTCATCATAATTTCACGCACGATCGAAGTTCATAGACGTCGCAGAAAACGAGAGAGAGAAGCAATTAGCCGGTGAGATTAAAAATGCAAAATCGGTGATAAATATAAAGACAAGCGAGGTATCGCTACAATGGCATCGATGCATTATACTCCTCTTCCTTCCTTCTCTCAATCATTTCATTACTCTCGCATCTCTCGGCCTCATCTCTCACCCACTTTCCTCCTCCGCCTCTTCATTCTCTCACTTTTCCACCTCCTTCATTTCCCATCTCCTCGCTCCGTATGTCCTCCCACCTCTCTCTCACTCTCTCTCTCTCTCTCTCTCTCTCTTCGCGTCTCTTCGCTTCTGGCACGCCGCCGCCGCTGCTACCGATAACACGGCCCGATAAAGGCTGCGGCTGACAACCCACTTTGATAAAGGCTCCTCTCCTCAATTCGCTGCTCGTCGTTTGCAATTTCAGAGCTGCCCTCTCTCGCGCTCTGTCCCTCCGATGTTCCCTTCACCTATACCGCCCCCCCCCCTCCCTCTGCGTCTCGAAGACGTCTGGACGACGAGGCTCATTCGTACGGACGCTTGATAATCGGAATTTCTCTCTCTCTTGGCTCCGCGGTGCTTTGCTTTTTATACTCTTGCGACTCCACAAGAGGCTTTCCTCTGTCTGGGACGTATTACAGTGTGCGCAAGATGCGGGGAGAGGGCAGATCGCACGCAATCCCTTGCTCGAGAGAGAGAGAGAGAGAGAGAGAGAGAGCGAGAGAGAGAGAGAGAGATACACACAATCGAGCCCTTCTCTCGCTCTGTGGGTTGCCTCAAGCCGACAAAGGACGTTCCTCGGATTCAAATTGATACTTGAATTTGCCGGAGAAGTCGCTGCTCGGTGAAAAGGCGAGCTTTGTCGATTCGCTTGTAATTGGGGGGCTCGTTTTTTTTTTCTCTATCGGGTGAAAGAAGGACGTCTGATTGTGGGAAGCGTTAAAGCGTCTTGATGTCGCTCGTGTGATTGTATATGCAATAAGCAAAACCCCAACGCTAACGATTTTTCTCTCTTTTTTTTTGTTGCAGGTAAGCCTCCGATAAACTTCACTGCTCTACTTTATTCAGCAGTTTGGAATCCGTGAGTGCACTTGATTATTCGAATTAGAATCGACGATGTTTTCTGCCCCCGTGTATCCGTGATAGTCCAGAGATCGGCGCAGCTAGAGCACTTGACCCTTTGATCCACGGGGCGCAGTGTAGCGCTTTGTCTCTTCTAATCTAATTGTTTGCGATCGACAGACCAAGTGCACAATCCGAATAGCCCGAGCATTTCTGTCCGCGAGATTAAAACTCAGTCACGTTCAATTAAGTCGCCTGATCAAGTGTGCTCTGCAACACTCGATGATCCTCCGGTGTGCTAGATTATTACAAAATCTTTATCCCTTTCGCGCGTGTAAACACGAAGCAGTAACCACATAACATCTCTGTATATATTATATAATTTATCGCTCTCGCGCCGGCCTCTGAATTATTCTTTATCGCCTGTAATAATTCATAATTAGCCACGCTCTCGCATGACGGCCTGCACGTAACGTGAAAAACGGCCGATTTCTGATTAAAATATTTAAAAGCTCGCTATTCGGAGACGCACGCTGTACTAAATAAAGTTTGAGCAACTCGCGCTGCCTGTGTGAAAAGGAAAAAAACGGGGAGAAATTCTCTCGCATCGAAATATCAAAGACCAGCAGAGTCAGGGCAAACTTCATTCTCCGCGATAAAGCGATTCCATTAGCAGGCACTTCGCGCTCATAAACTGGCTCTCGGTGGATGAAAAAAAAAGTGCGCGTTCGATCTTTGAACTCTCGGGGAGCGATAATTCTCGAGCATATAACTCCCCGTGTCCCGAGTTACATATACATATATACCTATAGTGCGGACGGTGTACGTCGTGTCGTTGGCCCTTCGGGGATATGGGCTTCGGTTTCAAGGGGAGAGAAGACATCTGACCATGTGGTGTGGTCTAGTCGAGAGCGTGCGAGCCGCTGTGTGTGTGTGTGTGTGTGTGTGTGTGTGTATGTGTGTATTCGGCCAGGTCTCTCTCTCTCTCCCATCAGACCCTATTAACGCTTCGCTGACTAGTTTTTAAAGTGCGGTCGGTTTGACGGACGAATTGGGTGTTGAGCCATCGCGGGTTGATGCAGTGTCGTTTTTGACGGCGCGAATATTACGCCTCCTATTGCAGCTCGAGGGGTATTTAGTTTATCGTTAGATTCAACAATGATCGAGTTTATGCGTATTATACGAGAATACCGTGCATCGATGCGCGATTTCGATAAATAGAATAATCATCAGTCTATAAGTGATATCATAGTCGCGGTTATATATTGGCTCGCAGTCAACAGCATAATACGATCAATAACGCGCTCCCCTCCCCCCCTCGCTGCTGCAACACACGCGCGTCGCGCTTCGAAGAGAGATGGAGCGAAATGCAATCCTTGCTATTTTCAAACTGACATCGTTCGTGACACGAGATATTTACTCGTATACGCGCCGTGAATCGACGAAAAAAAGCGAGGCATACACATACGCTCCTTTGTGGAATAAAACAGGGGCTCTTTATCCCCTGCGAACTTGGCGGCAAATTTAATTTCTCCGAATTTCGATGTAAAAAGAGTTCGCACAGTACACACACACACACACACACACACACACACACACAGACACAATGGCCTCTGTAACCTATAATGCGCATATAAGATAGAAAGAGCGAGAGGCTGGGGTGCCAGAGGGAGAGACAGAAGGTCGATGAAACGTAGTAGAGCATTCGGGGGTCGGCCGAAAGGGAAGCTGCGGGATGTGTCTCTTATACCTATACATACGTCGCAGCCCGGACGTGCCTTGACTAGCTTCGCTCTATATAATACACGCGTGTGTGTGTGTGTTTTGTGTGTGTGTGTGTGTGTGTGGTGGAAATCGACGCACGGAGAGAGAGCGACAGAGAGAGAGAAAGAGAGAGAGAGTGTTTCGGAAAAATTACGCTGTTTGGAGAGCGAGGGAAGAAAGGAGAGTCGAGTTTTAAATTCGAGGGTTGATGCTTGCGGACTGGAAGAAACTCGTGGGATCGATGTGATTGAATCGCAGGCTAGATATATGCCTTGCTCGATTCTCCATGTGTGTGTGTGTGTGTGTATCCGTATCAATAAAGGATGTTTGCAATGCCGTAATAGATTGCTCGGTTCGATTAGATACAGAACCCCAAGGTGGTGTTGTGTGTGCGTGTAACGACGTGTCGTGCGCGTTTGAGGGGTGCGATTCGCTTGTATTTTTTATCTCCGTAACGCAGATTGCTGGAATTGTATATATTATATCGGCGCACTACTATACCGCGCGCTGTATATCGACTATCTAATTTGCTCTCCGCGACTGATTGCATAGAAGATATCGGCTATGAAAATTGACTTTACACACACACAGAGCGCGTAGTAATAAACCGCTGTTGATGGAGCAATATTCAATTATACGAAGCAAACAGCTGACCGACTCCGCGCTTTATATTCCGCGATCAAAAGGACGCGCATATAGCGTCCGGCGCACGAAATTATTAATAATCCCGAATAGCATCAGAGGGAAAAGTCAATCGCAGAAATTTCCAGCAGAGTGCATTAGCATCGCTGAGAGAGATATAGTATAACGCCGAGAGAGAGAGAGAGAGAGAGAGAGAGAGAGAGAGAGAGAGAGAGAGAGAGAGAGAGAGAGAGAGCCCACTGTACTCCGGCACGCTTAATAAAGAGAAAGTCTCCGGCGGCGCAGCGGCAGCACACGAGCGAGAGAAAGACGGAAGGAGAGTGTAATTGCCGTAATGCCAAGCCACGGCGCGTTACACACACACACACACCCACACACACACACACACACACACACATACTCGTGCGAGCGCGCTTATAGCGAAGCGCCGTGGATGAAATAGAACTCGGGGGAGGTCATTGATAAAGAGCAATGCTGCCGCTGCGGCGGCGGAGTTAAATATAATGCGTAACCCTCCCCGCTGCCATAGCTGCGCCAGAGGGGAACCGCGCGACGCTTCTCTCTCTCTCTCTCTCTCTCTCTCTCTCTCCATAGTGTTATGTGTTCGTGTCCGTGTATCTGTGTGCGCGCAACATCGTTTTTGGCTGACGCGCTTTCCATTTAAACTACTGTGACGTGGTCTTAGGCTGGAAACGGCCAACTTCGAGAGTTTTTTTTTTAGAACGCGCAGTTCGATCGCGGTCTAATTACCGCGCGGGACGTCGAGGATTGGAATGACTTCTTTTTTTTTTGTACGGAGGAAGTATGTGTGCTTCACGCGGTGGCGGTGAATAATTTGTTAATTAAGTCGTTTACGACGCAGTAAAGCTCCGTTGAATTATTATAGACGCTAACGCGTGACGAACAAAGAAGTGAATCACACGCACCTTTGGCAAGACGCGGATAACGAGCAACAATATAAAGACACAATCGACGATAAAGCATGTAGCAATCATCCATCTAAGGAAAACACGATAGAAACATTAATAGCCGCGCACTCGACGAGCTGTAGTCATCGTCGTAAGAAGCAAAGTGGTGTACACACCGAGCGAGGGTGGGCGAGTCATGTGCGTGCAGCTTGCAGTGTGCATGCAAAAAAAGGGTTGAAAGACTCGAAGGGTGCAGTGTGTACGGCAGCAGTATATAAGCGATGATAGAGAGGCGGGCGTTATATCGACTATTGATTCGCGCTTCTGCGTTACGTGACGCCCAGACGTCGCGATATTTTATTCAGCCGTCCATCTGAATAGACCCGCGTGAGAGAGGATAACTATATAGCTCGTTTCGCCATCTTCTATCCAGCTTTTTCTCTCTTATACTGCCACTGCTGCTGCTGCATCGGCTCTCCTCTCTCTCTCTCTCTCTCTCTCTCGGTAGCTAGGCGAGCTCGCGAGAGGCTCATATCCAGGTCAGTAAATTAATAGCACGCTCCCCCGCGCTGCTGCTGCTGTGTGGAGATGAGCCGGGAGAATGCTCTCGGCGGTCTTTTTGTCGTCGCTTCGAGCGATTTCCGGAGGCGTTGACGACGCCTGATGGCTGCTTTTTTTTCCGTCGAGTGTAGTTTTCACTGCGCGGCGCTCGTCGTATTTTTTTCGAAACCGATTCACCCTATCTATATATACACAGCCGTTGATTCGCGGCAAACAAAGGATCAAATTTTTATCCCCGACGATGAGGACGGAAGAGTCAACGAGCTGCAAGGAAAAATTACAAGCTTCGAATGCGATGATCACGCAGACCTATCTCGCGATGAGAAAATAAGGATCAGCTGGAATTGAGTAATTGATGGCCCATAACTAATAATTAATGCCCCATTGATTCGTTTGACGCGTAATTTCGGGCTCTCTTCTACCGCTCGCAAGCTTTCAAATCCCCCGCCCTGTAATCGCACCGGATTTTTGTTTAAAAATATAATAATATACAAAACCGCGAACGGCCGTTTTCATCGGCCTATAAATAACCGGGCAAAGTGTTACATTTCTACAACGCTAAGTAGTTTGCAACTCTACACGCACGCCGAGAACTATAAATCTAAATTCGTCAGCCCATTCATAAATTATCCGCAACAAATTCTCCGCAATCCAGCCTTCGACAAATAACGAATAACCGTTCTCACAAAGTAGCATTTTGTTTTTTCGGCCGAAATCACGAAGCAAATCTCTCCCACTCTTTCTCTTTCTCATAATGCAACTGGGTCGCTCCTCGCTACTACTCGCTTGTCAATTAGCGTCTCAACTCGGCTCGGCCGAGTAGCTACTGCAAACGCTTCGACTCGCGTTGGCGCGAGTAATCCCAGAGTTGTGCATTGGTGTTGTTGTGTCGGGACGGAATGAAATTATGACGTCGTACTGCTGCTGCTGTTCCCCGTTGATTCGGATTATAGTAGGCTCTACACAATGAGCCGCTGAATCGTCGGCGCTCAACTTTTAGATAATGGGGAATACATACGTACGCGCGACTGTCTGCGCAGTGTATTTGTATATAGCGAGGAGAACCGTAAAAATTAATAGTCGCGGCTAATTTTAAAGACTCGCTCCGAGAGGATCGGTGGTGTGCAGCGGCGGTCGCGGTAGGGATGAAAGTTAGCGAAGTTACGTATAGGCCGCTTGCTTCAAAGTGATTTACCGGCCGTATACCACCCAGGCAGTTGATTAATCCGGCCCAGCGTTTTGGCGAATTTCATTCCGAGCACGTGTAGTTAGGAAGAACCAAGAGAGAGAGAGAGAGAGAGAGAGAGAGAGAGAGAGAGAGAGAGAGAGAGAAGAGATACATCAGTGAGCGTAAGCGGGGTTATTTGCAGACGTGACCTGAAAGTATGCGCGCAGCTCTCGTGTAACTGCGAAATTTCTCTTCAACCCTTTGAAGCTTGATTTTTTCACTCTGCGCGCAGCACTGCAGTCTCGCCGATGTGCAACGAGATTCTCACGTACGCGCTATGTGTTTTCTTGGAAAAATGTTATTTTGAAAAATTTCAACGTGCAAAGTCAGAGCTCGTATTAATTTTCTGGAACTTCAATGCGCGAATGTAATAGGTATACTGCAGAAGTCCCGTTATAGCACAAAAGCCGGCTTGATTATGAATGCGTGTGTTTTTTCGTAGCTTGGCGCGTATATGCGTGTACTCTGCATACATGCATCGATAAACGAAAGAGTCAGTCGTCAAAGCAGTGAAGGTACAAACGCGCTCGCGCGCAAACTCATTTTGCGAAATAGGAGCAAAGAGTAGCAGTAGTATACCACACGGTAGAGCAAGAGAAATGAAAGGAAATCCCGCTGAAAAACAAGAAGAAAAGGCTCGGCCGCGTGTAACCTCGTTAAAATAGAAGCGGAGAGGGGGCTGAGGGACGAAAAAAAGGGGGCGCGTTATGTACTCTTTCTCGGTGGCGGGCTTCAACACACATATAAACACAGCACGCGCGGGTCAAAGGTCAAACTGTCGGAAATCACGAGCATGTTGTCGACCTTAAACGAGCTTACACCTTCTTCTTCTGCGAAACGCCAAGCTCTCTCCCTTTGCACTGACGCGCAATTGAGAGATCCGCTACATATTTTACGAGGGGCAGATATATATCTCCTTTATTTTCTCATCCTCGAGCTATATACAGGCGATCCGTAATCGGGATAGCGCGCGATATACAAACTTATTCGATTATTCTTCGGGATTCTTATCGCGTGCGCTTGCTTACTCTGTATCTCTATCTCTCTCTCTCTCTCTCTCTCTCTGGTGGTGGTTGTGTAACAATGATGATGCTGCTTAATGGCTTGTTGAGGTTATAATTGGATTATAGGTTTATCCGCGTGGAGTAATGCCAAAAGCTGCGGAGGTTGAATTATTAAGTGGAATGTCTTACGGATGCCCGGGTTCACGGCTGCTGCTTGCTTGCTTGCGCTTACACGTGTCATATTTTCAAGATTGCTCTCTCGTAATCCGTTTAACCGACGAATATTGCAGAGTACTTATAGACGGCTCCGCGATATCTCTGCAGCAGTATTAGCGCTTAATCACTTGGAACGTCGTGTAGTGTACATCACGTATCGAAAGCTCCTCCTAAAATTCATTTCCCGCGCGACTACCTGTGCGCGCACATACGCGTGCAAGTGAATCGCAAATTCAAAAGAGATAGCCCCTTGTATAAATTAGTTTTAATGCACGTTAAAGCGCCGCAGTGGCGTTGCCGATGCGATGCTGTACACTGCTCCTGGCCGACGTCCAATAAATTCCACCACGAGCCTCGGCCGAGCGCAAGAGAGAGAGAGAGAGAGAGAGAGAGAGAGAGAGAGAGAGAGAGAGAAGATGTGTAAGGATGGGAGCTTGCCTCGGAGCTTGCAAATGTACGTTTATCTAACCTCAATTTTTAAGATAAACCCGGATCGTGAATTTTGCCTGCTTGATTTTTATTATTATTTGCTGTACAACACGTCTCGTTAACAATTCAACATACAGCACTCCTCCTCACTTATATTCTCGGATCAAACAGTCACTTATGGTGCGAGCGTATAGTCCCCCGACTCTATGGATCGACGACGAGCGACGACGCGTTATTGACAGACGTACGCGTACGTAAATACATAGTGCACTGGGTCATCACAATCAAACAAAACAAAGACTCTCACCGCAAGATTCCCTACTCGCGATCTGAATTATTCCGCAAGCTCGCGTCGCTGAAAAATTTACCCTGACTCTATACTAACAGTCGACGGTAACGTTAAACTTTGAGCCGAGTTAGCAATCGGCACGACTATACTGGCGTCCTATAGGGATATTCTAATCCTAATCTGTTTTCGGAAAGTTGCCAGCTAATAGTTGCCCGACAGTTTTGATTTTTGTGCGCGCCAGCGCATTTTGAGGTTAGGGTGGATTACAGTGGCGTCACGGCCGGGGAAGGGAGAAGAGAGAGAGAGAGAGAGAGAGAGAGAGAGAGAGAGAGTCCAGCCAGCAGGTATATAGAGAGAGGGTTGAACGACCGGCTGCTCTCGGGTGTCCATTCACCCGACGAAAACCTGCGTGCGCGCGCGTATAGTCCTCTGGGAGAGAGAGAGAGAGAGAGAGAGAGAGAGAGAGAGAGAGAGAGTGTTATGATTTGCCGCCGCGTTGTTTGCGACCGACGCCGACACCCTTTTCCCTTCCGAAACTTAAGCTCTTGATTAGTTGTCCGTGTATAGGCCGAGTGGATGACTGGGAGGCTAATACGTACTGTCGTTTTCCCTTTTGTATTCGAGGCTTTCATAATTGTTCCAAAAATACAAATAATTAACAGCTCCGTGAATCATCGAAAATTTACATTCTCTGCGAAGATATATAACTCGAGTGAGGTACATAAGTTATACGCTTCGCCGATTCTTTTCTCTCGCTTTTCCGGCAGGTCATATTCCGCCGTTTGCCGAGTAGTCTTTCTAAAAGACAGCTTTGAATATTTGAGAGCCGGCGCGCTCTCGTCGAATTTAGACGTGATGCATTTTTTAAGCCAGCTGATGCTGCTCGCGTTCTTTATTTCTCTCTCTCTCCTATTTGCTCACTAGCTCTAGCTTTGCGCGGCGCTCGAGGGAAAAATTACAACGGCTTTTTGCGCGACTCGCTGCTCTCTGCGAATTTATAAATCACTTTTCGGATAGCGCGCTCTCGTTAAATCTTCGGCGGTGATGCTTCTAAGAGGTTTAAGCGCGCGCGAGTAATTGCGCAAAAAAATAAAAGAACAGTGGCAGCAGCTTCTCTCTCGAGAAAGTGAGTAGGGAAATTAAACGCGGTAGTTGCGTATGCTAAATTAAAACTCTCGAGGCATATACACATCCCTGGCCTCTTTCCTCTCATAAATAAAGAACGACCAATAAAACGATAAAACGGACGACGCGAGAGAGAGAGAGAGAGAGNGCAGGGCGAGAGAGAGAGAGAGAGAGAGAGAGAGAGAGAGAGAGAGAGAGAGAGAGAGAGAGAGAGAGAGAGAGGAACAACGTAAAATCCCAGACGCGTGCGCGAGCGGGCTTTTACGAGGTCAGAGGAGACTCGGGGGCGTCGATATATACCTATACGTATCGGCATCAACAGCAGCAATAGTGGCGGCTTTTCGTGCGCACGACTATAGGACGCTATACACGTCGAGCACATAATCGCGCTGGTTTCATCTCCATAAACTATTTCGCATTATGTCTTTCGTTGTCTCTCGCTCGGCTGCTCCTCTGATGCTCCGCTGCAGCGCTGCAGATGTGCATCAGCAGCGAGAACAGCTCGTAATGACTCCAAAGCAGGCTACAGGGAGGAAGGACACAGCAGTTTGGCTCTTGAAGATCCTCCGTGTGTGCGGGTGACGAGATGAGAGAGAGAAGCAACAGTCGCTCTGTTTTTTACTGCAGCTCTCTGATGTCGTAGTGCTTCGAATTATCTCTGGGAATAAACCGTCGATCATTGGTTTAAGAAGCTCATAATATTGTAGTTTAGATCAAGCTGTAATGATTTTCAGGGAGGAAAATTGCAGCGTGATAATGCGGTAGCACGATATTACCCAGCAATATCGGTTTCGATTATTCCGCTGTATACAGTCTATAACACAGAGCTCTCGAGAGCTTGGCGCTTTAATAGAAACCGAATTATCGCAGGTAAACAGGTTCCTGGGCATCAGCAGAAATTGGACAAATTGCCTTGAAGCTGCTGGTCAATTAATTTTTAACTTGATGTATCTCTCGTCTGATCTTTATTTTCTCCGTTTTATCGAGTCGACCCGTGTCAAACGGATGCGCACGGACGGTAATCAGCGCTGAAGCCGTGTATACGCCGATTTCCCGAGTTCACAGCTATATAGCCGGACGGTTAATTCGTTACAAAACCCAGGTCGTATCGAATTTTCCCGACTGCAGATTGAAAAGCCATCAGTACCAGAGTCGATTGGCCATCCGATATCCTCCAATTCCCGCGCGCAGCTCTCCCTCTGGATTCTTCATCTCCCTCTCCCGACGAAGAGTCGGTATATACGTATATATATATACAGCAGTAGCATATTCATCGCGAAATCGCGCAGACGAGTGACCGAGTGTCAGTCGCGCACTTCAAAACCACCGCCTCGTCATATCTCGCGCGTTTGTATAGTGTACATCGCATACGACGGTATGTTTACCTCACTTCTCTCGCTCACTCCATCCGAGGCTTTCCATCTCCGCATCCAGCCGCTCGAGTATGTAACGCGCCGGTGCCCGAAATAGCCATCGCGCGCGAGCGCAACGAGTCGTCATCCCTCTCTCTCTTTCTCTCTCTCTCTCTCTCTCTCTCTCTGCCATGTGATTCCGATCGCGCGCGTTTATGGGCGTCAAACGCATTCCGGGCGTTTAACCGCGACAGACACACTCCCCCGATCTGTGTAAGTGTTATTTTATTTATTTATTCGAGGCGGCCCATGGATCTACTTTTTACCTCGCGTATGGATCGCGACCGACCGAGAGTTCTTTGTTTTGACTTTCTTTTTATTCAGGCCTGCAGCAGCAGCGCCGTAAGGATTCGAGCTGATTTAGGACTGTTTTATATGACATATCGAGGGTCGTCGTCGCGGCGAGAGGCGATATTAGAATATTGTGTATCTAGCTCGATCTCATACGTGTGATTTAGTATTTATGGAAAGTTTTTTTTTCCCTCCTATCTATCTCTCTTATTCAGGAGGCTCGCGTGGGGCAACAAGTCAAAAGCGTATTAACCCGAGGAGAAGGAGCGAGAATCGACTACGGGGAGAAAAAAAAAATTAATACAGCGCAATAGAATGCCAAAGTTATACGTGGGTAGAGAGACGGACGGACCAAGAGGCCAGTAGCTTTTTCTTCTTCTTCTTCTTCTTCTTCTTCGCGCAAAAATCCGACGCGCGCGATAAATAGAGTAAAACAACGCACCGACGCAGTTACTCTTCCTGAGAAAACATTTTACGGCCATAATCTTGTGTACAGCAGTGCCGGCCGAAACTCCCGAGATATCCTTCGGAGGTACGCGCGGAAATAAATTAAAGACCCTCGGCAGTATAGCGGTAGCACAGCTCGACGAAGAGACGGAAAAGGGGGCGAGACGAGAATAAGGGAGAGAGAGAGAGAGAAAGAAAGGAGGGTTCGCTCTGCTGCTGTGTGTGCGGTTCAGGGGTGTAAAACGCTGCGTGGATGAACGTATTGCGCGCGGCAGCTGTAATTTACATGTAAATTATTGATGATTGCATTAATGAGAGGCCGCTTGCGAATTCAATTTGCGTGCGAGCTTATTTGTTCGCGGAGCTGCGTGTATAGCTTGCTGGTATCGATCGGTTTCGAGCTATTTGCTTTTTTTTTCCTTCACCTTCCGATCAGAGGCTATTATTATTGTATACGCGTATTTACTTTAATCAGATTTTTAATCCGATAATTGCTCGTTGATTCCGTGACATTGAACGCGCGAATCGTCATCGTCTATACTGCAGCAACCCTTTGGGGAGATTAATTTTCACATCGGACGAGAAATTTTACCGCGACGGGGTATGAATCATGCATCGGTTAATGAGCCTCTTAAACGCTCTCGGAATAATTTGAAAGCGATTCAATATTCTTCAAAACGGTAAATTAGTTTTATTGGACATACCCTTGCACGCGCTGGCGCTGCTGATGTTTTCGCGGGACACAAGAGCTCCACAACGGCGAAAGTTCATTTGAGAACATTGTGGTAACTCATCGGCGACGGCGACGGCGACGGCGGCGGCGCGGTTGGGGAGTTTCTTAAGGGTTCTCCCGAAATCGAGTTAAAATTTCCTCTACTACTGCCGGGCGAGTCAACGGAATAAATTGAAACTCGCCTCAAAGACTCATCAAGTTACTCACACAACGTACACTAATGATCGCTAACCCGCTTCACGGGTTCTTACACCCCGACGTTTAATGAATCTGGAGAATTTACGATTGAGAGCGGAATTGATGTGTGTATAATAGCGGTAATAAAGGCGGTATTAGCATACAACAGGAGAAAGGCCATATATTTATACCGACTAAAAAAAGCTCTATTTTCCACATCCGAACGAAAAGAGAGAGATTTGCCCAGCCTTGATCGACCGAATGAATAGGAGGGACGGCTATTTGTACGCGTGTATCCGAGTTCTCGGTGTCTGCAGACTGTGTATAAGAGAAGAGAAGGAGAACGGAAGGAGAGGAGAAAAACACATCGAGTCTGCGAAAGAAAGAAGGTTTCTGCTGTTCGGCGCAGTCGCGTCGCTGTATATCCGAACATCGGCTTTCCACCCTCGAGGTATCCAATCTATATGCGCGCACAGAGACCCTATAGCTGCTGCCGCCGCCACTGCTGCTGCTGCTGCTGCTACAAAGGATGACGAAGGAGACAGAGAGCCATCGAGGGGAGGAAGCGAGATAAGGATGGAAGCAGGAAAAGATGGTCGACCGAGAGGGAAGTGTAGCGGTGTGCGACTCACACGTGTATGTGCAAATCCGCGGCCGAAGTTCGACTTTATGTCAGGAGCCGCAATCGAAAAATGTGTATTTATACGTTATCAGAAAAAAGATTTAATTTGAGCCCCGGTGGGTTAAAAATGGTGGCCTAGAAAAAAGTTGATTTCCTATTAGACATCATTTTTTAGGAACCGGAAAAAATTGGTCCGGTAGGTGTGCCCTCGAATCTAAATTTTTAACTTCCACCACCCGAGTTGTTTCCAGTCGGCCGCGGATTTGCACGTATACGTGTACACACACGCATACACGCGGAGAAGTGAGGAGAAGAGGTTGGAGCTGGAAAACGATGCTGGCAAGAGATGGAGATATATGGCCGCAATGGGGAGAAGAGAGAGGGAGAGATTAGGGCGACGAAGCTACGCGAGAGAGACTCTCGAGGAATGGAAGGGTAGAGTTTTTAAATATTGCCCCGGACTCTTTCTATATTCCTTCTCGCTTTTGTCGCCTCTCTGAAAATAGAGAGTATAGTAGCACTCGGTGCTTTTAATACTTTTGACTGTATATTATCCAGGCGGAGAGAAGGAACGCGTTGACGCCTCTCGTCACGAGATGAAGCGGAAATCGAGCGGGTGTTGAGAACCTTCGCTGATTAGATTACAACGAGCTACGCCGGGCTGCATATAATCGGCTCGTCACACGGAAATAACAACGGATCAAAGTGTCTCACGCCCCATATTCATCGCGAGAATCGAAGAATCGTAAAACGCGCAGTAAAACAAAACGGAAAAAAAGATCGAAGGTACATACATACAAACAGCATGATTTATACGTCATCGAGCAATTAGACTCGATTGATTCCGTACAAGCGAGTAGTGTAATCGCAGTTGAATAAACTCTAGGGGGGAAAAAAAGAGAGTAGCATCGCCCACGCTCTAGCGTCGACTAAAAAAGCACATTATATACTGCTCTCTCGTGCATCGCCCTTCTCGTTTCGCGCGCGCACGCCAGCTGCCTGCGTGACAGAAGCTAGCGCCCCAATGGCGTCGTCCTTCGCCCGCTGAATGTATACATAGGTATATATATATATATATATATATATATATACACACCTATAGCGCCGCATTGACTGCGGATATACGAAGGCATTCAGCACCCACACGCGATAATACATCGGCGATGGATATGTGCTTCGAGATCAGCTCGCGCTTCCGTTGGATTTTTCCTCTCTCTCTCTCTCTCTAATACTAGTGCAGCGATGAGTTTGATGCCGGCTAATGAGATTTTGCGGCTGAATTTGCATTGCAGAGCGCGCGGGCGCAAAAAGCCTCCACTTTGTACTGCGCTAATTACTTCAGTTTTGTGTGTTGCTGCAGCAACAAAAGCAGTGCGCGTTTCACTGTCAATTTCGATTCGAAAGTTTTCTCGACCCATTTCCCACGCGTGACTTTATCAGTACACACAGAGACTTTTCAATTCCAACCTCGTTGTCTTGTACTCTCCCAACTTCCTCCGTAAAGGGCGATAATCAGGGCCGTATCGCAAGTTTGCATCAGACACACACATACGCTCTGTGCGCAGCAACACACTGGGGCCAACAGGCAAAGTTCAGCTCGTCTCTCGCTGCTGCTGCTGCTGCTGCTGCTGCAGGTCGGGCCCTTCTTATACGTGTGTGATGCGTATAATACATGTAGCGAGTCGAGCGTGAGAAAACGGCGGCGAGCAGCGGAGAAAGGAGAGAAAGACTGCTGAGTTTATTGTGTCCAGGTATAACACATGTATATATACGCGCGACATAGAAACATTTAGTCTCAGGACGATCGAGGCCGGCCCCGATGACGACGAGGGGAGGAATATTTTTGTTCGGACGCATTATTTTCTTGCCGAACTATATCCTCTGTTTCAATCGTTGAGCTACAGTATGCGATGATATTGGCTGCACGTCCGAAGGAGCAGTGTCTATCGAGTGGCAGCAGTAGCGAAAGGAGTAGCATATAAAAGGGACGTATATAGTTGCAGCAGCGAGTTTCTCTTCCTCCTCGGGGTGTTAAATCGCGTTTATGTACTTAGACCGAAAGAGAGAGAGAGAGAGAGAGAGAGAGAGAGAGAGGAGAAACGGCTGCTGTGCAGAGAGATAGAGAGAGGAAGAGAAGCCACGCCGCAGCGTATGTGTACTCAGTCCGTGTAAACGCTCCGTTTGCAAACACACACTCTCGCGGGGAAAACAAAATGCCTCGAGATTATGATCCCTCGCGCGGGTCCGGGAAATTAAATTTTTCCCAATCGTACTCTGTCAGTTACGCCTCTTCTCGGATATGTGTGTAAATATGAGCACAAGAGAAGTTGCGGGAGGGTCATTATAAAGTTCAGCTCGCGCTATCGAATGCACAAGGCGCATTGCTGGATAGAGAGAGAGAGAGAGATAGAGAGAGAGAGAGAGAGAGAGAGAGAGTGGAGTGGAAATTCGCGCTAAATTTACGAGTGACTCGGGCGAATAACGATTCGAGGTTATGTCGCTCGAGTAATGGACCCTTATCTGAAAGCGATGGTGATTCATTTAGCGCTTTAAGAGACTGCGGGGGAGGGATGCCGCGAGGCCTCGAGTCGAGAGTGTATGAGCGTAATATGCGCATAATTGCGAGGATCTTACGCTTATGAATAAACTTATTATTTGCTTGCAAGCCCTAATAAAGTTATACTGCTCAACCGATTCTACTATTATACCGCCACTATAAAAATGCCTTCGTAGCACTTCAAACCTAAAACCGAGTGCTTACACAAGTTTAGCGTTATGAGATGAGTCGGAACGCCGCGTTCCCAGATATTAAATATAGGTACTTTCTTAGCGCGCGAGAAGAGTCGAGTGTTCTGATCAATTAACGCGTTTCCCAAGCCAATCAGATCGGCGGTGTTACGCAGTGTCTATATACGCGTATACGATCCCGAGCCAAAATTGAGTGACTCACACACACACGCAATGTATATAATATTCGTGGTCGTCGCCTCGGGGTAGGTCGTCCGATTTCCTGACCCCCGTGTGCCATCATCAGCCGCGACACATGGCAAACAGTCGCGTCGAGCGTAAAAAGTTTGCGTGCAAAAGAGAGGAAGAAAAAAAAAAGAGAGAATCGGAAAGGAAAATCGGCGTCGGGGCATTAATTATTTCTTTATATAACCTCGGCGCTTTTCCCAGACAGCGGCGGCGAGCAGCATGACTGTAAACTTCCTACTTTGTACCTACTGCTGCTCGTCGTCGTCGTCGTCTCTCCTATCTCTCTTCCTCTCACACTCTGACTCTCTCGGGCGCGAACTCTCGAGAAGGAGGAGGGGTCGATGAACCCGCCCAGTCGAGCGACTAAGACGCCCAATTAAGTGCCCGCGGTTCTCTCTGATTTTTTCTCTCTTTCTCCGCATCGCGGCAAAGGTATACACTTTACGCCGGGGCGAACCCCGCCGGGTCGCAAGTTTTTATACACGTCGAGAGTAAAAAAAAATTCGCGGCTGCATTCACGTATGTTTGTCACGAGATCCAGTATATGTATAGGTATAGACTGAAGGATGTGCGTGTCGAGGTGCGTGTCGCGGCTTGTGTTTCGCGAGTTTATGCAAGCTGGGCGCCGATAAGTTTCGGGGCTAATTTCGAGCTGATTTACGATCGTGATGCCTATCGGGGGAGGATATAGGTATGTATACTGTATTTCTCGAATCAAACGACGCTTTTATCGCGCGAACGATTACTTCGGCGAGTGCGAGTTTTGCAAGGACGTCCGAGTGCGATAGGGAACAATATAGAGTATACGATCGTTGGGCAAAGCGAGTATTACAGAAATCAGCGGCGTGTTAACAAAATTGAAAAGAATTTCTATAATCTGCAAGCTGTATATTATTCGAATAATCTGCACAGCTGCAGGCAGAATTTCTAGACAATGCGCATAGGCACGCGTTCGGACGTGAGAAATTCCTTTTCGATTTCAAAGTCACACAAGCGCCGGCAGCAGCAGCAGCCCAATCAATAAAATCATGCCAGCTACATGGTATGTATAGATAATAGTGCAGCAGCGTCACGCACACACCTCCGCGCTAAACAGCTCCAAAAGGAATCCGGCCAGGCCTCTGGCACTTGAGCGAAAGTAACTCAATAGCCGCTACACGCGAAGCTCACACATACCTGCGGCCACACTATATTTGCGCGTACACATACCTATAGGTATATAACACAGAGCGAAGTAAGAGCAGGCTATAACCTTGACGCGGTCGACGCAGTGGGGACACGCGATCGCGCGTACAATGGTACGGCAGCTACTCGAGCAGTCGCTGCCGATGTTAAGGCAGGGCTCGCCATTGCCAGCTGTGCGCCGAAGTACACAGCTGTTTTACCGTGACGCTGCGGCTGCTTAGCCGTTTTATAGTTGGCACGCGCGACCGCGACGCGCGACCAAGTGAAGATTGCGGAGGAGGAGAAGGAGGAGGAGGAGGAGGAGGTGATGGCGGCGGCGCAGCGACGACCTTGGACGATTATTGTAAGAGGCGATCGAGTGGACGGTGCTGCGCGCTGCCGTCGCCGCGAGACGAGTTTCGATGAATTGGATATTACAATGTATAGAGGCGTGCTGCCGCTCTTTTTTCGGGGCTTCCTGTGCGGGGGATGCTCGGAGGAAACGGGGCGAATTCTTTCTGGGATCTACATTCCGGCACGTTGTGATGACCGAGCAAACGGGTCGTTATAATACACTCGCTAAATTGTGATATAACGAACGGTTTCGAATAAGACGAAACTTCTTCTTCTCGGAGAATAAATCCAGAGCACTCAAGTAGATCGCGCCTCCCGCGTGCACCTGCAACAATCAACCGAAAACCCGCGCGGGTCCGACGAAGCGGAAAAAAGCGCCGAGAGAACTTTTCAACTTGTCTCCTGCTCCTCCGTCCACCTCGCGGGAATTCTTTTTCTTCCCCTTATTGCTGCCCACGCGCACACACACACACACTTCTTTCCAGTCGCCAGGTTATAGTATATACGAAATCGACGGGCACACAGGAAATAGCCCAGGAGAGCACAAAGGGGACGGGAAAACGCCATATGCTCGTGCGTGTAACCCTCGCCTGCTCCCTCTTTCTCTTCTCTTCTTCTTTTTTTTTCTGTTGTCGAGAGGATGCGCTCGAGCTATGTGTGTGCGTGTGTATACTCGAGGCGCACCTTGGCGCGGGTGACTGACTGTCTTCGCGCGTGTTTTCTTTTTTTTTTCTCTCTCTCTCATAGTGTACACACAAGAACGAAGTCAATGGATCTTAGAAGTTTTGCGCGTATACGAGGCGAAAGAGAGCCAGTGTTTTGATGCGTTGAATTTTCGAGACGCCGGTTTTTTTTTATCGAGCGCGCGTTGGTGTACAGCGATGCCGTAATACTTGCCCGGTTGATAAAACGTTGCGCCGGGAGCTATCTAATATCGCCGCCGCACGACTACTATAAATACATATACGCGCGAGCTTGCACGCTGCGCACACGTCCTGAATTATTTTTATTCTCATCGGCTTATGAAAAGTCTCTTTGTCTCAATGTTGCTGCTTTTATACGCAGGCTTTTTTACTCATCGCACAAAATATTCAAGGATTTTTTGAGCTGCTAATTCCGGATTCGAGGTCGCGTATAAACCAAAACGCAGCACCGGACGCGCGGCTCAATTTTTTTTTTTTTTTTTTTTACATAATCGATGCAAACGTATGATTCATATAAAAAATGTATCGTAATCTGGCTCGGCGAAGAAAAAACAAATCTCGGTTTTTCCCAAAAAATTTGCTGACAATCGTCGCGTCGCTTTTTACTCCATTCGTATAAGATGCTTTAGGACGACTGCATCGAAAGCAAAAAATAAAAAAAAACATCTCTAATTTTCCAACAGACGCCCACGCCAACTGACCTACATCACGACACTTTAAAATTAGCATCTTCTCTCCCTTTCGTTCGTTCGTTCTCTCCATGGAATCGGAAACCCTCGCTCTCGGCTTATAATCACACACGCCGGTGTATCCGATCTCGCTCACTGCTGCAGTTTTACTCTAAGGGCTGCTCTGCGCATATTGAGTATCGATTTTCTGAAAGAAAATTAATCGCCTCGATTGAATTCTAGATTGAATTTTCATCGCTTTCATTATGACCAGTATAACTACACGATATTGTTTTATACACAGAAATCCGTAACCTAGAATTTTTTAATTTCTCTCCAAACTCTGGCCAAATGCAGACGTGTACGGTTTCAAAGAGCCGCACAAAAGAGTAGGAAAAGTCGGATGAGATCGTCTGGGCGAGAAAATCGAGATGAATATTAACCGCGCAGACGTGTGCGGCGCGTATAGTATACTAGACTTTTGGCGCAGTGCGCTGCGCGCACTGTAGTAGAATATTAATTCATTAACTTATTAAATGAAATATAAATGCTTGATTGATATTTTTAATATTTGTTTTCTATTACGGAAATATATCAAACTTTACAATATATGATTGATTCATTTCGCGCTCATGTAAATTTCAAAATTGCCGCGGTTTCGTCACCAACTACCTTTTAAAATTTTAAGGTTATGTCTCAACTCAGTTCGTGTCAACGTTCACATCATGTCACTTTTTGTAACAATGATAATATTTACAATAGAATATTATAAATACACAACTAATAATTATTGATATGTATTATAGTAATATATTACATTCTTTGTATTAGGATCAATTTTAGAAATCAAAAACAAATCAAAAAATTCTAACGATACTTTTGACGCATGCGCACTACACGAGCCAATCATATTGACGCATTCTTGGCTTCACTTCATCCGGTCATGACTTTTTTATATAGGGATAGTCCCCGAGATCTGTACATTCCGCTGGATAGGTCGCTCCACTTTTTCCGAGAATCGAGTGCTGCGCGTCGTTTTTTTTCGACTCGGGGATTCTCTTTTTATTCTCTTCCTATTACGTGTTTCTTCCCCGATGGCTTTTGTCCTCCTGTTCTCATACTAAACTCCAACGAGCTTTCTGGTTAATTTCGTCGCTCGAACGTATATATACACAGACGATAAAGCACGAGATTGAATAAAATTTCTTTCCCACAGAGCGTGAACCATGGCATTTGAATTTGATCATTAGTCACACGAGCGGCTCGATGGAATAACAGATACACCGGCCGATATGTGTTTTCTCGAGCGGCATAGACGTATACATACGCTGCTCGCGGAGAGGAGAATATATTCAGCGCATATCTCACGTGGCGCGCGCGGGAGCGATTATTAGTCGCACGTGATGCATTAGCATCGGCCGCACGTCGTCACGAAGTCTTGGTATATAGGATTTTTATGGCTTAGCTTCGGGCACAACGTGACTTCTCAGCTCTCTGAAAAGTCAACTTTGCGTTAAACGCGTTTATTATTTTTACTCGTATATCGATAACAGCGAGCAAAATGGATTATGCGCAGCCCTTTCGATCATTCGCGGGCCTTCGCGAAACTCTCGGGAAGGATAATAATAAGGGGTCGAGTTCGCGCGCGGATGGAGTTCTCGATGAAAAGGGGCCAAGGGGTTGCCTTGCCACCGCACCGCTGTGTTCCATTGCCCTAGATAAGAAGCGCGCGAGCCGCGCGATATTCTTCACAGGAGGGTTTTTTTTATCGCTTTCTTCTTCTTCGCCGATTCTTCGCAGGAAAGAAAGAGAGGCAAGGTTATGGAGGTTGTGTATTCCTGGCTGCTGGATTTTTTATGGGGTTGGGAGAAGGTTTGTTTATTCGAGACGGGCTGAAGGCTTTTTTTTTATCGAGGCACTCTATATACTCTATAGAGGCCTTGGATGATTTGTTTGGAATTGAACAAATGATTTGTGGATAGAATTAATCTCACACTCTTGATATCTATATGCTAACAATTATTTCTTTTTTTCTGTTCCAGGTAAGTCACCTGCTGCACAATTCACACGAGTAGTCCGTAAGTTCATACAAATTTCCAGCGATTTAAATCCCTGAACATATAAACACGATTAAGTGCGAGAAAGAATTGGAGTTCCTTGCGATTTCTTTTTTCATCGCTATATTTCTCGCAGCTCTGCAATTTACATATTATTCGAGTATATACGCGTCACAGAGAGATTATTAATGCGACACCGCAAGTGGTGCGCTACTCGCGCACATTAATTGAAACTATGCGACGTCGGCAAAAAATATCCCGCCTCATTTGTCGCAGGAGTCGGATTTTTAGAGGCGTGAAATCGAAACCGAGGATTTGGCTCGGCTAAGTTTCTTCACAGGGGTTCGATACGTAAGCGAGAAATTACGCGTCAAAATAAGCTTCGACGTTATTGGGCAAGAAAAACAAATGATTGAAAAATCATGTAGAATATAAAAAATTCTTAAACGCAGTTCGGAAAAGAGAAGCCCGAGACCATCTGCTGTACACTAATAGCACTATCGTAAACATTTCAGAACGCCCTGCTGAGTATACAGTCTCAAAGGCTGAAGACTCGGCGGCGAATTTTCGTCTTGACCTACGTCACGCTCCTTCTCTTGCTCTCTCGGCATTCCCGAACGTCGGCGGCTCTCGCAGACGCGCTTTATTGGCGCAGGAGCCGATGCTACAAAAGACGTAGACGACGACGCGGCGGAGAAAATGAGAGGTGCAGCGCCAGCAGCGCAGTCCTTTCTTTGTGTATTGCCGGTTGAGATTTTTCGAGCGATCGTGGTGGTGCTATAGAGTATAGCTTTATCTCTCTCTCTTTCTCTCTCCCGGCACTGATGTGTATTTATACATAAGCGTATAAATATTTTATGTACACACACGCGCGATGCATCTCGTGCGATTGATTTATCGAGCGAATTTATAACGCATTAATAAACGTCGTATACTAAATCTGGAGGGAAGAGCAAACTCGAATATCACAAAGAAGCTCAAGCAAACATTAAAAAGCTCGGAGTGTAGCTCGCGCGCGCGCGCGCGCGAGAGAGGGACTCTGGTTTATGAGATTAAATCGCGTAGAAAAAAAAGGAGCGAACGAGTCGAGAAAAGAGCGACGAAACAGCCGTGACGAAGTATTCCAGCCGTCTTTCTCTCTCTCTCTCTATTTTCTTTTCAAATACTCGCTCGCTCGGCGCGACGACGACGACAGCGACGACGGCAATCGCACTTTGGTCTTAACGAAAGATGGCGCGGCTGTGTATTTTTTTTTCTTCCTCGCCTCTCGAGGTGAAGAGACTTTGCAATGTATTACGGGAAGTTTCAAATTTTTTGGCTTTCCGAGAGTTCGCGATTGATTTACGGTTACGAGCCTCCGCGGCTTTTAATGATTCCGTTGGCGAAGCTGTGTGAGACGAAGCGAAGCGACTTTTTCTCTTTCGTATATACGAACTTTGCTCTATCGGCCCGTTTGATCTTCTATTGCGTTATGTTACTCAGGAATATAAGTTTCATACCGCAGACGAGATGGTTATTGGAATTAGGGCGGATAAGTAATCTAGATTTGCCAAAATGCGATGAACGCGTCGATAAGCAGAGCTGTGATTTCGTCGGTCGTGTCATTCGTCACGAAAGTTCTGCGTGACGATTCGCTAATAAAATAAAAAAGCGATTCTCCAGCGAAATGTTGGCGGTGGTTCTTTGTTTCCTCGCGAAAGAGTGTACAACATACACTGTTGAGCTCGCACTCGCTTCTTTTTATCGCGTGCGAGAGAAACATCGTCGTGATTCACGTATAAACAAACGACGCACGACGAGTTCAACACCTGCTATGCACGCGTATTCTCACTTTTAATTAATTTTCTCTTCTCGCGTATCTTCAAAGTGATTAGCCAAAGTAGAACGTATGTATACATATACAAATGCGACTCGAAATATTTGTATACACTCGCGTGTAATATTAACGTCCGTTTTACTTCTATCATCGGGTTACTGCATACAATACACGGAGTTACATATACCCAGGGCAAATATTGCCCGAACCTTCATCAATATTTAAGCACGCGAGTCTCCGAGTGCCACTGAACATAATTCAAGTACCTACTTCTATATACCGCTATACTTTTGCGCAAAAAGTAAAACAAACTTTCAAACTGGACTGTCACGGCAACTACCTTACACATACGCACTCGGACACATGCACACATACATAATACCGCGTCTTTTGCGCGCTCGCGCGCGAGTCTCTTATCGGCCTTCGCCGGCCGGCCGATAAGCCAGTGCGCGCTCGAGAAATGTTACAACGTTGCCGCCTGTGCAAATAAGCGCAGCTCGCTTTACGCTTGACGACAGAAGTCAAGACTCGCCTATATGTATATATGTGCGTTTGTGTATGCGTGTATACAGGGCTCTCGCTCGCGAGTCTCGTTGCAATTACAAGCTTTTCTGCCGCACTTTAACTTCATCGATTGTCTCGATGCACACATGGTCGCCACGAATACTTCGATCGGAGATAAGCGCGGCTGAGTCGGATTTATTTTTCCGTGCGCGCGCGCCAAATATATGGAGATAAGAGATAAGAGGCGAAAATGATGACGACTTTACGGTTTTCTTGTGGCGTTATGTGCGTGTGTACACTGTATACACACGGTCTCTCTGTAGAAAAAAGAGAATCGACCCAGAAGTTTGATAAAGCGCGCAAATATTTATCGCGCGTATATGTTCCAGGCGTCGGCGATCTGTATTAATAAACGCCTCGTAATCTTTCATAATTCCCTGAAAATCTCGCGCGACGATCTCTCTGCATCGTTAATTTTCATTCGCGTATTAAACGCGCGCGCGCGCGAGAGAGAAGCTTCCCGACTCTCAACCATCTATATATAATACAGCCAATGATCTTCAATTCAGCCGCGCGACCAGTCCAAGTCTCTTCTCTCGATCTCTCGAAGCCTACGTATGTTTTATACATACTCGCGCTTGTGTGTATAATTCTCTAACGTAATACACATTAACGTCGATTAAATCTCAATTACACGCTCGTTAAGCGGATTATGCAAATGGCCGCCGATCGCGTGCACCGGCGACTTTTCTGTGTGTACACAGACATGACGCGCGACAAATTTTTATCATCATTTTCGGCGATAAGACACACCGCGCATCCTCGAGTATAGACTCCCCGAACAGAGCCGCGTCGAGCTAGTGATAATCGCTGCAAGTGTAAAGTGATTCTAAGCAGGACAACCATATTATGATAATCACAATAATCCTCGCTCGGCGCCTCGTGAAGCTCGCCGCACGTTTCTCTTTCTCTTATCTCATCGGCGTATCTAAGGGGCCAACGCTCCCGCGGATCACCTTCTCCCCCCTCTCGAATGTGACAAACGCACGACGACTCTCTGTGCGTATTATTTAACGAATAACGCAAAGAGCTACCGGATGGACGGCCTCGCGAGAACAATGGAAAACAATCGAACGCCGCCGCGACGACGTATGACGACGCGCGCGCAAGCAGCCAAGCCGGAGATTATGCAACAGTCGAGTGTGTTTAAGTGCGAAAGAGGAGAGAGAGAGAGAGAGAGAGAGAGAGAGAGCATATAGTCGGACCTGAATGCGCACGGTTAGAGGCGTTATTTACGCTTGGCTCCTATACACTGCATAGCGGGCTTTTCGCGAGACTGTGTAGAAAGTCTCGCTCGACAAAATTCGCTGTTATCGTCTTTTGCCTAGTTTACCCATTATTGTTCTTCTCTACCGCGCACTTTTTTTTGCAAAGATGTAATATGAGGTCGAATTCGAATCTCGACACGCCCAGACAGATCTCCGCCACTGCGTTTTAATGGGTCAAGGGGCCACGGACCGTACGTGCGTGCGTTACGGCGCGTGGGTAATTGTGGTGGAAAAATTGTTGCGTGATAATGCACCGCTGCAGCTCGACATATCGGCCACACGCGGCTGTTCTCTGTACACAGAACACAGTACAGTGTATTGATCGGCTCGGAGTATCGAGCTATGGATAAAGTGATTTTCCGAAAATAGAGAAGAAGATAGAAAGCGTCTTTTGAAAAAGCCCGTGTCTTGCGTATATAGAATAAGTCGTGGTACAGCGTCTTCCGCGTTCACGCGGCGAGATGGAGATACGAAGCGTATAATAGCCGTTGATACCGATAGAGCATGAAATAGAAATGAGAAACATCAGAAGCCCTCGATTATCGCAGTCGTTACATAAGTGAAATTTCGCTAGAAAATCGCAGTAGAGCAGCGGTGCTGTGTGTATAGTACTTCCGAGAGTTTTATTATTCACAGCGCCGAGCGTTTTTCCCCCAAGAGTCGATCGAAAGCTTTCCGCGAAGTGTCTGTAAAGCGACACGGCCGGTTGTCATTCGAAGTATAGTACACAGACGAGGCGGATGAATTTAATAAACGCCTCGTTGTCGTGTATATAGATATTCTACTATATAACGCTTGGATCAGAGTGTGTGTCGACTGACTGATTAAGCGCGCTATTGCTCTTCTCTTTTATTTATCAGGAGGCGACACAGAAATAGTACTATCGATCACCGCGCCACTAGCGATTAACACAGTTTGTTCTGCGCGTTTTTTGTCTCCGTATATAACTCATCGCCGTTAAAAAATTCCTCTTCGACTAACGAGTCCTCTCTCTCTCTCTCTCTCTCTCTCTCTCTCTCTCTCTCTCTCTCTCTCTCTCTCTCTCTCTAAGAGAGAGGGCTCGATTATCGGAAGAGAATTTTTCTAACGGCGGATGAGTTATAACGGAGACAAAAAACGCGCAGAACAAATCTGGTTAATCGCTAGTGGCGCGGTGTAACGATAGTACTATTCTTCATGTGTCGCCTCC
>CM053170.1:73984012-73999564 GCA_012977825.3 Pteromalus puparum | reverse complement strand
TCGAGAGATTATTACAGTGGCTTTTACCTTACGCTATGGTAAATATTTACGCGCTTTGACTTTATTGTAATACGTTGATACGACCTCTCCTTCTCTCCCTCTCTCTCTCTCTCTCTCTCTCTCTCTCTCTCTCTCTCTCTCTCTCTCTCTCTCTCTCGGTCGTATACGTATTCATATAAAGTCAAAAGCGGTAAATATTTACCACTAGCGTAAAGTAAAAGCCACTGTAAAATCTCTCGAGCATCGCCGGGGGCGACGGTCTGCCAAAAAAGTTTATAAATCACCGCGATCATTCCTCAACGCGCGCGATGCCGATGCACCGAGAGTCAGAGCAATTGTTTCTCTTATTTCTCTCCCTTGCGCGCGCTCGCAAGACGGAGAGGGAAAAGCATACGTCGCTTTTTTGCACGCGCGTGCGCATGTGCAGTTCTCCACGCGAGTGGGGGCATTCCTCAGCTGCACTATACGTTCTTTGTTTTCTCTTTTTTCTTGCGCCTTTTTTGTCGCCCGCACGCGAGAGAGCCGTTGCTGCTCATTTCTCGGAACGATCGGATGCGTTCGCTTAGCGGAACCGCTGGATTTTTGTTGATTGAATTATTTTTAGGATACGATGTAATTGAAAAATTAATCGCGACTAATTATCGACATGACGAATGTATTCGTAATTGATTGAAAATTTCGAAGCAGTGCAGCGAGTATTGCTCACATCACTCGCCCACGTCACAATAAACTCAGGCAGCAGTCGCTAAAAATATACAACCCGTTGCAGGCACGTGTGCGAGCAAGCGAAATCTCTACAACGATGAGCAGGAATTAAATTTTTACAGTCGGACAGAGTGGCAAATCTTATTCCGAGTCCAGTTTCGCCTCCTCCGCGTCTTTTCTCATCATCTCGTCACTATATACACGCGAGCTCCGAAAGCGCTTCCTGTTCAAGCCGCACTTTTTCTCCGTTGACTTCCGGCTCGTCGAGCGAGTTTATATGGAAAAAAGGAAGGACTGTAGGGAAAGAAAAATAGGCTGTTGAGGAGTTACAAATCGTGTATACGCGGCGACTATTGCAGGAGGAAGCGCGCGCGCGCGCGTGTGTGTGTGTGTGTGTGTGAAAAAGCGGGCTATATTTAGATGAGCGTCGAGGAAAACGTTTCTCTAGTGACGTCTCAGAGCAATTATACGTCGAGTTTTTCCTGCTGCAACGAGGATCTGGAACTGTTGATAAGCCCGAGCGCAATTTTTCCTTCGAAAATTCTGGTCCGCGCACACCTTTACACGTGACGATGTTTACATCGAAATCCAACGTTCCGTGGATGAAAATAACAGGCTCATCTCGCTCGGGCATAGGTAATCACGCGCAGGTAATAGTGCGTAGGTAGATCGGGGGCCGATAAATCGTATTTCGTTATTTACCGCGAGGCTATTAATAAATCGGAGCGCGAGTCTGTGGTATAGGAGCCGGGCATGCGCAGCCGCGGTGTCTCGAAACCTATATGCGTGTGGGAGAGATAGAGAAACGAGGCAATAAACAGACCTCTAGAGTTAAAGAGAGTCGGTGGCTTAGGCCTCGTCTGCAGCGCGCGTCGCCATTGGGATCGAACATTGAATCCGCGCTAATCTGTACAGTAAAAAGAAACAGCGTGATAATAATATGTTCTAGAAGAAATGCGCGAAGCGTCGTGCCACTTGTTTACCGAGCGCCATATCCGATTGTTTATCTTGCGATACTCTAATACTTACGTGCACTTGGCCCCGAGCTGGCCATTTAAATTTAAACCCCTAGCGAACCTCTCGCTCGATACACATATTCTGACGCAGAGACGTCATTTTCCTTCCCAAAAACATCTGCTGCTCATCTCGAAACACCAGAGAGTTAAGAGGAAAAGAAAAAAAAAATCACACTATACACTCGCATCGAAGAGAGAAGCTCGGCAGTCGGTCGGTCGCGCGCGCGCGCACATTTTCCCCACCATCAGAGTGTACAGCACACACAGTGTCTCTCTCGCTCTCTCTCTCTCTCTCTCTCTCTCTCTCTCTACTCCGCAGTCCGTCCCCTCCTCTGTGTGGCAGCACCGCCGACGCCGCTGCTCTGAGAGCGGCGCGCGCGACCGGAAAGCGCCAGTTTCTCCTCGCCGATCGTCTCCGGCTCATCCTGTGCTCTCTCTCGCGCGCGCGCTCCGTTTTCTCTTTCTGTCTTTCTCTCCACTATTGCCCCCTGTGTCTCTCCCTCCTCCCTCCTCCCTAATCTAATCTAACCTTCCAAAGCGTCGTGAGTATATTATATAGTTGTCGTATATATACGAGAATCCACGACAATTGACGCGCGCGGCCTGCAAAAACCCAGTGAGTGAGTGATACTGATGTAACGTGTGTACGTATTATAAAAAAAAATACGCATATAATAGCGACGCCTCTAGTGGCTCTCCTTGGAACAGAAGCAGCCTAGCAGTCGCTTTCGGGGGAAAGCTTTGGGGTTTTTCGGAGAGCACACCAGTCGCTCTCCCCCCACTCCCCGGCTAGCTCTTTCTCTCTCACACGGCTATTGGACGTTTACCAGAGAGAAAGAGAGGCAGACGAGATAAGCAGTCCGAGCGAGGATCTCAGTGTGCATACAAGTGTCCGACGACGACGCTTTCTTGAACTTCGAGCGAGAGATTGCTCAACTCTCGGCGGAGCTACATAGCGGCAGTGGTGGGATACGGCTGGATACGTCGTACTTTTTTCCAGCGCACACGACGACGACGACGACGACGCTGCTGCTCGTTGCGTTATATCCGTTTGTGTGTTTGTGTGTGTGTGTGTGTGTATAGAAGCGCTCGTAGAGCGAAAGCTGATTCGTACGAGCTCACTCGTGATACACACGACTGCTGTACTAAATAACGAGGAGAGTGCGTGATACATCGGTGTGTTGTTGTTGTTCGTCGTCTTCTTCAATCGGTTGTGTGCTATACCGGCGCCTTTGCTGCGTCATCGGAATCTTTTGGTGTTGTAAATGTAGCAGTGCTCGTAATCTGGTGCTTCTGTATTCGAGAAACAAGGCTTCAAAAAGTGTGTGAAAAGTACTACTTATCTCTATATCTGTCTGGTGCAGCGTATTATACCGAGAAAGCGTATGTACGCGTGTAAAGTATAGAGAAGGAAGAAAAAGGTGGCATGTGTCGGTTGATCGAGTGACAGGGCTGTATCGTGCAACACACATACAGCGGAAGCAGCCTCACCACCTGCTAACGACGACGATGCGCCTGGCTTCGGAATCCCATTCTACCCGAGGATTGGCCGAGGCAAGCTCGTCGCGGCAGAGTCGCGTCTTCTCCAGGAGACCTTAACCTCAACGCAATTAGCCGGTGAGTAACTGCGCCTACGTGATCCGCTCTTCTCTTTCTCTCTCTCGCAGTCCTTGTTGCCGACGCCGTCGTCGCCGCCGACACAAAGAGACGACAATAGAGAGAGAGAGGGGGGGGGGAGACATTCGGCAGCGGCAATTCCGGAAAATACCGGAGGTCCAGGTATACCATAGTGTCATAAATATTTCAAAGGTCTTACGGGGGAGAATAAAGCCCACCCCGCCCCCTCTCTCTCTCTCTCTGTCCCGCAGCCGGTGCGGAAAAGCGTCCTAAAGTTCAAGCAGTTAAGTTACAGTGTGTCTCGGAGTATTTAAATCTCTTGTACCTAGCCGCACGATGACGAAAACGCGATTAGAATTGCGCGAAAAGTACAAGGACAGCCGTATACCCCGAATCGAGTGACGGAATGCCGAGTTTATCGGTTGTTTTCCAATTGAGATGTCAGCATCTCTCTTTCTCTCTCTCTCTCTCGCTGGCACTTGTTCCAATTAAAAAAGGAAGAAAGAAACTTTTGAATCGATTGTACCAAGCCGCTTCGAGCACGCACACGTACTTTTATACACACACGACAGCCGGTCAGCCATAATCGCTCTCCTTTCCGAGCAACGGCATCGAGATAACGCCACCGCGACGAAATTGCGCAATTCTGGAAAGGAGAGTTTCTTGCCTACAATACGTGATGTGCGCGGGAGTGAGAGCAGTGCGCCTGCGAGTGCGTGACGTCACACTCGAGATAGAGAGAGAGAGAGAGAGAGAGAGAGAGAGAGAGAGAGAGCCGCTGCGTCAATTCGCGCTTGCTCTCAGTTCTACCTGTCTTCTTCCCTCCCTCTCACGCTGATATCGCGTGCGCGCGCGTTTCACGAATTCGTTTCGTGATTACGAGTGATTAGCTCGCGGCGCGTATAGATACACCACAAACACATAGGTATACTTCGCGACGGCGACCATCTATTTTTCGTTTCGTTTATTTTCGAACGAGGATGTATCGATTTCGTGAAATTCGATTAGAACCGAGGCGAAAGGAGAGGACAAAAAAATCTGAAAATCTGTCGTGTCGTTTCCTTTGTCAGCAGCGGTGCACTAATTGAATGACGCGCGCTCCGCGAGACAAAGTTTTTGAGAATGCAATTTGGGAAGTTCCAACCAAGACGACGCCGACGACGCTATTTAGTTTGAGTAACGTGATGCAAGTTAAGCGATATCCTAGATTCATTATACAGGCGCGTGATTGTGTTTTCCAAGTATGTTTCTTAATGTTCCTCCGACGGAGTTACAAATGTATACGTGTATTACCTCGTGTGTTCGCGCGCGCGCGTGCACTTTGTTGTATTATATTGTACGCGCCTTCGCTGATGCAGCAGCCCAGCGAGTTTTCGAATCCGTATCGCCATTAGCGACTCTTATACAGTATATCGCGTTGTATGCAAATCATTATGTTTTTTGCCTCCAATTAGCAGCGAGATTTCCATCTTGTCTTTCTCTCCGCCCGCGATATATTATAGTGTATACGATGCCGGAAAATACGCCATAAGCCACAGAAGCGAGTCATACTCCGCGCGACGCAGGAGTATAAGTGGGGCATTCGACGTTATAATAAGAATTAAGAGCTGCGGCACTTTGTTTTAAGCGGCGCTCCGTCACCCGCCGCGCGCGTGGGAATAGCCGAAAGCGGGGGTAGAGAGAGAGAGAGAGAGAGAGAGAGAGAGAGAAAATTCCGCCATCCACTCGCGTCTATTTATTATGATAATGGCATTCTGATTGAGGAAGTTTGCGCGGATTATGGAGCGGGAAAGATTCGCGGGGGAGTTTTTCCAGTTAAAACGACCGAACTTATTGCGGCCGATTCGCTTCGCCGAATTTTCGAGAGAGAAACAGTTACGCGCACGAGTATACTGTTGATTATATAAATCGCAATTTCAGCTTGCATTTCGTGCACATTTCGTCTCAGCTTTTCTGATAAAGTTCTCTGGGCACACGCGCGTTTTTATAGTTAACACACGGAGACGAAGCCGCAACTGTGCAACATTCGCTTTTGACTCGTCGCGGCGCGTGCAGCGCGAATATGGAATAAAACGAGCCGACCTTGAGAGCGAGAACGCGCGTGTGTGTGTATGTCTATTTAAACGGTCGAAATGGAGTACGCAAGGTTTTCGGACAGATTTTCCTTGTAACGTGAGGGAAGGATTTCGGGCGATATATGCTGATCTGTATGGCGTCGTAGTTTTGCAGCTGCATTAATTTACATTTTCGGCCCACGGAATCTCGATTACGTGTTTTGCATCCGTGTTTTCAACTATACTCGGGACTGTTGTGCGGTTTGTTAGAATCAACGATGTGTGGGTTGGATATAAATAGAACGACACGCTATTGTTGTTGTTTGCGCTGCGGTTGAGAGAGAATTATTTGATACCAAAAGCGACACGTGCGACGTCTTCTTTTTACAAACTTTGTTGATAAGGCGTCGTCGTGACACACTCCCACTCTTTATTATAGTCGTGATGTTCCACTACTGCCGGCTCACGTTGTAAACTTTTCGCTATTTTTCGCAATAATTGATAATCAACTCGCGTTGCACATATTTTCATCGTAAATCATCGGACTTTTAAAAAACCGTTGTTCTCTGCCATCAAAGCGATGCATGAATCAGTGCACATAGGACAGAGTATCTCTCTGGACGAGCGATAGCAAATTTTATTATAAAATCGAAAACCACACACGAGAAAGCCAACGCGCAAAAAAGGCGATAGCGCACGTATACGACTATCCGGAAGAGAGTCGCGCGTCTAAATATTTAACGCGCAAATTTCGCGATAACTCCTGCGCGCACTGCACAGGGGACGGAGAGTCGATTTCGACGTCACTTGTTCTCTCTCTCTCTCTCTCTCTCCTCTTTCTCCCGTGTGGCGGCGTTTCCGCTCTCCTTGGAAACGCTCCAAAATTCCTCGGCAGGAAACTCTCGACGACGACGCCGCGCCTTTCGGCCTAGAACGCAGATCAGCCACGACGACTCTCTGTTCTTCTTCGCTATAATACACTGCTGCTGCAGCTTGAAAATTTCAAGTTCTAATTTTTTGCGGCCGGGACCTTCTTTTTCCCTTCTCTCATCCGCGCGAGTGTGTGATACACACGAAGGAGATCGTGGGGGAGGAAGTTCGTGGGAAGAGGTGCGTGAGTCACGCGCCAGACGTTCGCGGTATTCGTTGTTATAAGCATCAGCCGGTGTGTTGGTCACTTTCGCCGAAGAAGAAGAGCGGATTGATTTCGCTTTTACAGCTAATTCGCGATTTTTGCGCGCGTATACAATAGATTGGGAAAACAGAGCGTATACACTGATTCAATTTTCATTTTTATTGTTTACTCGTCGGTTAGCCGGCGCAAACATTTGTGACACACGCGCGCGATGTGTACCGTATAGATATAGGAGAGAAAAATAGAGATAGAAAAATCGCGGCAATTTCGCGCGTGCGCGCGATCTTTATCGACGTCAAGCCGACGCGTATCGAATTACTGCGGCTCTCGCTCTAGAAACATGGCGAATCATCGGCTGCTGTGCTTGTGCGGTCGTCGTCGAGAGCTAGATCGAAATTCCGATGAGCTCTCGCAGTGTGTTTTGGGTCATTGTTTTGTTTTCGTCGAAAGTTCGCCGACGGACAGAAGAGAGAGAGAGACTTTTGACGTGAAAATGGACCATTACTATATAAAACTACTGCACTCGTCGAACTTTGCGCGCGAGGTTCAAACTTTACGGGGAAAAATATTAAAAGCCGATTAATTTCCTGGTAATATGCTAACGACGCAGGGCAGTTCCAAGTTCGAAGCTATTTTGGCACGACGAAATATTCCGTGGATACGGCCGCTTGTCAACGACTTGTTGAAAAACAACGGGATTAAGAGAAGCTTATTTCCTCGATCGTCGCGCGTTTCTCAAGAGCAAAAGGAACAAAAAATCCACCTCCGAATTACAAAACGCGCGCCTAATTACGTCGGTGGCGAAAATTTTCTCAACGCCGTGTCCCTTTAAACACTCGTTCGTGTGTCCGCATCGCGCGTGCGGAGGTTCCCCGGTGACGTCAGCCTCCGCCGCGGCAGTAGCTCCTATAGTCGTCGCATCGGGGTCAGCAGGCGGCTCGTCGCCGCTCGGTGGGGGCAAAAATTGTCGTCGTTGTTGTAGTGTAGGTATATAGCCGTCGTTTCAGGAATTGAGCAACGATACGCGCTGTGCATGTGTCTCCCTCTCTTTTTCTCTCTTCGTGTATATAGATAGCTGTATAGTTGTGCACTTTCTGGTGTTTTCTTCGTCCGATTTTCGTTTGGCTGTCTATCGCAGCGCGCGGACGAGGAAAACTGCCGGTTAAATTCGCTGCATTATCATACGTCGATGAGGTAATTGGTCGCGAGCGATTGATATCTCGCATCAGCTATATAATATCGCGCATCGAGCAGCTGTGTCAACGCAGCGAGACGGCTAGATTTAAAAATACGCCAAGAACAAAGGCTCTGCGCGGCCATTACATAACGCGTCCTCGTAAACGAGTCAATATTCATCAAACGAAAAGAATCGCGAAAAACTAAAGTATACCTATCTAACATCCCCGCGCGTATAATACATTGAAATTGTCGTTTTTAACGGACTAAGTCTCGAGTAAAATCATCCGGTGTGTATCAATTGATAACGTCTAGCGCAGCTCATCAGTCTCGCGTCTTTCTATATTATCACGTCGGTATGGCAGACGCGCGCGACACTGAACAGGCGATTTTTGCTCTCGACTCGTATACACACATACGCGCATTACGTAAGTGTACAACCGCTCGTATATAACTGCGCGAGTGAGCAAGAAAGAGAGAGAGAGAGAGAGACGGCGCGCGTTTCGGTTTCCTTTTAAAAATGGCCGCCCACCGGAGTTTCACGAACACGGCCGAGCCTCGACGGCTGTGATGCGGAGAGTAAACACAAGCCGCGCGCGCACATGTGTGTGACTGCACGAAGCTATTACATACCTACGTTTTGACGGTGTGGCGCTACGGACGCTTTTAGCAGCTTCGTCGCGAAGGAAAGAAATCTAGAAATTACCGGTCGTTTGATTAGCGGCATTATCATCTATTTTTTCTCCTCGACGAGCGATTGCAGGTTTCGCCGAATTCTCTCTCCGTCGAGCTGCTCTCGCGGGAAATTGAAGGAGTTTTATGCGAGTGGAGTCTTTTCCGGTATATACGCGCAGTAGGAGAGGAGGGAATCTCGCACGCGCTTTTACGACGCATTTAAAATATTTTACGCTGTCGCTGGGATGAAATTCTGCGCAAGCACTGCAGGGCGAGGTACTGCTGCATCTCTCCTGTACAGCCGTGTCCGCAACGGTTCACGATGATCTATGCAATTACGCGCGGACTTTTTGAAATTCGTGATTTACGATTATGGTAAGAAGCTTGTGTCTAGAGAGAGAGAGAGCGAGCACGGCGCACCGATGATGATAATTCAAAACTTTGTAATCACTTCATTACTCGGACTCGAGCGCGCGTAGTCGTGTTTGCTGTAAGCTCTTTAATCAGCGTTATCGCGAGAATTGAAAAACGCTCGAAACCGTGAATTCATTTTCAAAAACCACGAAACGAGTAGGCGTATACTGTTGATGAAAAAGTACAAACAATGGAAACTCGACCGATACATCCGGGAAATCGTCTCCTCGCTCGCATCGATGAGCCTCGCTCTGCATTGAAAAGCCAGTGGCGGCGTTACGTAAAAATAAAAATAAACAGCCGCCTATGAAGAGCGACTCCGAGAAGGAGAGAAACAAAGACGGAAAGGCGAGAGCGAAACAGAACGAATCGAAGGAAAATGTCTCGCCTGTTTTTTTTTTTGTCGTGGCATCAGCGCGAGCGGAATTAATGAGCCGTTGTTTTATCCTGAGACGACGTTCCCGTTCTCTTGGTGTTTAGAAGCGCTTTATATACTCGACGATTGACGAGAGAGAAACTCTGCTGCGATCTTGATTCGTTGATTGAGCGTTTTTTTTCTATTCGCCGAGGGAGAGAGATCTACTTTGTCGGCTGTTTGTTTTTTGAAAAAATATTTCGCCCGTCCTTTGAAAACATTGAAAATAAAAAGAAAAACGCATGGACAGCAGCGCGCGAGTTGTCGCTTTAAATTTTTTATGCGACCGAGGTAAAACTTTCAGGAGATAGAGAGACACGGGACAATGTTCGAAAACTTTGCTCGACGTATAAAAATTTCACTCGGCTATATGTGCGCGCTCGCTCGTAAGAGCTTCTTCTGCATTAGATTCAAAATCTTCAACTCTCGGTCACCAATAAACCCGCTACATCAGAGCAGCAGCGGTAGCGGCAGCGCTAATACCTCGCAAAAGAGGTCATACTTTCTCGAAAAGGAGAAAAAGCCCGAGCGCATACTTTATGCATTCATTATCTAACCTCGCCAGACTCTCATAACCAATGACTCTCGGGCGAAAAAAAAAAAGGGAAATTCACTCGCGGTGCGCTGCACGTACTCGAGTAAATCTCGAAGATAAACAACGAGCCCTCTAGCAAACAAGAAAAAAAACGTAAGAGAAGAAAACGAAACGTAGCAGCAGCAGCGCAGTAACCTTAACTCTCGCGAGCGTTTTCACTCGGCGCTCGTGAAAAACGCGAAGGAAAGCCTCCTCTCGCGTAATAACCCACTTTCGGTGTAGCGGCGGCCAGCCGTGAAGACGCAGATCTGCTTTGTGCTCGTGCATACGTATGTGTGCACGTCTCTCTCTTTCTCTGCTAGATAATCAAAGCGGCGATAGTCGTAATATGACGGGGGCATAATTACGTCGATGTATAATAACAGCAGTAAGCAGCGCCGATAATGGCTGCGCTGCAACTCTGGTGGGGGGCATACTTGCGCGTAATTCAAGAAGAAGAAGCTTGAGATTTTAACTCGTTTTTTTTTCTCTCGAGGGTAAACAAATCTTAAAGTATTTTGTTTGCGCGCGATTCTCGGGATATAAACGAGAGAGCAGTGCCTTACATTTTCAACAAAAAAACGCGACTGTTGCGACAGGTTGTCCAAACAGCGAAAGAAAAACATCGCATGAACGCTTTTTTTATTAACAAAAGCGCATTATTACGACTCCTCGCTGCTCGTGCGTATAACGATACGCCTATCAATAATACCGGCTCTCGAGAAAAACGTTCTTCTCTTCGGATACATCGCAATCGTTCCTCCCGTTTCTTCGTGAAATAACAATAATCGATCAAACGAATCGACAATATTGCGTAATAACGCTTATTTTTTTTTTCAAACGTACGAAATTTTGTAAAAAAAAATTCTCGCTCCACTTTAAGCATCGAACGATTGGCTCGGACCCACCTATATACTAAGCGCGCCGCGATCCCTCTTCTTTCCATACGCATGCAGTCCGCGCCTTGACACTGACACACTGACATCGTTCGCGCGACGCGCGCGACCTTCGTCGACGTCGCCGCGACGTTGGCGCGCGCGATCATGCTCTCGCTCGCTTTATCGTCGAGTATGTGTATATCGCTTATTTACCATTTCGTTGTAAAGGCGCGCGCTCTCGTCGTCATCGTGGATGTAATTGCCCGCTTGGATTATTATTAGTATTGTTATTCAGCCGGTGGACGCGCTGTTAGATATATCATTCTTTAAGATTTCAAGACTTTGCGTCGCGGCTAATAAAATGTCGCGAAACCGGAATGGAATAAGCTTTTGCATCTAATGTAGTGAGTAAATCCGAGAAACGGCTCTCCGTTTAAATTAAACGACTTGCGCCGCGTGTGCGTACGTTATACGTTCTTGGAAAAGGCGAATATCTAGCCACGTCGTCTCATTATAAATGATAATTGCTCTGGCCGCAACGATGAACTTTTGTCGCAGCAGCAGCAGCAGCAGCAGCAGCAGCAGCAGCAGCAGCAGCGGCAGCGAAAGTTATGTCTCGGCGAGTTCGATGCAAAAATCATTCGAGGCTGTGCTCTCTCTGCAGCAGCGATAAAGACGTGTACAGTCGCTAATGAGAAGATCTTCCAGGTTTGCGCTCGCGCGCTCTCGATCGATTGCTCGTTAGCGTCGCCGCTGCGAATTTCTCGTGCTACTCCTTTTTCCATTGTTCGAGGCGCGAGCACAAGGACTTTCGCTTTTATCGATTGTAATTATGGCGAGAGAAGAGGGCCGTGCTGTATACACACAGTGTCCTCTACACTGCGTACCTATATGTATGTATAATATATGTATGTGTGTATGCTGATTTGTCGGATACACTCAATTGCCGGGCTTTTACGACTGTATACAAGCGACGCCGAAGGATCATTCCGAGACATTTTATTCAAAGGGTTAGCCTCGCGGCTTTTATGCTCTCGCGCGGCTAGTTAAGAGAGCGCTGAGTTATGGAGGTTAGCTTTATTATTATATCGACAGGGCGGGGATCTCTCTTTTTTGCTCGTCGTTCGGTAGCTTCTCCGAAGAAGCTCTTTCGGAGAGGTTTTCGCCGACTATATTTATAATAGTTTCTTAAAATTCACTTCGTGTAATTAATTTTCATTTCTATCCTCGTTTCAAAGTTATGCTAAAGTAGCCTGTAGATCCCGCAATCTCTCAAAATCATCAAAACACGCTCCGGCTTTATAATTCAATCGACTCGTTCCGATCCCATAGATCTCTCTCCGCTTAGAAGCAGTCAGCGCGAAATGAAAAAAAAAGAAGCGAACGGCCTATGTATAGGCGTTGCGAAAAAGGCGCCGAGAGACACAGAACTCGTCTAATCGGCGAAACCGATCGCTCGCGGGGACTTTATAACGGTAAAGCCACGACGGGGGTAATATCTCATTGTCGTCGCAGTGCTTCCCCCCCCCCCCTGTCTGAGGCGAGTAACGCGAGCGCGCGCCGCTAAATAAGGAACTAATTACGCGCGCGCGCGAAAGTACAGCGCCGGGAAAAACGAGGAGGAGGGATATATATATACGTGTGCGAGAGCGGATGATTTACACTTTGCCGGTGCAGTGCTGCTGATGTATAATGAGGGAACGGGAGAGTGTATGTTATAATGTTATACTGTGTATGGTGTCGATGCAGCCTTGACGAAAATGAGAGTAGGCGAGAGAGAGANAAAAGAAAGAGTGAGAGAGAGAGAGAGAGAGAGAGAGAGAGAGAGAGAGAGAGAGAGAGAGAGAGAGAGAGAGAGAGAGTTGTAATTGACTTGTTTTCGTTTTGTCGCTATAATAATAAGCGCTCAGCTGGACAGCTCGTTATATTGTCAACACACACCGCTCGCGGGATTAGAGATTACGCTTATGCGCGCGCGCTCACACACGTGCCATTAATCGCGCGATAAGGGCTCGTTGCTCTCTTTGCGTTTCCCAACATCGGACCNGAGAGAGAGAGAGAGAGAGAGAGAGAGAGAGAGAGAGAGAGAGAGAGAGAGAGAGAGAGAGTCCGATGAGGAAGTTGCGTTTACGGTTAATTCGCTTAGAGCCGTAAACTCGATCGATTTATCCTGATGCACTCCGCGGCCACAGGTGGTTAAAAAATCCCTCACGAGACGCACGGCAGATAACCGCAGAAGCTTCTCTCTGAGCAAATATCATAATCACCGAGAGCGAAAAAAAGAAAGAAAGATAACTGGTACGCATAACGCGCAGCCGTAGTAATAAGATCCCGCGCGTCAGCTGAGCTTATCGAGGCGTGTAGCCACGCGTGTCCCGGCGGCCTGTAAACGAGCGCCGGGAGATTATCGACGACGACGACAACGGGAGTGAGAGAGAGCCCAGCAGCGATCGAGAGCCCGAGATATAGAGAGAGGCCGAGGAATCCGGATGATGAATATTTAGCCGACGCCGCCGGGGCTTCCGATTCTTCTTCTTTCGTTTTGTTTTCTCCCTCTATACTCTCTCCCTCGCTCTCGTTCTCTGCACAGCAGTGCGGCGTTATACAGCCTGACTTTATAACTTTGATTGCTGATCGCGAGCTGCTTTTCCTTTTTGCTCCGATTGGGACGATCGAGAGAAAGAGGGGGAGAGGAGAATGAAAAGACTGAGAGGGTTGAAGCATTGCCTGTGATTGTTTTGGGACGGGGATTTTGATTGGGAGGGAGAGATATGATGCTCGCGAGGAGAGTCTGGCTTGATGAATATTAAAGTATTGGACTCGAGAGCTGATGGGAGCTATTTGGCGAATTCGCTTGGTTACGATGCCATCGTGTTTCGTAAGTCTATCAATTTGCTGGTTTTATCATATTGCACAAAGCGTGTAAATTTATCCCTCTGAATAATCAGCGGCAACATTAGTGTCAGTCACTACGCGATTACACATACATATAAAACCGAAAATCCATAACACCCGCCCGATTATTAAACTAATTTTCATCGGAGTTCTGCGGTAATCCGCATTAAAAGCCCGAGTAAAATTAGCGCGGCTGCAATCATATAATAAAACCTGAATAAATCATCCGAATTATAAATAGCTAAGTTGCGAATAGCGTATATACTCGCGGTTACATTATTACAACGCGGGGAAAAGTAGCGAGTGAATCATCGAACTCTCGGCGAGCAGCAGTGCTTTTTTTCTGGAATAGCCCGGACGACCGTATATACCCAAACAATATTCGCGCGGGTAGGTGGTAAAATTAAAATTAGCGTCTGTCGCGGCGTAACGAAAACAGGCGTATTTATACGAGACTCCATTCCGTATGTTATACCTATAACGCGCGTTTATTAATTCGATTATCCGAGCGTACAGCCGGACACAATGGACCATGTAACCGTACTGATTGATCGTTATACGCGTCCGTCCAAGGGATATACCTTGTACATTTATAGACGCGGGAGCGTTGTGTAATGTTGATTAGAGTCACGGAGAGGAGTGCGTGTGTCCTCCCGTTATCGCTGAAAGTCGGTCCAGGCAGTGTATATAGCATCCGGTGGATCGAATAGGGAGTCAGATCCTGGTGGTTATAAATCTGGTGAAGAAGAATTAGAGAGAGAGAGAGAGAGAGAGAGAGAGAGAGAGAGAGAGAGAGAGAGAGAGTGGACCTGCAGCAGCGCAGGGGGTGCGAGAAATTGGGAGAATAATCGATACGAAAGAAGAAAAAAGGGGGCGCGCACGCGTGTGCGTATAGAGCCACAGCACGCGTCTACTCGAGAAATCGGCGCGAAGTGTATTATAATACGCCGGAGATGCAATCCGTCGGTCTCTCTCGCGCGCGCGTTTAGCCTTCAAACGGGCTGAAAATAAACGCGGCGAGTCACACTTCTCTCTCCCTCCCGTTCGTTCTCAATCCGATGCTGATGCTCTTCTTGTTTGCTTTTGCCCGAGAGAGCGGCTGATGCTCCTCTCCGCTTCTTCTTCTTCTTCTTCTTCTTCTTCTTCTTCTTCTCTTCTCGTTCTCGCTTCGCGAGAGGAGATTTGCGAGAAATTTCCGTCGGAGAGAAATTGGAACGACTTTGATTTCGGCGCGCATAGGTGGCGCTGCGCTCTTTTAGAAACTATAGTTTTATATACAGAATCTTTCCTCTCGATTTATCTCTCGACACTCGGTGTCATATAACGATTCCGAGTGTATTTCTTAGTCGTTCGCGCGACGCGACTCATCCTCGGCTTAGTGTATACACCTATATAATACACTCGTGTTTATATATCTGGCTGAACATAATGAAGCCCTAGCGCTAACGTTTTTAATGACGTAACGAATCGAGTTTATTACGAGCGATAAACGCCTCGTCGCTTTATACTTGCGCGCGCGCATGTGTGTACGCATTCATGTCCGAGCGCACGTACGCACTTGACGCGAGCTCTTATTGTTGCATATTATATTCATCGATCAGCCGATACTGATCGATTCAATGTTTACTTCCCGCTTGCGTATTATACATATTTAATGTATATAATTTTCCAGGCTGTAATTATTTCATATACACATGCGCGGCGATCGACTCATCGTCGTCGGAGTCAATGAATCACGTGCGAGAGCTCGATTACACGGCCGATTAATACACATCTCTCTCTTCGAACACACATTAGCAGCGACGAAATTTTTCGAGCTCATCCGCATCGACAAAGCGCGCTTAAATCATCGCCGGCCTCATTACCATTCCAAATAGGCCGCGATTAACGAGAATTAATTATCCAGCGCTCGCAATATCGCGCGCCAGAGAGTTACTTCCTCTCAATTTATCTCCCTCCCTCTAGCGCTCTCTTTCTCATTTTCTTCGCTGGAGCGGA
>CM053170.1:73770609-73973580 GCA_012977825.3 Pteromalus puparum | reverse complement strand
TGAAATAATTCACGCTCGCGCTTTTTCAGGGAGGGGACGAGGGGGGGGGGGATCCCGACGACGAATCGATCGTCGAACGCGCAGGGAATACTTCTCGCTCTCTTGCTTTGAAAACAAGCGGCGCAGTCCCCCCCCCCCCCCGCGCGTATTATCTTGTTGCGAGGCGTTTGTTGTTGTTTCCGTATACGCGCACGATAACCGACTCAGATACCGACGAAATTATCGCGAGATAAGACCGAAAGACAGAGACAACTATGCTCGTTATATGCCGATTTGTTCACTTTTTACCGCTGCTCTCGCGAGGATTTACAACAACGGCATAACTTTTGTAACACCGGTTCTTCAAACTGTTATTACAGAATATACTTGTGTATATTATCGTCGCAGAGTTTTTTCACTCATCGCCGTGCTTCGCTTTCAGGACTATAAATCGCAAATCTAGTGCGCCGGCGCGATGCCCGTTTATCGCGGCTGCAGAGCAGCACGACTTTCGCAATTATTCTGCTGTTGCATCAACTATAACTCTCTCGTCGTCGTCATGCGCGCACAGCCTATGCATGGAAAACTCGCTAATGATTATCACAAGAGACGACGATAAAACTTGTTGGCGTCGATGATGCCTATATTTCCATACACATGTATACATTCGCGCCTGAAATGATTTTCCAGCTCGCAGTGTATTATACACACTATTATTATGTAGAAAAATTCCAATTTCGAGAATCGCCAGAATGTAATCTCGCTCTTTAATTCAGCTTATAATACGTACACACGCGCATATAGAGCATTACCCTAATTTCTATCAGAGCGCACCGCGTCAAGGTTATAATATATACAGTACACAGCCGAGTCTTATACGCGCGCGATTCGCGTCGGATGAAAGTTCAACAGGCTGAATTTTTAATTCGCGACCTCGTCGTCGGCACTATTCTCCCGCCGATATTTCTGATATTTCCTGAATTCGGTATAACTAAGTAATATAAGAAAGCAAGAACGATTTGAAAAAAGAAATAGCGCGAAAATTAAGTTGAAAATCGATAATCGTTTATCTCGACTCGCCAATCCAAACAAAATCACCTGGCGTTCGCGCGCGTCTTGAGAGCGCAAGATAACGTTCCGCAGAATTTCGATTATTCGAGGCCATTGCTCGTGACTGGAATCGCGCCGATATCCCGCCCTTTTAAAAAGTCTACCTATTCTCTATCTATCTATATATATATATATATATATACCGCGGCGAAAAATAATCGCGGATGAGTGCAATCTCGGCGAGCTTCCCCGTCGTCGTAGTCGTCCTTTGTGCGCTTTTTACTCTGAATATTTCGCTCTTCTTTTCTCCCTCTCTCTTTTTAGCTTGCGAGCGCGCGCGCGCGCGCAGCTTAATTATGGGCTCTAGCTCTTCGCTGCGCGAAAAATTCCCTCTCGCGACGATCGATAAGCTAGCGCACTCGCGGCTAAATAATTAACAATCGCGGGGAGAGCGACTTCCTGCATTGTGTGCCGCCGTTGCAGCTCTCTATCGGCTTTTCTTATTCACTCTTCCAACGACGCTCATTTGCATAATATTTTTCTTTCTTTCTCCGCTGCGACTCTGTGCGTGTCTCTTCTCCCCGGGAGTGTTTTATTATGCTCTCGATTATGGCGTCGGGTGACTGGGAAATTTGTAGGCAAATAAGGCTGCCTACTCTCTTGTGAATTCGTTTACGCGATCGGGAATCACCTGCGCGCTCTGTGTGTTCTTCTTTTTTTCCCTGTGCAATAATAATTTAAGCCGATTATATAGAGCGCGTGCGCTGAGCGAGTGTATTTTTTTAATTAGAGGCGATTAAGTATGCACGCGCTCGTCGAAATCAATTGGATGAATGCAATTCTCGATGCGTGTGTGTGTATATTGAGCGCCGAATTATTTGCGTTTCATTTTTCCCCATATAACTCGACTGGTGCGCGCATAAGGAAATCAAATATTTTCCGGGGCTCCGCTGTACAAGTCGAGTATTTACTCGAAGCGAGAGAAAGTCAATACACAGCGGCGCTGTTGCTCTTTTTTCGAGCTATCTTAGCTCTTCCAAGCCATTCGGCGTGCAGGTGCGCTTTTAACGAAAATCAACGCTACATCAGCTTGTAACATGGAATGAGAAACTATATGTAGTCGCGGTTTCGATCACGTTTGTATAAACATACTCGAAGGACTTCGCCTTGAGAACGCAAGTTCACGTGTCGATCTTGCGAGCGACTACTGCGCTTACGTAACAACAGCCACACACTCTGCCTCCCTTATTATATACCATTTCGCAAGGCTTCCTGTGTATTTATACCTAACATTTGAATTGCTTTTTGCCACAGGTGAACCCGGACGCCCACGACAGCACGACCAAACAGATCCAGTCGAAGCTGGGTAACTACTCGCTGGTCAAGCACCTGCTGGTGGACGAACCAAAGCGATTATTTGGCATAGAGGGCGTGCCGGCCTCACCGGCACCGGTTAGCTCGAACCACAACCGGATGCCCTCGTCAAAGAGTTCGCCTTCGACTGGGAGCAGCGCCAACAGCGCTACCAGCTCGTCGCAAGAGTTCAAAAAGCCCGGTGGTAGCGGACCGCGCTCATCTTCCTCGATGTCCGTTGCGGCTGCCTCGTCCTCCTCATCGACCTCCTCGTCGTCGCAGCGCGGTGGTTTCGTCAAGCCCGCCGACGGCAAACCTCCTCATGGAGGCAGGGGAGGCTACCCAGGTCAGCCCGTGAAACACGGGAGCAGTAGCAACGAGCATCGCAGTCATGGACTGATACCTGCCAAAGGCCCACCTCCTGGATCTTCTTCCTCGGTAGGGATGGCCAGCAGCAATAGCGGAGCCGCTGGACAATCGTCCTCGGGTCTCATGGGAGGCAGCAGCACTAGTATGCAGAGACAGATGCATACCGCCAGTGTCAGAGTGCCCAAGCTGAGCTTCGACGTGAGTTCCGAATCTTTTTCTCGAACGACGGGCTTACAATTTTTTTGCCTCTGCATAGTTTTACGCGTGATACGCGTTGAGGTCGTCTGCGCAGATACAGAATTCGGTCAAGGTCTCTTAAGTCCAGTGTGTAAACGACGCGCGCGGAATATCAATATTAATATTGACTATAATTATTGTATGAGCGTGTAATTCACCGCAGACGACGTTAGTTTGTTTGCAACCGCAGTAGTTCTGACAATACGTGTGTTTGGATTTTCATTCGGTTGAATTATTAACGAGCGAGTAATTATTGGTATTTTTAAGCACGCCTCTTCGCGCTAATCCAATATCGCGAGATTGCAACCCATTGTAATTATTGTAACGAGATTCGCCGCGTGTTTAGGATTCGCGTTAACGCGACGGGGATTGATTATAAAACGACTATATTTCGGTATTACTGATTAACATTTAGAGCTAATTACCTCGCAACTTGTCGAGGCGGTTTAAAAATCACGCTTCCTCGCGGTCGCCCGCCGCGTGTGTGTATCGCGCGACGAAGTAAAAAGCGAACGCTAACGCGAATTTGCATCTCGAGAGCGCGTAATTGATTGGCTGTGTACAAAGTCGATGGTCGAATTTATCTCGAGTCTAAAAGCTTTTCAAAGTTCGCTCTCTCTCTCTCTCTCTCCTCTTTACAATTAAGCAAGTCGCAGCTTATCTCTTCGCGCAATGATTAATTAATTCGCGCGCTCTGCTTTCTGTTGCAGGGTATGAGCTCCAAGTTCAGCACGCCCGAGCTCGAGCACATCCTGAAGGTGAGTGTCGAAATCCTTTGACTTTTAATGCTGTATAGATATAAGGTGTGCACGAGTGTCTGCGATATTGTCTCCGAGATGAAACTGTAGAAACAGCAGCGCCTTGTTCCCTTCTTCAGAAAAACGTAAAGAAACCCACCGACGTGTCACAATCCATCATAAGCCAAGTTCGCAATCAAGACAGACAACTCTATAGCGTCCTTGGCTCCTTTCCCCTCTCTTCTTTGACGAAAAGTAGGCCCGACTACTTATAGTCACCAGCAGCGGTAGCAGCAGCAGCAGCAGCAGCAGCAGCAGCAAAAAGAGCAAACGAAAAGTTGTCGAAAGAAGGCAAAGTAGTACACAGAGCGTTGCGGTGCTCGCGCGCGTAATTAGCAGTCGCGCGCTCGCGCATTTCTGATGCCTACTGGCGCAAGCGAGCGCGCGCGCGCGAGCCACCGCTAGAGTTTCCCACGGGCAGCAGCCGTGAGAATGATTCACGGTTCTGCGGAGCCGCGAGCCCCGGGAGTAAGACGGAGAGACACGGAGAGAGAGGGAGAGAGTAGAGTAGAGTAAGAGAGAGAGAGAGAGAGGGAGGGAAAGGAACGAGGAAGGAACAAGCCGGAGAAAGAAGAAGAAGAAGAAGAAGGAGCCGGTGGATGCTGCTGTTGGTGCTGCAGGCGAGAGAAAAAGAGCCGCGGGTGGGGGCGACGAACGCGCGGATACCGGGAAAACGGGATATATGGGTGGCGCTGTGTGTTACCATTGTCGCATTGTTTCTTTTTCGATCTCGTGCTGCTTCGTTGATGGATTTATACTTTTGATCGTTGCCTTTACGGACAGCCGATAGCTTTGTCTTGTTAACGAAAAAGATTATAAAGAGTACTCGCATCGCGCTTTGTAAATTAAAATTTCGAGAAGTCCGACGGAAAAAAAAACATAATCTCTCTTCTGAAAAGCGCGCGTCGAGTATATATAGATTTTCGAGCTTGGAAGTAACTCATCGGTAACTGGCAAATTCACGAGCTGCACAACAGCAGCGCCTGATAAGACGTTAACGATATCGAAATTTATGGAATGTAATCTCCCGGCGTACATCGAGAACCGGACGGAATTAATTTGTTTTCTGCGCTGTAAATATAACGCTCCTGGCAACAGAATTTTCAAATGCACGACTAGTCCGCAGATCAATCGCACTGCGTCTCTCGCGATCAATAACTCCAAGGAGAAAATACATTTTTCGAATACCGAGCAGCAGCAGCAACAGCAAGTGTGTATACACAAGCTTAACGCACTGCATCACACACGTAAGACTAGTTTCGCGAAGGTGTGTGCGTGCATGTATTGAACATTTACTGCGGAGCAACCACGAGCGAATCGTAAAGCGCGCTCCTTGAAAATAAGCGACGCTGGAATAAAACGGCCCGACAGAATGCAAAAGGCGATTTTCACACCTTCGTTATCGTTCTTAAAGGCAGGCGCGAAGAATTTCGTAACAGCTCTGATGTTTTTCCTTCTTCCAGAGCGCAGCTATGCATAGTTAATCATCGACTCTTCTTTCGTCAAGGTCGATCTCGTCGGCTTTCCATGTGCACAGCACTCTCTCGTCTACCGGAGGAGGCGTTCTCTCTTTCTCGCTAATTGAAAGCAATCCTCCTCGCTGTAGGAAAAAGGAATATTCAAAGCGGACAATTAGCCGGCTCGCGGCATTAATTTAATCAAAGAAGAAGATGATTGATGATCGAGAATTTGTATAATACTCACATATTCGCGCTGCATTCCTCGTTCCAAGGTCGAGCTCGCGCGGAGCGATGAAAAATCGTCGTCGTTGCTTTTCACACTTGGAAAAAAGTGCACACCCTCGATCGACACCAGTATAGTAGTAGCAGCAGCAGCATCGATCGGAAAACGATTCGTCGCCCGGCTTCGCTGACTCATCGGCTCTCCCCGTACTACTTCTCCTTCTCTGATGTATATACACACATACGCATTACCTACTCTCTCTCTCTCTCTCGGCTGCAGCAGCAGCAGCCCTCCGCATGCGTATCTTTTGTTTGCCCCCTGCCTTGCTCTCGCATCCTTAATTCCTTGCGCTTGGCTCGAGCGATTATATCGTCGTGATTCATCCGGAGGCTTTTTTGTCGCAGTTGTTCGATGTGCGATAGAGGGTGGCTATGGGTTCATGATTTTCAACGGGGATTATTGGCCCTTCGTCTGTGGGAAGCGGATCGGCGTATTATTTTAGCTGCTTGCGTATGGTGTTTCGTGTTCCCTCGTCATTCGATCATATTATAACACCGGCGTGTTGTACACATCTCGACTACTGTTTCCTCAAATTGACTTAATCGTCGCTGAAATTCCAATCGTGTACAATGCAAAGCGATCACGCGAATTTGGACTCGGTATAGGCGAAACTGAGCGAAAGAAATCTCTTTTCTCCGTATACGTATAGCGAGAGGGAGCGAACACACGAAAAGCTCTCGTCGTCGCGTATCGATCGAGCTTGCACCGCTGCAGCCCTTTTGTGAACGGCGAACCCCCGCGCACAGAGAGAAACTCGCTTAATTGTCGCGATATTGTGCGGATTATGCGCGCGACAAAGCTGAGAGAGCTCTCTGAGAGTTTGCAAGAGCAAAGTCTTGCTACTGCGCTGTGTGTATGTATGTATAGTTCGCGTGCGCGCGGATCGACAAGGGTATATACACTTGTACATATATGTATAGACTGGTGACGGCGTCTTCTAAGTTTCGGAACTGGCTTCCCCGCAGTGTTGTACGCGAGCGGCGTGTTTGTAAACATTTGCGGCTTATGCTGCTTGTTTTTACAGTTTCTACATACAGCATATATATAGGAATCGGTATTCATTATCGGCCGAGACAAAAAAACTAACGAATTTAGTACATATTATAACGAGCAGAAAATTCTCAAAGCGATTTCGCACGGTCGCACAATAGCCACTTGGCTCACTCCTCGGTCATAACTCCCGAGTCATTCGCTCTCTCTCTCTCTCTCTCTCTCTCTCTCTCTCTCTCTCTCTCTCTCTCTTACCGGTAGCAATGACTCGGGTGTAGTGCAGTAAGTAAAATCTCAAGCGCGCTCTCCTCGGCTGCTATCGTCCTATCTCCTTTGTGCGCGAAGCTGCAGCATTATAAACCTTAGCAGGCGCGCGCACACACAAACACACACACACACGCGCACACACGCACACACACACACACACCGATTAATTTGCCTACCGCGCTGCTGAATGCGTACGCGGGATGCCTGGCATTTGGCTCCTTTATATGCGCCGACGCCGCAGCAGAGGGAGCTAGCCTCTATCTGTCTCTGATGTCTACATTAAAGGGGGAGGCTTATGCACGCGTTTTAGTTCCGCGAGACGTATAATGAAAATCGGATTTTACGGGAACGCCTATGTGCACATCTCGCCTCGCAATGAACCACTCGAATCAATCGCATTGCTTTTCTCGAGAGCCTTTGTGCGGAGTGGAATGCATCGCTGCTTTTTTTCTGCACCTGAAGTCGAGTAGCTGTACTTGCGGGAGAGTGTCTTGAGACTCCGCGGGCTTGCGTAATCGTGTAAAGACTGTTGGTATAATATGGGTTGTTAGGTGACGCAAAAATATTGATTTTTGTTTAGCGTCGTTGCGCTTTATTTGATTTATAATACTTGACTCATCGTCGTTGTCATCCTCTACGCGTGACGCCTCTTAGCATTCGAAATTCAATCAGTGCGCACGGATCCGATTTTATTCCAAAACGCTCCGACGGTATATACACACTCTCGAAATAAAGCCCAGCAAAAAAGGAAACGAAGAAGGAGATAGCATCTCTCGCACACCAAATAAAAGTCTAAACAGCTCTCGACGACTATCCTCAGACACAAAAGAGAGCTGCATCCACACATACACACATACACACACAGTATAGAGTGTACGGAGGGCCAGAGAGCAGTACCTTCTGGCTCGTCTAGCTCGGGCTCTCAGCAATTATGCCAAGCACGTGAAGGAGTGAAAACCCGTTACGGGACTCTATAGCAGCAGAGCCTCTTCGCGGAACTCCTCTCCTCTGCACTTGCACTAGCTAGCAGCATGCAACGCTCGCGTAATGGGCCGAGTGCGTCGCCCTTGCCTTCTCTCTCTCTCTCTCTCTCTCTCTCTCTCTCTCTCTCTCTCTTGGCCTCTTCCTTTTTTTTCACGGACGCGCGCGCCGGAGGGGATCGCCTTCTACTTCACTTCGTCGTTCTTATATTATAGTCTACACTCCTGGCTTCGTCTTCTTTTCGTGCGCCGTGTGGATTTCGACTTGTTTTTCCCGTCTACTTCCGAACAATGCGGCGACGACGACGACGACGACGACGACGACGAATGTGTGGAGGTTATATTATACTCGCCGACACCCGTGTGCGTGTAGTCGTGGGAAACAACAAAGGAAGAGCTCGAATTTAGTGGTCGATGATAAATATAGTCGATGACGACACACACACCGGCCGGTTCGTTGAACCTCGCGCGCGAGCTTATCTTTCCTGCTGATGCTCTCTTGTCTATGGAAGAAAAGAATTTTTGTCTCTGACTGCTTTACTGTGTGTCTTTTAAAACGTCACTCTCGTGTGTGTGTGAGTCTCTCGGAGGACAAGCTGATAACGCGCGCGCGCAATTACTCCCCGACTAGATCGATCTGGTTGAATCGTTTTTAAACGAGCCGTAGAACGAGCTGCTTATGCGCTTAGTGTCCGGATTTCGCGCGGCTCGTTAATAATGTAACGATATCGACTTTTCTCTCTTGCGAAATTTCCAAGCGTCTCATCAACCAATAGAGCAGCGATTAGGATTTACAGTTAGATTCGCGTTGAAAAGTGGAAACTTGCGCGCGCCCTCTCTTTGTTTTAACGCTTTTTGCAGCGGCGGCGTGGACTCGGGAGAGTTTTTTGCTCGATTTTAATTTTCTTCCACACACCGTGGCGGCCTAGAGACAATGGACAAGACCGTGACGAAGTAGGATATCCAATTTCGTCGCTCTCGGCTTTTATTGTTATTGGTTTTCGCTCTATGATACGAGTTCCTTTAGCCGCAGCCGAAAAAACGCTGTTTCGATCTTTTATTTCCTTCTGCACACCGCAAAACATTTACGAGAGTCGTCGAGAGAGAGAGAGAGAGAGAGAGAGAGAGAGAGAGAGAGAGAGAGAAAGAGGACGAATCGATTTTTCTCACACGCCCACGCACGCGTGCTCGATTATTATTTTCGTTAATTAAGAGCGTACGCGAGTTTGCCGCTCTCGAGGACTTTTACGAGCGACGTCGCAGATAATTGAAATTACGCCGGTGTGACGTAAAAAAAGCTGCGATGGCTTCATCGGTCGCATCGATCCGTATATGCGAGATAGCATATTATATCGGGTAGAGGCGGTATTTTTTCGGCTAAAAATTTCTCCTTACGTTTGCAGAGCTTTTACAGTCTAGCGAGGTCACGTCATTGTTTCTGTTACGTCAATTTCTTTGTTATTCATCGAAAGCTGTTGCGTAATTCAATTTGGCCTTTCCTTATCGAAACACGTTGATTTTCCTCGTTCTGTGTCGCCAAGCTGTGTGTGTGTATACACGCACGTATATCGCGTAAATTTGTTTACGAGCTGAACTTGCCCGAATCTGATTATATTATTTTTTCGCTCGGTAATTACGTCTACTCTTCGCGGCCAGCGATCTATCTCGAAATATTAATTCTCTCGCGTGTTCGAGCGTCGTACATCACCCGAAAATCATAATACATACCTACGTGCAGTGGCCTGTCAAGGATGAATATTCAACGGAAATCCGAGCAGGAGTAAACTTTTCATCACGCGGAACAAAAGCAACATTAAATTTTAAATTTGCTCGTCATGCTGTTCATCTCCTACGGCGTTGCGAATGCCGAGAAGTGAAAATTCGCGCTGCTAATAATTAATGAGCATCAGAGGGAGAGAGAGGGAGAGAGAGCCAGCTCGCGTAGGTTCTGCGAAGCACTTGAACTAATATGCGCCGCCGGAATAGCCGGTTACGTAATAGTTCTGCGAGTTAGCGGCTGCTGTTGCTTCCGTCAGATGTCGATTCGCTGGCTTATCAAATTCCTAATCGTTCGAGCGCGTCAACGCGTCGAGATCGTAATATGGCTATGTGCTTGGCTTTGCCTTCTCTCTGATGTCTCTATACGCGGGTATATAGCTTGATTGTCTCGAGCTGCTGAATTTTCGATGCTGCTGCTGTTGCCGCTGCTGTGCGAGGGAATTATTCCGATTAATACGGCTGCCATATATACCGAGGAGGTTTATCGATCGTATCGACGTTAAAGGGCTGCTAAGATTGCCTGTTAACTTGTTGGGATGATTTCGGGATCAGCTTGTATTAGAAGACGCGTCGATGGGCTCGAGCGTTAACACTTGTGTAAATACTACGCGTATAGACGTGTCGCCGCAGCGTCGCAAACGTTTCTTCGAGGTCGCGAGCGTTTAAAGCCGATGTTTTTGTGAATGGCTCGAAGTTCAGCTGTGTTATGTCTCTGTTTACTCGCTGGAATCCGTGTAGCGTAGATTTGCTGGATTTTAAAATGGTATAATAGAGAGAGTTTGTGTCGTCGAGATTGTTTTGATTTTCGAAAGTGAAAGCTCTCGGTGCGGAATTTTTGCGTATTTAGAATATATTGCTTATGTATATTTCAGAAAGAATGTACGATCTTGTGCGTCTTTTTCAGTGAAAGTTTGTGCTTTCTATACACCCTGCGATACAAAAGCAAAACTCGCGTGTCTTGTGATTTAACGCATACGCGGCTAATCGGACATTTTTCTCCCGCGCGCTAATTCTCCCGATGTTGAGTAAACCTGCAAACAGCATTAGCATATAAAATTATATACACGTCCGTCGTTATAAACGTCACGTGCACCTTATTTATGTCATCGCATACGCACATACTTAAAACCAGTTTAAATTAAAACCTCTTGTCAGTCGATTACTCGCGTATACGTATAATCACAGCCTCTTACGATAAACTTAATTTCCGCGTGTCATTCGACGCCCATATCCACGTACTTCTCTCTTTCGATCCTAAAATCCTGCGACTCGCTCGAACGCGCATAATGCATAATCCAGTTCAGCCGCGAGAACTAGTTCATCGCGAATAACCGCTGCTAGCATATAGCGGCAACACACAATGGCTCCGCAGAATTTTCCGCGTCAATAAAGCAGATCTCGGCATTGAAACGCCGAATATCCACTCTATACCATTGACCCACTCTCCCGCATTTTATTTTCGTGTCAATGGCGTCGCGCGCGGCCTGCTCGCGTAATACGTATACGACGTTTCGTGGCACACGTCGCTTTGTATATATACATATTCGATGGCGAAAGTCGGTGAAAGGGGTCGCCACATCGCAGCGTCTCTTTTGGATTTTGAGTTTCGTCTGAGACAAATCGAGCTAACGGTGTATATTTGCACCTGCGAGATTAATGGATCCGCCTAAAATCGAGCGTTAATTCTCACAGACGCGCGTGCAGCTCTCTCTCTCTCTCTCTCTCTCTCTCTCTCTCTCTCTCTCTCTCTCCCCTGCATTTTAATTAGTGAATATAAATGCGCGCAGTTACTCCACGCGCGCGTATTAATTATTGTAAACTTCGCGTTCGCATACGGTTTAATTAGCGAGCGTATACATATTAAATGTATTTAACATGCACTGTCTATTTGTTTTCATTGCTCAATAATATGGTATGGTAAAGACAGTTTATTGCGATTAATTTTTTCACCTCTTGGACCAGGTTACCATAACGTGCAGTTCATTCACGATAAAAAAAAACGAAGCGGGGGTGTTTTACACAGGAGCGCACGAACGAACGAATGAATGGATATGGGTGGAATGAATGAATGAATGAATAAAAATGCGCACTGCGCGAGAAGGAAATCCGTGTACTCATGGAGCTCGATATTTTTTGTTGCAGGAAATGACCCAGCCACCAACGCCTCTGACCGCGATCGCCCAGACGCCTAGGAAAGAGCTAGAGTCCAAGTTCACCTTCAATCCCGTTCTGGCCAAGGTAAGCCCGATCACGTGCCTCCTTTGCACACAATATATATATATATATATATATAATAGAGCCTGATTATGAATGCCATGTCTCTCCCGTGTAACGATGATGATGATGAGAGAGAAACGATATCGCAATGAGCGACGTGACATTCATCCTACGAAACTCTAGACGCACCACTCACGAATGACTCTAAGAGTGATCGCTTTTCTTTTTGCAGCTAACGGAAGTCGTTCCAGAACCAGTGAAGCCTCGTAAGTATATCAGCAGGAAAAATTACTCTCTTCTTTCTTCTCCCGCTGATGCATACATACATATATACGTATACCTACATCTTGGCCCGCAAAATGGCAGACGCTGTCTAAAAATAGAGCTTGCAGCAGCAGCAGGCGAATCGATGCAGCGATTCGAAGACGCGCGCCGCGCGGCATAACAATCCGCGGATGCAGGGGGCGTCAAATCGCTGCAGCAGTCAGCCGAAAATCATTGGTATAACTCGCGGTAGCGCCGGATCCAGTCGACTAGATTACTTCCGGACGATTTAACCCTTTGTGGACGGCCCGCTGACATTCTGTTATAGGAGGTATATTTTCCCCGTCGATTCGGCAATCCACTTTCGAGCATTCTTTGCCACTCGACGTGTGATGTCGGGTTATAAGTGGTGTGGCGTACTCGAAGATCATTGAAAAATACTATATTTGAACGCGATAGATTTCTCAGCAAAGGGTGTATACTGTAGAGCATCGATCGCGTGTGCGACGATGTGCTCTTGGATTGTTCGGATACACGGCGGAAAAGCACTCGGCTTTTGTTAACAAAGCGGGTCATTGGGTCGACTTAGCTAATCTCGTCGTTCGAATCTTCGGCTGCGGGGGTCGGCGCTGCTATATTCGCTTATTGCACTGGATTTCAAATTCACATTTCCGCGGAATTTCGCGTTGCGACCAACGCGAATCAATCGGCTGACTAATATAACGACTCAGCAAACTCGACATCGATCTACTCGAGTCCCGTCAGACGCAGGATGCGAAAACGAGAAAACGCACTCAGCGACAAAGAAAGCTCATAAACATCGGAGGAGCTCGTCTCCTTCTCTTATCGCGTCTCAATCCCCACAAAACAATCAGAAAGAAGCCCGTGAGGCGAGCCGAGAGAGCAGCAGCCCATAAGCAGAGACACCAGAGGCGAATAATTCGCGAGCCAAGACGCCGCGCGCGACTACATATATCCGGCTACCGTCTGCTTAGCTGCTTCTCTCTCTCTCTCTCTCTCTCTCTCTCTCTCTCTCTCTCTCTCTCTCTCTCTCTCTCTCTCTCTCTCTCACTCTCCCGAGCAATAGCCCACCGAGAAAAATGCCGAGGCGAGTCCGTGCGGAGTTCCTTCCACTCGGTTTTCCACCCTCTTAACGGCGCGCGGAATGCGCCATCAAAGCCCGGGATCCTCTCTCTCTCCCTCTCTCTCTCTCTCTCTCTCTTTTGCTCTTCTACTCTGCCGCTCTGTTATATATACGTGTACAGGAGGACGGAGATACTTTGTTCCGATTCTTTTTCTCTTTCCCTCTCGAGGCGCGCGCCCGGCTGTTTATTCACTCGCTTCTTTTTCTTCTTCTTCTTCTTCTTCTTCTTCCTGCCTCTTCCGAGCCTTTGTTCGACGTAAGCACTTTTTTCCAGCCCGGAAAATTGTCTTTGTTTTGCGAGTTATGCGCCTCACGATCGAACGAAAATCTGCATCGAATATGTGTGTGTCTGTGTGTGTGTGTGTATATGTACCTACAGGGCATGGCGCGTTGTTGAAACAAGAAGGGCAAGACCATCAATCTCTCCCTCTCGAACTGCTGATCCCGGTGGGGTCCGCATCGCCGTATCTCGAAAAACGGACGCAGCGGTATCCTTACACCCCCGCTATTGCGCTACTCGCCTGAGAGAGAGAGAGCGAGCTATTTGGGTCATCGGTGCGGAGGCGCAAAAGCCAGCCTCCCACTGTATATACACCGCCAGTGCCACCCTCGCACACTTTGTACTCGACGCAAGCGGTCATTTTCCGTGACCCACTTTTTCCAGAGGGGGCCTTCTCTGCTGGAAAACACTCGACGGAAGAAAGGATAATTTCTCGCGGTGCGCACACCTCGCGTAAATACGCAAGCGTTTTTCCTTCTCATTCTCTGGAGCTTCGCTCTCTTATACTCATTCTACTACTGAGGGTGTAATTTGGCGATCGTCGGATACGCTGGGCGCAACAGCCTGCACATGTGTGCGACGCGAAATGAAGTTCCGCCGGGCGCTGGGCGTTGAACTGAAATTTCCTGGGAAGTTTCGCCTTCTTTATCTTCCTTTTCTTTTCCCCTCCTCGCCTCTTTCGTTTCCGGCTAACGCATTCCACATGTTCCTCCTCGTTCTTTTTTCTTCTCCTTCTCCTCCTCTGCATCCTCTCGTTTCAGGGAGTACAGCGCGTATGACTTTTTAAAAAGGAAAGCAGGCGACGATAAAAGCACGCGCCATTGTTTCATCGCTCGATACACGCTTCAATCTTGAGCAGCACGGCTTTATTGCTTTATTTCCCCCCCCCCCTCTCTCTCCCTCTCTAAGTGGCGCTATATGGATAAAGAGCGGCGTGTAATGGAAAAATCGCATCCAGAGGAAAATAGTGTATATAGTTTACCCTCTCGCGCGTGTGAAAATATCACAGGTCCTTTTGTTTATCGAGGCGAAGGAAAAATTAAATATTTCACCGGCGGCGTGGGCGGGAAATCGTTCGGGCGCCGAGCGGGCTCCATTTTCAGCGAATAAGCTCGGCAAAATATCGCGTAAATTATTGGATCCATAAAGTGTCTCGGATGTTGAACCGCCTTATAAATATCAAGTTCTCTCTTCGCAGAAGAGCCGCCATTTTTCAGGATACACTGCCCGGACTTATTTGTCCGATAGGGAAAACAATCGCGTTCGTCACACGTCGCTCGATCGATTTTTCTGGAATCTCGTTCAATTTAAAGAAAAAAAATGTACAAGTACATAGGAGAAAGCGAGCAACTCCTTCGTGCGAGCGTCTCGTAAACAGCACAGAAGCACTTTCCGCCCTCGCCGCAATAATTTAAAACGCTAGCTCTCTCTCTCTCTCTCCTCCTCGAATTCCCAAGCGCGTAATACTCGCATTCCATCATCGGGTAATTCCCCCATCGATAGCCTCCCTCTCATAGCCCGTCGATAAGCGGCTAATAAATAGACAATAAATCGCCAACTCGATCTCTCTCTCACTCACTCGCTCCGCGGAGTATAGTATAGCCACACGCGTGCACGTACACTCGCACGTATACTCATAACCTCTGGAGACCGAGTACACAGATGCACGTATATATACGTATATGTGCGTGCGTGTGCGCGATCGCGTAACGAATAACCTTCTGCTTCCTCCACTTTTCTTCTTCTCCTTCGTCTCCTACTCGGTATAGTATATAGAGAGACTTGTGCACCTCGCGGAAGGCCACTGCGCTCTGTGTGTGTATGTGTGTGTGTGTGTGTGTGTGTGTGTGTGTGTGTGTGTGTGTGTGTACGTGTGCGCAGACTCGTCGGCGTTTCTCGGTACATTGCAAGACTCCGATGCGTTGTTTGGCCGTTTTACTCGCGTTTCTTTGTCAGTTTCCGCAGCGGGAGATGGAACGTCTGATGAAAATGCGCTGGAAATTAGATCAGGTATATAGCTGTTTTCCTGGAAACTCGTGTGTATATCCTAATCGACTGCAGTGCGATGCAACCGAGTTAATTGGACGAAATTTCGATCCGCCATATACGCGTATAAAATAGAGTACATATGAATCTTTCATTGGCCTCTTCGTCGTCCCGCTACGCATTACCATAATGGAGCCGAGTTATTCTCTCTCGATATGTTTCTATTCGCTCGATCTCGCGGTTATACGTTTCCGCGCGATAAGCTCTCGGCCATAAAACCAGAAGCGGGGCGTTATTCGATCGACTGAATCGAAGAATATACCTACCTGCTGCTGTCGCTTTGTTAATCTAGACTCGGAAACAAAAAGTCGCCGTTTCCATTCGCAATTGCTTAGTATATACTTACCTCGACTCGCCCGCTTTTCTCTCTAATTATTCCAAGACGTCTTTCGGAGCTCTCGTGCGCCGCTCCTCTCTACCTTCTCCTGATGTATACGCGAGCGTTTCTTTCGCTTCCGGCTTTAGAGATATATATCTTATCTCAATTTCGCGCCCCTTCCGAGCGTTTTTCTTCGCGCGCGGGAAGTAGTCGGGCTTTCTTCTTTCTCTCTTTGATTGAGTGGCTCGGAGATCGCTCACTTTCGAAGGCGGGAAAAAAAAAAAAATCAACACCTGTCGTGTTCGGCAAAAATTCAAAACGAGCACACACAAATACACACAGTAGCGAGATGAGTAATAGACGGTAAAGATTGATTATCGAAAGGCCGCTGGAGAGTGGCTGTACGTGACCGCAATCACGTCCGCGCATTGCGCGAAAATTAACAAAATAGCTATACAACTCGCGCTTGGCTGGTCGCGAGAGAAACGGTCTCTTTCTCATTTTTCTACTGCAGTCTCCTAAATCTCGATACTTGCTTTCTTTCTCTGCCGCGCAGATTTGTCTCCTTCGCGTTCAGTCGGTGCTCTATATAATCTCGAGCTCCTTAGGCGAGGAAACGGCTTTTCCCCCGTATTATAGCCGTGTGCGCACAGTGCAATATGCTTGTTTATCGAGCGCATTATACCCGCACGATCGAGGATATATTATATATGCGGTGAATATCGCGACGTATACAATAGGGAGAGAGGGCGGGTGAGGGGAGAAAACTCCACTCGATATCACTTATACATCGTCGGAGTAATTTTCACGCTTGACTCGGGCGCCCGGTCATTTTTATCAAAACATTCCGGGCGCCCGACCAATAATCTGTTGGTACTTCTCTCTTTCACCCTAACCTAACCCAAGCTTCGCCGCCGCCGCCGCTGCCGCCACTGCTCTGTGTGTGCGTGTGTGTATAGGTATACACATCCACGGCTCGATCCATCCCTCTCTGGCTGCAGCGGCGGCAGCAGCGCGATCCTCTCATTCCACCGGCGAAAGATGGAAAGAGCGAGAGAGAGAGAGAGGGAGAGAGGACAGCAGTCGACGAGACTGCTGCAGATCGGTCGCAGCAAACAGAGAGAGAGAGAGAGAGAGAGCCGGCCAGGTTACCATGGAAACCATCCAGCAGCCAACTGCACGGCATCCCCGCGGCACGGGCATAACGTCATCCAATCCCAAGTAGAAACCAGCTCTCTCTCTCTCTCTCTCTCTCTCTCTCTCTCTCGCTCTCGATGAATCTGTATAGGTATAGAGTCGCGTGTGCGTGTGTTGGTTCGTTCATGCGGGCGACGAGACGCCGCCGAATCCAGAGAGACGAGCCTATTTTGCCAGCCGACCGACCTATCCCTCTGGTTCGTTTTTATGCACTGCGCCGTTGCTATTCCTTTTTTTCCTCCTCCTCCTCCTCCCCCGCGACGCGGACGTCTCTCTTTCGGCGCTGATTGTTTTTCGGCCGGGCTTGTAATTTTACGCTGCTGCAGAAGTTTTTCATTCGCTCGGGTGTCGATCGACTCTTCATCGCATCGCTGCTGCTGTTGCGATAAAAATGTGCGGGAATGAAAAAGCGCGAAACCGATACTCGATTGATAACGAATTTGGTCGAAATCGATTTGGTTAAAACAACGATGCTGTTCGCGCGATTTATCCTCCCCCGAGTAACTCAATCCCCCCTCTGTAATCAAACGTAAACAACCGCGGGGAAAAAAAAATCGCTCCGCACGCGCGCATTTTCCTGCGCGCTTAATAATCCGTAAATCGACGAACCGTGTCGCCCTCCGTACAGTCCTCAACGATTCGTACATTACGAAATTAAGTTTCGCGCGCTCGGCGTTCTTTCTTCCCTTCCGCGAACGCCCTCGCGACTACTCGGCGGTATTATAAAATACTCTGCAAAAGTTGCGTCACACAGAGGGAAAGAGAGTGAGCTGCGACTTTACTTTTCGACCACGGCTCTTTCGTACACTCGGGATTATGATGCAAAGAAAGGAGTCGAGAAATAAATCGCATTAGCGCCGCGACGGCTTTGAAGGGATTTCACTATAGTACAGAGGAGTAAAGAGCCGACCTTTTCTCTTTCTCTCGTGCATTTTACCTCTGCGGAGTGTCGTCGTTGTTGTTTTCATTTCGCGCGCGACTTTTCGTCGAGAGTCGCTCGCGTAAATGTTTTGATGGGCGTTTTGAGCGGGGGGGGGTGGGGGGGGGGGTATTGCGCTGCCGCTACGCAAATTGATTTTAATTTCATTTGTTCGCATCGAAAAAATAGTCATCGATGGACTGTGAACCGGAGAGTGAGAGCGTGCGGCGCGCGCGGGCCGCATTATTCGGGGTCAATATCCTCTCGGGGAAACTTTGCATACAAATACACTCTGCCGAATAACGGTCGGCGTCCGAGATTATGCACAGGCAGTTCACCTGCTATTTCTCACCAAAAGCCGCCGTGTATTTTCTCTCGGAGCTGGAAAAACGCCACTTTTCTCGATCGCGCGATTACTTCTTACGTCAAGCCCTCGCGCGATGAATCCAGCTCCGCAGCTCGCGTGGTGAAATAAGCCCCTCCACCAAAAAAAAACACAACAGCCGCGCACACTCGGATACATCCGAAAGAGACAAGGAGGAAACAAACTCACACATACATATGACGCGGAGCGAGTTAGTCGAAGAAACGAGGAGGCCTGCCAAGGACGAAAGTGAACGGTAAATCGTGTGCACGCGCGCGAGAATGAGAGAGAGAGAGAGAGAGAGAGAGAGAGAGAGAGAGAGATCGATCGATCGACTTATTGGCGAGAATGAAGAGAGGCGGAGTGTGTAGAGGAGCGAGAGTCGAGTAGTGGTGGTAGTCTATAGTCGTCGAAATATCTCTCTCGGACTGCTGCAGCAGCTCTCGGTTTTATCGATGGGAGTATAGTAGGTAGTCGCGTCGCCGTCGGAGAAGTGGGAGGGAAAGAGCTGTCACGAGCGAGTGACTGCAACGACGATGGATGAATCGACTGCTCGCGAGAGGGAGAACAGTGGTAATCGGTCAATTTGCTGGATTTGCTTAGCCTACTGCCACGGATTGGAATTATTAGCCGGATTGTAGATGACGCGGCTCTCCTACTCATCGCATCTCTCTCTCTCTCTCTCTCTCTCTCTGCGTTTATTTTAATCGTTATCTTTCAATTATAGCAATTTTTCAAGCGTTCGAGCGAGAAATTCAAATCAATCGAGAACCAACAGCTTTTTCCAAGGCTCTCTCGGCTCGACCAATAAATCGCCTCACCTTCAAACGATAACCCATCTCTCTCTCTCTCTCTCTCTCTCTCTCTCTCTCTCTCTCACGCGCACGTATGCGTGTATATAGTCTGTCGTCATTTTACACATCACGCATATTCCCTCTGCTCCCCTCTCCTAATCCGCGGAAGTACCTCCTGCGCAGCGATCTCTTTCTCAGCCGTCACACTCTGCAGCCTTGAATCGAGCGGCGCGTTTTGATAAAATCGATGGCTCGCGCTGAATTCTCGTTGCTCTTGCATATATGCTCGTCTCGTGTCCTGATCGTCATCCTGACCTTGTGCGACGAAATTGGGCCATGAATGTGTTAATACAGGACTCGCCGGTAGACGTTATTGTTTTTCCTCTCTCTCCATCTCTTCTTGTCGTATCCGTCAGGACTATATGATTTCACTGTTCATCCGGGAAACTAGATCTGCAGTCAAGCTCGTTAATTAACCTATAATAACGCTGACTAATTGATGCCTCGCGAGGAAAAATATCAATTGCGTCCTTGGCGAACGGAATGAAACGAAACGCGCAGCAGTAACAGTCCGTATAAGAGAGCTGACTGCAATCTCGCGCGATCTTTACGTCCGCGAGTAATAAAGTCGTAAATCGTCACAAAGGAAAAGTCGCCGATGGAAAAGCGTCGACTTCCGAGTAGAGTCCGAATCGCGGCCGGCCGGCCGGCCGGCTCGTGTGTAGCCTCGATTATACGAGCTGCGAGCTCTGTAGCAGTGCTCTATACGCGTGTACAGTGGGTAACGGTAAACCGAGGGAACGCGGCTCCGCCATTGCTATACCGTTAAAAGAGTTGCTGACGCTTTTTGCGACTCGCATAGCGCCTGTGTACAGTAAATATAGCTGTGAGCGCGGAAATAGTTGCGAGAGTTGTCGCGCGTCTGGCAAAGCGCGAAAAAAATCGTCGTTTCGATTTCGTTTAGTCTGCGCCGCAGCTTTGACGTGATTTGCATTTTGAAGCTCGATGGTATAAAGGATTGTATGATGTAATCGCCATAAACCACTTGACTTACTCCCTTCCTCCTTGTCTTTACTGAAAATAGCATCGACGTATATATGTATATATTCGCGATTCGACGCCGCCGGAGAATTAAAAAAAGTGCAAATTAGCGAATCGTCAGAGTCACGGAACGGCCAACTATAGACTATATAGGCGTCGCGTTGACGAGTCGCGCTATGCTTATATACACACGCAGCGGCGAATCGAGAGACAGATATAGACAGAGACAGCTCTAGCCGCGATAAAGTCATGCGCCGCGGGGTAGCTTTCAGCCGAGAGCAAATTGGCTGCGATCTCGCTGTGCGGGGGCGTATACCAGTAGTAAGCGAATGTCTATATAGGAGAGGACGGTTTAGAAGAAAAATTCGTGTCTGACGAATCGGGTAGGTTACTACTTAAGCGCACAAACTCCGCTAGTTTTCCTCCTCCGGCTCTCTCAACGCGCACACTGCTACATAGCTGCCTCGGAGAAAGCGAACACAACGGCGGCTGTCCTAGATTTACCTTCGCGGCGCGCGCGGCTCTCCAAGACAGTGAAAGGATTTTCCTTTTTTACGGCTCCGCAGCACTCTCCGTGCTCTCCATCATTGTATGGAGCACATCGCGATTGTTATTAGGCCGGTGCATCGAGTAAGTCTAGGCTATACGGAGATACGTCAAAGTGCATTGTCCGCGCCTACACAGAGTCAACGTTAGACTATACCGACAATCGGCTGTTAAATATTTGATAAGCGGAGCCTGGCGCGTTGCGCACACACATCGAGCCGCAATCACATTACCGAATCTCGTTGAATCCGACACCGGCACACAGTATAGACCGCAGCTCATTACGCGGTATAAGTACGCTATTCGACTTTCAAAAGAGCCATAGACACAGCGCTGTAGCGACACAACACGACACACTTTCCAAGCGCAGGCGAAGGACCTCGAGACGCGAATCCAAACAGAAAGCGCCATCTGTCGCGGCACCTGCCAACTGGCCGAGACGATCCAATCGATTCTCGGCGTCGCGCCGTGCACGAGCTGGTGGCGTGAAAAATAGACGAGCCGCCACCACTTATATATATACTCTTCGGCAAAAGCGCGCGATTGATATACTAACGAAAAGCGAGCGGCGACGCGAAACCGAGTTCATCGACGTCGGGCTATTAGATCCTTCTTATTCTTTGCTCGACGGGATACATAATTCGGAGGAGAGAGAGAGAGAGAACAATGAGGGAACGGTAAACTCGGGAGAGCGGGATAAAATTAAACTCTTTGAAGCTCACGCAAGATGATAATCGATTTTGAAAAAAGTATGCCCTGAACGCTATACGCATAAACGCGGGCTCTACGATTAATTCGTCCTCGACCTTCCCATCCACTTAGCGGAGCTGAGTATATATCTATCTAGCGGGCTTCGGCCACCCAGCGTGTCGTCTGGAAAATTCGAGCGAACCGCTGTGTATCAGTATATCGTTGTACTTATCACTCTTGACCAGTGCCAAGGCAGTGGAACGATTTTATCGTCGATTTAGCGAGAGTGATCTCGGCCAATTATCTCATCGTATACACATAGTCTTTCGTCTACAGAGCCGACCGCCTAACGATTCTATTCTGTTCTCCACTGTTATTTGGTTTGTGTATTTGCTTGCTCAGGCTCGGAGCATCACTCGGTTGATAATCACACCAGCGCGTCGTCGTCCCATTGTTTCCGCAAACAGTGCAGCGCGCGGCGTAATACACTACTGCAACCGACTCCCTCGACTATATATATACACACATCGTCAACAAAAATCTCGCGCGGATTCGTCATGACTTGGTAGAGCGCCAAGTGCGAGCTCTGAGGCCAACGACCAAAACTCGGACTGAAACACACACACACTGCATATACGTGCGCGAATGGGGCTTTTGTGCTCGCGCGAGCAAGCAGCAACACGTGCTCCAACAGGACGTGTGCCTTCGTCACAGGATATCGCAGTAATAATGACGAGAGCGGCTGTAGTATATACTATATAGGAATAGGAAGGAGCGACGACGTTATTTCGAGGGGAGAGTTATATGCAAAGTAGGCTTCTTGAATTTCTTCGCGTCGTTTATTCGTCAGAGATGGATCGTTGAAATGGGTGCGCTTTTTATTTCTGTGCGAGTATATTTGGAAAATTGAAGCTTCGAAAGAGCACTGGGCAACGGTTCACGGCTGAGCGAAATACAACGTACTGCATATTCATCCGGCGCCGGCAGAGAGTCTACAAACTATATCAGCGAGTAATCCCGTAATCGATCAACAAACTATCCAAATACACGCGCGGCTGAACAAGCGCAAATATTTTTTATTAATTCATTAATTCATCCCCCGAGCAAAGTCCATCCACCTCCGCGCCAATCCATCATGTACGCGTTATCTATATGGATTAAAAAAAAAAAAAAAAATAACGCAGTAGCAGTCGACACAGAAGTACACAACAAACAGTCGATTTCCTTCTCCGCTCCGATGAATCACGAGGCAGCCGTCGCTGGTATTAAATTTCGTACAGCGAGACGGCGAATAATAAAGAATCGTTGAGCTGCAGCTCACGTTATATACGCGCGTATTATACAGGTATGGTAGCAGCAGCGGGGACTGACTGTGTACGGTGCAGGTAACAAAGCGGCATCTGATCGGCTCGCGCAGGTGAACAACTACCAACGCTCTCTCTCTCTCTCTCACTACTCTATTTCCATCCTCGTCTCTCCTTCTCTCCCCCTACCAACGCTGCAAGGCAGGATGCGCGCGGCAGCCCTAGCTGTTCCCTCACCCCGCTCTTTCTCTCTCTCTCTCTCTCTCTCTTTCTACTCGCGTGTTATATTGGGCGACGCTCACGTACGAGTGTGCATGTGTGTGCGTGTGTGTGTGTGTGTGTGTGTGTGTGTGTGCAAGGGCCGGCAGCCGAGCGTCGAGTCTCGTCCCTGTAGTATCGGTCGGTCCGCGCTGGCGTCCTCGTGCCTGATGCTCTGCAGCCGCCATCATCTCGTGTCGTGTATGGTGTATATATATAAAACGAGCGCGCGCACCACGTGTTTCCCGCGACTTTTCCCTGGAGCAGACTGCGCGCGCCCGCGTAAGTGTGTGTGTGTGAATGAAGTGCTGAGTGAGTGAGTTTTTCCGGATTAACCTGGAAGATTAAGGAGGATCTATACTCCGTGCTATGCTGCAGCGGCAGCCGGACGTTGGATTAGGAGAGCTAGTGCTAAGGATAGTATGTGCTCGAGGTTGCAGGGCTTGGTCAGCAGCTACCATCTAGTGTCAGGTGTGCGCTTCCTTCTGTTTTTCTCTTTTTATACACTGCGAGCACCTTGCGTATTTCTTCGTGCACACAGCCGGCGACAGGTGAGGAGAGTCGTCGAAGAGGATGACCGTCGTCTGTGTTATACATTGTCTGGACGAGCTCGAATTTTACCACTGAAAAGATTTTCCGATCGCAAAGTGTCGTGTGGCAATAATACATGCTTTTAGTCTCTCTATCTCGCGAATTGTGCAACCAGTGAAAAATTGAGTGTTTGAATTCCCGGTGCACTGCACGGTGCAATTCTATATTTAGTGCATCGTACCGGCAATTATCATTACGCAATTGCGACGCGCGGCGTACGCGTGTACTCTCCGCATGGAACGCCACTGTTCAGAGAGTTTTCGTTCATTGCACGTCGCTGCTTCTATAACAGAGAGTGCATTGTGCATGGTAATGTCGCGCTCGCGCGCCTGCGATATCGGAGCAAGGGATTTACGCCGTTTATCTCGAGGCGGCCAACTGACGCCGGTGATTTTTCAACGCGCCATTATCTTTCCCGCCTTCGCTCTCTCTCTCTCTCCCTCTCCGTAATACTTTGACATTTCAGAGAGCAAGACACGAGAGAAGAGAAGAAGAAAAAAGTCGCAATCGCTCCGAGCCGGGAAAATTACACTGTCTATATATAGAAGCCAACTCGCGAGGGCAAAACAAAACATGCGCACGAGCGGACCTCCTATAATTAGATGCAAAATGCAAAAGGAGCACGAGATGAGGAGAGCGCACTTGCAGTGATGCAACTGCTGCAGTAATCGCGCGTATCCACGCACGTACACAGCTCGGGGTTTCGCGCGCACTTCCTTCCGGTTCCAAAAGTCGCGGTAAACAGAGGGGGGGGGGGGGGGGGCAACGGGTTAAAAAGTAGGAAGAGCCAGTTGAGGCTGCGCGCGGTGCAGTATATATACGCGGAAGGAAAGTGGGACTCGTTTTATAGCTGCTATGTCTGTGTGTATACAGACACACACCACACAGGCGCCGCCGGAGAGGAGTTTTAACATCGAAGCCGCGTCCTTACAACCTCGCGCATGTGTGTATGTACGTTGTATATAGTTGCGATTTGCCATTGGTTCTCTCCCTCTCTCAGGCTTCAGCTGCGCGTTCCCCCCTTTCTTTTTAACCCTGCTGCTGCTGCACGATCCGAGAGCCCGTATGTCCTATACCACGTCGACGGCTTAGCCTATAGGTCCTTTTATACAGGGTGGTTACAAAGTATGTTTGGCTTCGAGTATCGATCGGGAGAGAGAAGAGCCTTTGAGTTTTGTTTTAATAATCTCTAAACGATCCGAAGCAATACGATACTGTCTGATGTATATACGACACGTCCGTCTGTATAACAACTTGTTGAAAGTCACAGTCGACCTCGTTTCCTCAAGCCAAAAGCCTTCTTCCTTTTTCGTTTTCGCGCGCACGGAGGAAGAACTTCCGCGCTTGCTGTAGCCTCTTTGAAGTTATAGCTGGGTGTATACGCAGCGCCAGGCAGCAGCTGTTAATTAAATAAAACGAAAAACTGAATATACACTCTACCCGAGTCTTTCTCTTCTCTCTCGTAAAGCTCGAGATTTGTGAATAATGCTCACGCTCTCGCCCGGGGTAATTGCGAGTGGACTTTAATGAGCCTGAATTATTGCGTATCGCCCAGTTTTCTCTCTTTCTCTTAAGCGCGCGTAATCGGAAACTCTTGTGCGCGTGATATTCGCGACGATTATAACGCTAGTGTGATATCGCGGTCAATATAGCATATAAGCATATAGCAAAAGTAAATTTCCGGGCTTCCAGTGCCGCGGAGGCACTTGTACAAGCGACAGTTGTCATCGCTGCGAGAGACAGAGATAAAAAAGAAGGGATGAAGAGAGAGAGAGAGAGGGGGGGGGGCAAGAATATTCATTCGCGCAGATAAAAGTTTGAAGAGCCGTCCCGGCAAAGTTGCGCGCTCGCGCGCTACAAATTCGCAATTTTCGAGCGCGCTCGCGCGCCGCGGCGAAGAGTAATAAATTCCCCGAGTGGAAAAGTTACTTTATAACCACCCTGTACCGGCTCTCCTTCTCTATTTTTCTCTCCACACTCTCTGCAGGCTTTCTCCGGCTGAACTGTTCATTACTCGCTCCTCTTCTCTATCGCTCCGTCCTTCTCGTGCATGACCTTCTCTCTCTCTCTCTCTCTCTCTCTCTCTCTCTCTTCGTCGCTCTCTCATTATACGCTGCTGCTGCTGTACGTATAACCTCGTCTCTCGCAGCAACTCACTGTGTGTGTACGTGCGAGCAGACCGGTGTAGGTTATATAGGCTGCCGGTGCTGCGCTAGTGCGCGCATAAAATCATAGGCGAACTGCATGCTGCCGCCGCTCTTGCTCCATTGTTTACGCAAGAGGTTACGCTTTCCCCCCTAACGCGAGCTGTACGAGCTGTGTAGGTATATCTAGTAGCTACTGGGCTCGGGCTTTGAAATCTAAATCTATGCGTGACTCGCGCGTTGGGACGCGTTATGCGGTTCGTTGCTTTTTATTCTTCTTTCGGGGATGTAGGGTGATCTTGTTCTCTCTTTGTCTTATCGGAATTTCAAATCAGAGACTGCGCAGAAACGTATACGCAATTCTTCGAATTAGCCGACATAACTGAAAGAGCAAACACACGACTCACAGCTCAATCCGAATCAGCGCGAAAACAATGAATCCGCTCATAAACGACGAAAGTCCAATCAGTCAGCGCGGCTCTCGAGCGTACACTTTTCTTCCCCTCTCGTTGCAGAGGCCATATGGGCTGTGTGCTCTCGACTCTCGCCCGAGGCTGATGCACAGCTCCCTTCCACCATCAGCGACTCACTCCCTTCTTTCCTTTCCACTCGTTCAGCGAAGATTCTCGCCTTTTACGAGGCTCGGTAAATAGTCGGACGACGCAAATTACACTCGCTGCGCGCTACGACTATGAATTCGAATTTCCCGCGCGTGTTTTATGACCTCTCGGCGGTAGCGACGAGTTTGATCGATTGAGTTTGCGCGGATATATAGGAACGTTCACTGCGTGCGGTATGACCCGTTCTCTCGGAAAAGTTTTTGTTTCTTGTCGTAAAGTTGCGGACGATTGAGTTAAAATATGCACTAAGAGAGAGAGAGAGAGAGAGAGAGAGAGAGAGAGAGAGAGAGAGAGAGAGAGAGAGAGAGAGAGAGAAATAATCGCGTTATCAGCAGAGCGGCAGAGCCGCTAAATTTCTCAACGCTGCGCAAAAAAGTTTCGATTTTAATGAGTTATTGATTTCGCTGCGTCGCGCGAGAGAAACACGTGCCGTGACTACGTGATGAACGTGCTCTCTCTCTCTCGAGAAACGTCGTCGCTACGATATTCAGTAATTTGCATATTCAATTCGCGCCTTGTCGTGTCTGTATTATGTACACACGGAGGGGGACAAACTTTTTGGGAGAAATTTTCTTCTCGATACGCGCTCGTCATGTATGCCGCTACCGTTTATCTCAGTGGCCTGCTTATGACGTTTCATTATTCATCTCTAAAGACACAATGAATTTAGCTCTAACCCGCCGAATACTGTCTCGCAGTTCGAAAAAATCAAAGCTCGCATAACCGTATTAGCTTCTCGGGAATTCTGCGCTAGAACCAGCGCCATATACGTTTTATCGGTACTTCTGCGCGAGCAGTCCTACGGCTCCTCCTGATGTAATCCTCTTGGGCCGCTACAAACAAAAAGGATATATCTCGCTTTAGTCAGCGCCGTTGTCCCGATTCACTGCGCGGACTGTTCTATAATTGTACTCGCGCCGTTTCGGTCCTTATATACATAGTTCGATTATATACCAAGTCGTTGGTTACTCCGAAAATACGAATCGTTCGCGCGGGCAATTTTACCTGCTGTCTATTGTAAGTCAATAATTATACGATTCTCATCAGGTGCTCGTATATACATCCATCGATTCTAATTGCGGAACCAGCTTTTTAGGCGAGCGGGGATCACCCCTATGTATAGGCGCGCGCGCGCCGCGCTCAGCGCTCGGCCTTCTAATCGTATACCTTTTGTTATTGAATATACACAGGTCAAATTTTACAAAAAACATCCTTACATACTATATTTTAATAATAACTTTTTCGATAGTATGTAAAAACTCATAAAATCCGATGGCACAACTTCGAAAAATCGCCACTCAGAAAATAATTGCTCTAGGAACTTCGGATTAGGTTTTATTTCTAGACAATATCTTGAAGAATAAGTGGTGAAAATTTCAAAAAGAAATATGCATAAATGTCTGGTAGCAAGTTGAGTTTTAAAAATCATGTAAATTAGGTTTCCCCCATTTTGCACTTATTTTCCATTTTTCTCAATGTTCCCCCACTTTAATCGAAAAAATAACTCCAGATTCGTGTTCAGCGACCTCGAAAACATAAAGTAGAACTATTTTCAGCGACTAGAACGCCGTGGTCGCATACTGCTATTTCTAAGCGACTTTTTGGGGGTGTCCCGCTCGCCTATTTGTCTCTCTCTCTCTCTCTCTCTTTCTCTTCGCGCTGGATACATCCGCTGAACGAGCCATCGGTGCACACACAGCATTCTCGCGCATAATCAACAAACAGACACACGTATACGCGTGCTGTTCTAAATTCGTCGCGAAGTCGGCGAAAATAGCTGCTGGGCAGTGACGCAACCCTCCCGTCGCGGTCGTGCGCGCACAATGGCCATTGAAACACGCGGCGTCGTCGCCCCTTACCATCCTCCGAAAATAGTCGGCGCATGTATAACCTTTGCGCCACTCTATATGTGCGCGATACAGAGAAATTCACGCGGCGCAGCACTCGTTCGATCGCTCGCTGTATCTCTCTATATATGTGTACACCCCCGCTTATGATGATTAAAGACCTTCTCCCTCCTTTGCGCCGAGCAGGCATCGATCGCCGAGGCTTAATTACAAGCCGAGGAAAGGAAGGACCAAGTGTGCGAATATACGCGTATGTGTGTGTGTATCTATATACGTGTACACAGACTTCGAGGCTTCGAGTTGTGCAGGGGATCGATTGCCGAAGCGAGAAATTTAGACTGTCTGTCGCGTCGCGCAGCGTTTAACCCCTTTTGGCTAATTACTTGACCGATTATTATTATTGTAAATATAACGTCCGACTAATCGAATGATTTTTCTTTTGTTTCAGAGCGTGAGAGGACGAGGGTGTCTACGTAAGTATCTTTCACTTTCATCACTGCGGTCATATCGATTCAATTATGACCATTATTCCAACCAAGCGAAAGCATGACATTATATTGAGCATCGGCTGACTGATCGATAAAACGAAAAATAAAATCGATCGAGATCGCTTTCCTCGGAATCGTCATCGAATTGTCCAAGCGCGAACGGTGAAAAGAGAAAAGGAAAAGAAGCAGCGCTCGAGTATAACAAAAGATAAATAGCTCCATCTCGGCTTCTCAAACTAGATACACAAGAAGCAAAGCCGAGCAAAGCGGACGGGGGGTAAATCGACGGGCGTCCAAAAGCCTCAAACTAACGACCATTAATCTATCAAAGGAGAAATTAATTATACATTCGCGGGAGAGAACCGGCGGCTGCTGCTGCTGCTGCTGCTGCAGCGCTGCTATATGTATATACGCAACGCAGTCCGATAATCTTTTTACTCCCTTTCTTTTTCTCCCCGGCGTCTGCGGCGCTGCTGCTATACTACCGAATTAATTTCGATTCACTCCTTTTGCCGCGCGGCAGCTTTTGGATATCGACACTCTCTCTCCTATACAGCGAATTTTTCGTTAATTAAAAGTGGCGTTAATGGGAAGCCGATAATTTGTTTAAGCGGCCGGAGATGAGTTCCTTCTTTTTCCTCTCTTATGCAAGGGGGTGAATTTCTTAAGGCGATTGGTCGACGATCCGCGCTTTGATTTAACTTTTCAATTTGTTTTTCTCTCGTTCGCGAGCATAATCCGCGAATAGCTATAATCGTCGCGGGAATTAAAACAATGGTTAAGCGAAAACAAAAAGGCGACCACACGGCATTGTAACGATTCGCCAGTTGCGGCTGGCGAAGTTATCTCAAGCGTGCACCGAAGGCCGTGCGAACGCCTGATAACGCTCACTGCGTGGTCGACGTTTTCACTATGCGCTCGAATGCTGCGCGTTTCCAGTAGAAAGGGATTTTTTCCAATCTCGATGCGACGGCTTTTAATTAATCCACTTGCGAACTTTAATCATCAAAGACAATTGAAATCTCCGCAACGTGCCAATCAATTAGGTTCGTCGCGCGACACTTGGAAAATTACCGACTACTGTACTTTCCTAGTGCGGAGGAATAAAAGAAACGAAACACACAGCGGGATCCTCTGTCGAATCGAAGCGAGACTTTCGAGGACTTTTCAATTACCCGTCGAGTGTCGCTCGTCCCCCCCGAGAAATCAATCGAATGAAGGGGATGACGCGTCCCTTTGACATATTTCTTCTTGTTCCGCGTACTTTGGTACTTGGCCAAGCTGATATTATTTGCGAAATATTTTGATCTAGGATATACGCCTCAAAAAGTCTTCATTTGCAAAATATGTTGTATAAAACGCTTCGCTGCGGCGTTGGCTTCTCTCGCGTGTGTTTTAACGAGGAGAAAGGCCTTAACGATGACGCATTCAGAGACCCCTATATACATACACACGCAAATTCATTTAATAGCTCGCAAAACTAATGCTCACGCGCTCTTTGACTCTCGCGGCGGATTAAGCGCGGATCAGAGATCACGAACGGGCCTCTTTTTTTTAACGCGAATACGCAAGAGTCTCCCGGCGTTTCTTCTTTTTCTTCAGCCGAGCGCGCTCTCACCGGGGACATACGTCGTTTTGCGGCGTTTAATTAACCACGTCGGTGTCTCGCGACCGCGGACTTTTATAATAGTAGCGTGGTTTTTTTTTCTTTTACCAGATTTGCTGTGGCGCGATTTTCGCGGCCCATTTTTTTTTTAGCAGAGACCGCGTATTATACAACGACGAGCCGATTTTTAATCAACGGTTTATTTGCGCTTTATCGTTTGCTTTTATTTGCAATGAAAATGCAAACGTGGTATGCACTCGCGCGTATAAACGTCGATTCGGCAAAAACCTCATTTGCATCGATAAAAATCCACGGTTAAATGCAGCGCATCTCATCGCAGCCGTGTATTACATTATAATGCGCGCCGTCGACCCCCGTTTTTCCCTTTTAATACGGGTGCGCGCGCGCGCCGTCGCCGCAGACCAATAAACGGCTCGTCGTGCGCGCGTACGTGTTTTCCGCATGCCTCTGGCTTCTATGAATAGCGCCGCTAGTGCAGATCCTCCTCGCGAGTGCGCGATATCGTCGACGCCCGAGAAAGAGATGATATTCCGCAAGCGGAGGCGAGAACGCGTAATATGTGACAGAGAGAGAGAGAGAGAGAGAGAGAGGGGGGGGGGGAAGCTGAAAGGGCGCCTTTGGAGATGGAAAGTAGGTTAGAGTTTTTCCTATACTTTTTCGAAATACAAGCGAGCTCGGTATAATCTTCCAGCTCCTTTTCTGCAATTAGTTTCGTTCGTCCGAAATCCCGCGGAGGCAATCCTAATCCCTTAACACCTTTTCGCTTCCGATTAATCATAGTCCGAAAAAGAATCCGCAACGGCAGAGGAAACGCCGTTGCGATAAAGCGCGTTTAAGTAAACGATGCAGAGCTCTCTTTCTGTACAATAAAACGGCCGGTGTGTGCGGGTACTCTCGCGCGCACACATATATACATACCAGCGAGTACAGTCTAGTCGCGCAAAGGGACGCGCGAAAAAAAGAGCAGAGCAGATAGCAGCGCAGACCGGCGCGAGAGATAAAGAAGGCGGCGTTAAAAAGGCCGCAACAAAAATTCCCCGCTCCGGGGGGTGGTATGTAGCGGTGGAATAAGAGGATACGAGGAAAAGAGGCCGAAAGAGTGGAAGAGCAAGAGAGAGAAAGAGAGAGAGAGAGAGAGAGAGAGAGAGAGAGAGAGAGAGAGAGGAGATATCATAGTTTGCAGGGGCGAGAGTTTTCTGCATGGAAAGTCCGCTCGCGCGCTCTTATCGATTGCCGGTTTTAGCTTAGCCTCCACCCCCCTCCCCTCTCTCTCTCTCTCTCTCTCCTCATTTTCCGTCCTCGTCGAGCTTCCTTGGCTTTTTTAGTTGCTTTTGCAGTCTGTTCCACCGGCGAAGCTTCGTTGTCTATCGCATTACTCGCGCCGCGTGTGTGTGTGTGTGTCTAAACTTCCGCGGTACTTTATTTCTCTCTCGCTCTCCTCTCTCTCGTTTTATTTTCAGCTGGTTTTGCAGCTCCTTTTGCGGCGCGTTGTGTACTTTTATTGACTGGTCGTGCCGCTCGATTGTTTTTTGCTTAGTTGTTTGGCTTTGTATTTTTTCCGCTCTCTTCTGCTGGACACTGTTTTTTTTCTCCCTCTCTCTTATGGCGACAAAGATTCGAGCTGCATTCGAGCGGATAATAGCCTTAATGCTCGTTACACACGGGGTGGAAAAAATCGCGCCAAGCAGCCTGTTGAACTTTATTCGATACTCGGTAATGAGAAAAAACAAACTTTCTGCACACATCAAAGTCTGTTTCTTTTTTCTCGCAATGTACGCGATATTTATTTCCGAAGAGAGAGAGAGAAAGAAACGCCTCTCGGCGAAATTTTGAGCGTGCGCAGCAGTCAGAAGCAAGGGAAAAAATTTTTTCGACTAGCTGTTTCGTGATAGCCGCGCGCACACTTGTAACATGCTACAGTGAGCACTGCACTCGCAGTAGCGGAATATTGTCTAGCAGCTGGCAAAGTTAGCTGAAAAATCGAAAGCCCGTGAGCGCGCGCGGGAAATTTTTTTTCAATTACACCGCGCTCCCGTGTGTGCGCATAATAATCACGGCAAACAGACCTAAAGTATTCCTCGTTCGCGCAAAAAAAAGCTTCCCCTCCGCAGAAAAAAAATTCCGACTCTCTCATATTCAAAGCTCTCTTCATATCTATATAGGTCATTGAATTCTGCGCGCCGAAAACAGCAATTTTTTGTCTGCACCGGCATCGAGAGCATTCTCGGGCGAGATACCCGCGTCTCTCTCGGTGCAGATTGTGTGCAGCGGAAAAAGAGGGATAAAAGGAGGGTTGAAAACGGCGCGCGAGCGGTCTCTCTGCAGCAGCAGTAGCAACGCTGTAGTGTGCGTTTCGCTCCATCGACGACGACACGCCGCCGGTCGGTGACCCCGGGCGGCTGCTCTGCTACTGCTGCTCTGCTCCCGACGCCGCGAATCAATTTCGAGCATTATGCCTCATTTTCAGCCCTTCGTTCGTTCTCCCACTCGCTCGAGTGTGGGCTGATGCAGCAGTGCGCGAGCCTGCTTTTTGGCGGGCTGGTCCTTGCTTCGTCGTGTATAAAACGTTCGCCTCAAAGTCGTCGATTTTCTCTTTTTTTTTTTTTTTTTTTTTTTGACGTTTTAAGTACACAGTTGAGGTGCTTGGCATGTACGCAAGTGTCGACTCTTGAAATTTAATAAAATGTCGTGTTCCCATAAAACTAGAACAAACAAGCATCAAAGTCAATAACACACTTATTAACCACACGGCCAATCGACTGTATACGCTAAATAGAATGTTGAACCACAATACCGGACTCGATACGTTACTTATGCACACACATACACGCAATACACCAGCACCGAGGGTATACACTCCATGTGTACACAAACGCAGATATATCCTCCCTCTTTTCCAACGCGTTGTCCCTTTTTCCCTTGGCGGTCCCCGACGCCTCGTCTACTACGTGTATCGAACGCTCGACGAAACAAACAAACAAACACACACACACGCGCGCGCGTCGAAAAAGGCGGACTTGTTTTGCGGCGGCGGCATCCGGCGACGGATCGATTTTCATTTTCTCGCGGGAACAAAGGGAAGCGAGATTTCACGCGTTTACGGGGATAAATAATTAGCTTTTCTTTAACGCGTGATATTATTACGATGTACCATCAGAGCCGATGTACGACTCGAGAAAGGAAGAAAGAAAGAAAGAAACGTATTTCTCGCGCGCGAAAAGACGGATGATTTTGCGCTGGGAGTATAAGCACACCAGTGTGTGTGCGTGGGAGACCCGGAGTTACTTTGCGAAGGAAAAAAGAGAGGATATAGCTGCGCGCACGGAAACATCGTCGTTCATATTTCAGCGTTTCTCTCTCTCTCTCTCTTTCGCGCGCGCTCGCGCCGAGGCAATTTCCACGCGAAAATACGTACACACGCGAAAACTTGCCGAGAGAGAAAGAGAGAGAAAGCTGTGGAAATAATAAAAATGAAAACACGCCGCGAAGGTAGATAAGTAGGCGATAGAAGAGAATTCTCGTTCATACTACTTCTGTAATGTAACGCACAGGGGTATGGGGTGAAAATTAGTCGCGCAAAAATGTTCATCTCCCTCGTTTATTCACCTCGCCGGCGGCTCTATATTTTACAGCATTTGCATTCACGTCAGACTTCAGAGGCTCGTCTTCTTATTGTTCGCCGAGCTCTTACTCTCCTGCATTTCGCGAATAATTGTCAGCGTCGTGTTCTTTTTGCTTTAATATTCAGTGGCTGATACGTGCTGGTTATTCGATTCCACGCGTTAATCTTTTATTTCGCGCGCAGTTGCCACCGTCTGCACGACTGCGCGAAACAATACGCAAGCGAGAGCCGAAATCTGCTGGCAGCTTTTCAAAAGCTCGAGTTCCGGCAACAAGTGGAAAATTTCCCTCGTATAAAATCGAAAGAGACAGTAATACCGAGCGCCCTATTGTTCATTATGCCCGTTATGACCGATAAAAGCTTCGGCCGGACGTTTTCTCTGTCATTTCGCTGAACTCGCAGCCGCTGCAGCGTAGTTTTCTTCGCGCGTTCGTCGCTATGTGTCGCCGTCGGTCACGCGTGACGATGATCTCTGCTCGATGAATTTCAATCGTGACGTGAACCTCTCACGATTAGTCGTAATTCACGAGATGACTTTATGCACTCAAATCACTGCGGTGCTATTTCACTTTTATCAGAAAAGTTTCGACGAGTCGCAGAACTCATCACAGAGTAGACGCAGACACACACACACACACACACACGTTATATATAAACGCAAAATCAATCTCCCTCCGCACAATGTCTTTATCCAATCTCTCCGACCCCGCTTTCCCATTCGCTCTTCCCGCGTAAAAATGAAAACTACGGGCAACATATCGGCAACATGTAGACTACGTGTATTGCATTCATGTTGCAATCATATTGCAAGTATGCTGAAAACATGTGGGATACATGTAGGAATAAAATGCACCCAATATCTTGGATTCATGTGGCTATCTTACACTCTCCTACATTACACCAATATGTGGCCGACATCTTGGCAATATGCGATAATTCGTACACACAACATGTGGGAAATACGTTTCCCATACAGCGATCGAAGATAAGTAACTTCTTTATATTTTTTATTTTTTCTTTCTTTTTGAATTATGAAACAAATGATTTTGAACTAATAAAGCAAAGCATTTATTTAGTTAAATTTGAGCGTGTATACATATTAACATATTAAGATTTAACTCATATTGGTTATATAATAATTGATATCGTCTTGAATTTCTAATAATTAATTTCTAATACTGGCTATTTCGGATTTCTAAGCGTTGAACACATTCTATTGATCACATCGGTAAATTGTGCTGGTGTCAGCGTCTTTTTGCATTTTTTGTTCACATAATCTGCAAATAAAATAAACACCATTATGCGAATATTATACACAAAATAGAAATAATAACACATTGGTAGTTCCGTTATTACATTCAACCGCATTGACGATTTCCGTAGGTACGCGAGGTGTTTTCTTTGATTTTCCTCTAGCACACATGTTTTTCAACTGATTTTTGCCTACAAGAGTCTTCAACAGTTGACGCGTCATTTCATTGGGGTCATGCTGATATCTCTGCAATACTGTCAATTTTCCCTTGTCGATCCATACATTAAAGTCTTCGCAGAGTAATATTCGTCCTTGTCCTGGCCGTCGACTTATTTCAAGCGGGTCATCGCCTACAGTGTTATCAGGGAGGCTCTCTGGAGGAGAGCTACGAGGAGGACTTGCAGCAGTTGCAGCTCCAGGTGCAGTAAGTGTACTCGATCCAGCGTCAGTAGAATCATTCCTGCGTTCACCTGTAGACTGAAAATGTCTATTGTTATTAAATAATATTCAACAATGAAAAAAAGAGATAAAATTTTTCAATTATTTACAGTTTTACATGCTCCAACATCCGAGTCTTTCTTCTTGCTGCACTCTACTGTGGATTGCAACTTTTTCAGTTTCTCTTCTAACCTCCTGATTTTCTTATGGGGTTCATCTTCGAGCTCCTCCACGTCATCGTCGTCTTCATCATCTTTGTAGATAGGGGGAGAATCAAGTAATGCTTCGTTCTCTGCGCTCTTCGCCTTTCGCTTCGTTTGGTGTCGAGTTTTTTTCAAATGCTGGCTTTCAGTCAACGCTATTTCGCTGCTGGTGTTTTTACCTTTTCTCAAAAGTTCGCCCGTTTTCGTAACTCTCAAGAAATTCAAAAAATCTTCGTCATCTGAAATAAATAAATTCGTAAAACGTTTTAGTTAAAATCGGAGGGACTAAAAGCCCCTGACTCAATCGAACCAATCCAAGCATAACGACACTTAACCCGCTTAATAATGCCCTGTAGTTCTTATTGTGCGTACGCGAAATATAATTAGACAAACCGAAATCTACTATTATATTGGGTATTAAAATTGACTTACCACTTTTCTTAACTATCCGGACTCTGTATAACTTTTTATTTTCGAACTTTGCAGACGTTTCTTCTCCTTCCTCTTTTGAAGGGCACAGATCATCTTCGCTTATGACACTCGTGGTCTTACTTCGTATCCAAAATACTAAGACGTACATTTTTACTTGCGTTTGGGTTCTTATGTAAGTTTATGCGTGTTCTTGTCCCGTTTGTAGAACGTCCCCTGCGAGCTTGCAGTTGAGGGTTATTTGTCGAAAAAACAACAACAGCTAACCTCTGGTTTTCCCTTAGCAACGATGAATAAACGATGGGTATCGCGGTTATGTACCAACAGCGTTCTAAACAAATCCAGCTGTGTTTTTCCGAACTTGATTGCAACGAATTAGTTGATGAATAATAAACGAAGAAGTTTACAAATTTACAAATTTGTTTAAAACTACGTTAATTTGAAAATGTCGAAGCGTAAAATAGATTATGAAGACTTGTCGCAAAATCAAAGAAAGCGATTGAAAAATCTTTTTTTGGAAAACGTATGCAGTCTTGACGGTGAACACCCCGAGGGAGGAGAATCTACTTTGCAGACAGTAAGTAAAATCTAATTATGTACCAAAGTTCACTGCATTTGAATGCATATTACTCGCGATTATATAATATTGTCTTTGATTTTTTAAGACAAAAAAGATTAACCTAACAGAAGCCCCTTTAACCTGCAACCTCGCATGTAACAACACTCATGAATCTACGGATATTCTTGTACACAATGACGACATCAAACTCATTGACCATCCCATTGGTGAACAGCAAGATGGGACGTTAAATCTCAAAAAATTTGATTATGGTAATGCTATTTTATATTAGTTTAAACAAAAATCATGGATATTTTTTTATTTCATACTAATAACATATATATACTATATAACATGTAAAACTAGTTAATTTTTTGCAATGCTAAGCAAGTTTTATTGTATTGAACCTTATAATTGTATCGTATTCTCATTAGTTCATATTCCTGACTTCGATTACGATGAGAACGAACGCGACGGCGAGTGGAGTGATGCATGTAGCAGCTTTAGTGATGAAGAAACTGAAACAGAAGTACCTCCGAATTCTCAAGAGCATCTATATCCTGGAGCAACGATGAGCGTTTTCGATTTCATTTTGTGCATATCTGCACTCAAATTACGTCATAAACTAACAGAAGTATGCGTTTCCGATTTATTAAAACTAATATCTAAAATTTTAATACAACCAAACAATTGTCCGACGAGTTATTATAAATTCAAACAGTACTTTTCCGATTTCCAAGTACCGATTAGCAAACATTTTTATTGTTCGGATTGCGTTGTTTTAACACCGAACACTAATCACGATATAAACAACGACGAAAGTATAGAAGATGAAATTGTTGAAAATAATGTTAATTGCCAGTGCGAAGAGAATAAAAAAGAAAAGTACTTCATTGAAATATCACTAATATCTCAATTGGAGTGTTTGTTTCGTCGTAATAATTTTTATAACAAATTGATGCACAGAACGAAAATTCCAGAAAATGTAAATGAAAATTTTACTGATATTTATGATGGAACAATCTATAAGGAGTTATCACAGGGAACAAATATTTTAAGCAACACAAATAATATATCCTTCATGTGGTACACCGACGGAATCCAAATTTTTAAATCGTCAAAGTATAACATATGGGGTTTCTTTCTTATTATTCTTGAATTGCCTTATGAGGAACGATACAAAATTGAAAATGTTTTGTTAATTGGATTATGGTTTGGCGATGAGAAACCTATTCCTCGTCTTTTTTTAGAACCACTTAAAAATTCTTTGAAAAAACTCTATAAAGGTGTAAATTTTTATGTAAAAGATTTAGACAAAATACTGACAGTTAAAGGTTTGGTTATATGTGGCACATGTGATCTTCCAGCAAAAGCTTTATTTTTAGATATGAATAAATATAATGGTAAATTTGGATGTCAGGTTTGTAAACAAAATGGTAAAACAGTGATGAAAACAAGAATTTACCCCTATAAAGCGAGATTGCACTTAAGAGCAGAATTAGAAACTCTCGAGCATGCATCGCAAGCACTAGAAATTCGAAAACCGGTCTGTGGCGTTAAGGGCGTTTCAATAATATCTAAAATATGCCCTAAATTTGTTACTTCTACTGCTGTTGACGTGATGCACTGCGTTTTTGAAGGAGTCGTTAAGCGATTAGGTGAATTATGGTTTGAATCGAAATATTCAAGTGAAAATTTCTCGATCTGTAATTTAGTAGAAGTGGTCGATTACAGATTGTGCCACATAAGTCCACCTTCATATGTTGCGAGGCGTGCGAGGCCTATTAAAACCCATTTTAAATACTGGAAGGCATCGGAATATAAAAATTGGTTTTTTTATTACTCACTCCCAGTTTTACATGAGATTTTGCCAGACGATTATTTTAATCATTATAAATTGATTCTACTGGCAGTTTATATGTTATGTCAAAAAAACATTTCCAATGATATGATCGATCTTGCTGATGCTTTACTGCATGAGTTTGTATCAAGATTTGAATATCTATATGGTTTGAGGTATATGTCATGTAATTTACATACTCTTCGCCATTTACCCGAAATCGTACGCCGCACAGGACCTCTTTGGACGACATCATGTTTTCCTCTAGAAGATTTGAATGGTAAATTAAAAACATTAGTTCATGGGAGTAATTCTGCCCACTTACAAATAGCTTCTAATTTACCTATGTACATGACTGTACATACTTTCAAACATGAAGTTTTAGAGGAAAACAGCGATGCGTTCCAATATTGTGAAACGCTTTTATCAACTCAAAAAAAAATGAAACTTACACGTATCAAGAGTTTAATGAGTATTGTTGGTTCTGTATCAAAATTGAATGAAACTAATACTCGAAATCTACTAACAAATTATGAATTACCTGGAAAAAATATATTTCAATTTAAAAAGCTATACAAAAATCGTATTATATATACGTCAGAAGATCACCAGCATGATAAAAAAACCAATTCTTGTTTTGTCAAATACGACGACGATAATTCTGTACAAAGCTTAGGTGTGATTCAAAATTTTATACGAGTTACGAATTGTGAATGCAAAAAACTTTGTGAGTGCATTGGTACACATTTTGCTATAATCAAAAAATTGAAACACTGTAACCCATTTAAAGTGAATCATTTAACGAATGTAGTTTTAAATTTTATTCATGAATGCACGAGCGAAGTAAGCACTCTAAAATTGATTAATATAGATAGTCTTAAGTATGTGTGTCATTATATTAAGTTTGAAAATAGCAATGTATGCTATTTAGTAGAACCTGTAAATGTACTCGAATTAGAGTGATTAAATAAAGCTTTGTTAATTGTATTTGATTGTTTTTATTATATTAGTTTAAACAACTAAATATTTAAAAATAAAAAGCTCAAAGAAAAAAATATTTTTTTCACTATACGCTTTGCAACACATCGGAAGCGTATTTCCCACATGTTGTATGTACGAATTATCGCGTATTGCCAAGATGTCGGCCACATATTGGTGTAATGTAGGAGAGTGTAAGATAGCCACATGAATCCAAGATATTGGATGTATTTTATTCCTACATGTATCCCACATGTTTTCAGCATACTTGCAATATGATTGCAACATGAATGCAATACACGTAGTCTACATGTTGCCGATATGTTGCCCGTAGTTTTCATTTTTACGCGGGTTTTTCTCTCTCCCTCGCTGGGTACAACCCACACACACACCGACACACACACACACACACACACTGCAGACTTTCGCGCGGTCCCTGTGTATTCCCTTCTCTATTTTCATCGCGCCGGAGTCGGTGTTGCTGCTGCTGCTGCTGCTGCTGCTGCTGCTGTTCTTTCATTCGTTCTCATTTTCTCATTACTCGTTCGTTCTCGCTGGCCGGCGCGGCTGGCTCGCGCTTTTATTTTTTACTCTTTTTAATTTCTCGTTTCTCTCTCTCTCTCTCCAGCGGTATATATACGGCAACAGCACTATGGGATGCGGCGTTTTTCTCGCGCGCACTCGATTTCGTTTATTATTTGCGCGAGAGAGGAAGCCGGACGTTTAATTAACGTGAAATTAATTGAAGCCGGGAGATGAGCGTCGATCTAGACGAAAATTTTTCGGAGCTGTTCCTTTGTACTTTTTATAGTATTGTGTATAACTGATGATAACCGAGTCCCATCGGTTCGTCGGGCTGTAAACAGTTCGAAAGCTAACTTTATAATTGCAATTAAGAGTATAAGCAAAGTAGACTTCTTGCGTTGCAATCTTTGTTGTGTACTGCAGCGCAATAAACAGGGCTCGCAGTCTGTACAAGTTATTGTCTCGGAGTGGATTTTTTATCGCGAGGGAGAGGCACTCACTCTCCTCGAAAATTCAAGCTAAAACTTTATCGATCCTCGTCGACGTATACCGCGCTGCAGCGGATATTGAACCTCGGAAGCGAATCGCGGATGGATTAAAAGATTGGCCTCGCGTTGCATTTCGTGCGGATTCGACGACGAAGTGCAGCGCAGCTCGGCCTTCGAGAATCGATCGCTTTGGTTCCTTTTTTTTCGCTGAGCCGTCGATATATTCTAGTCTCTAGTATGGATTTGTGCAGAAGTATCCACTGGAAATTAACCGAGATTACCTTTTGATTTCTCTATCAGAACAAACGCACCTGCACGAGAGTTCCGCGAATATAGCATCCATATACACATACTTGCGAAAGTTGTTGTGTGTACTCAGGTGAACTTTTCCCGCAGCTACAGTCGCTCTCCCCTCAACAGGTTGCCGATGCATCTCTCAGCGCACCTTGGCTTTTCGAGGAAAGCAAAGAGCGAGATCTCGAAGGACGATCGCTTCCAAAAGAGCCATTTACATGGCGGCGATGTGGTTCTAGTGCATAGTCCGCGTTTATGTAGGCAGCGACACACAGTCGAAACAAAGAACTGCAGGATCGCGTATATCGATTCTGCACGCGGCCTCGCCGGTAGAGGAGGACTGCACGCGCTGAGACCAACCTAACCCTGCGTCAGCGGCGGCACACACGCATTCCTATATAGAATACGCTCGGGTGGGTTGGTATGGGTAAAAACAGAAGCGATGTCGATTGGACTTTTTTGAGAGAGTGAGAGAGAGAGAGAGAGAGAGAAAATTACGTATAGTTTGATTTTGAGATGTGCTATCGAGTAGTGTATACCGGTTAGAAAGAGGCTCTGGGACGATTTCCTGAAAGTCACGCTCTTATAGAGATCGAGTTGATTAGGAAGGCCGCGTACCTAATTCAAAGCCGGAAGTCGCGCACATCGCGCGATACCTTGAGCTTAAGAGACGAATAATAATAATCCAAGAGTATAGTCGAAAATTCCAGCGATAAAGCCAAGTCGAATGAAAAAAAGAAGAGGCAAAGGAGCGAAGAAGCATCGCCGCTGCAGGAGAAAAGAAAAGGAAGGCGAACGCAAGGCTATATACGTGCGCAGCTGGCTAAGCGCGCGAGGACGTAGGACACGAGTGAGAGAGAGAGAGAGAGAGAGAGAGAGAGAGAGAGAGAAGTCGGATAGAACGTATAGGACATCGACCTCCGTTCGCTCGCGCATCACGTGTACATATTCCTCTCTTTTGCTCTATACTCGACTTCTCCTCTTCTTCTTCTTCACTGCTACTTCGTTTGCTCTCTTTCTGCTGCAGCGAGCCGCGCGCGTCGAGAGAAGAGCTCCTCGCGCTTTCTGTCTACCTGCTCCCGAGACTCGCCTCTCCCTCTCACCTCTCTGTCGCTCGCTCTCTCTCTCTCTCTCTCTTCCTCTGTGTCCTCTTCGTACGGCCACCTATATATCCACTGTACACCGCGCGCGATTTTTCACAGGCTTTCTCCCGCTGCGCAATCGCTGTATATAGCACACTTGACCCTCTGATATGCCAGAGAGGAAGAGATAGAGAATTGTGCAGTGTACGGGTCGTATTGTCGCGCCGCTGACGGATTGATTCGCATTATGGAACTGATGGATTGTACTAATTGCCGAGATTATAACGATTAATCGATATGCGCTCGTCGAGCGTAATCTCTCGCTGATGCGCGCAGGTAAACTCAATCCTCGGCGCGCACTTTTCTCATTGTGCACAGCAGCTTTCTCCCTCCTTCGCGCGCTCGTTTTTCGCTCCCGAGAAATTTACATATTCACCCGTTGTTCGGTGAGCTTCTACTTAGCGAAGCTACGCACGCGCGAGCTTCTCATCTCTTTCTCTTTTGTGTCTTTCTTTTTTTCTCCTCCTTCGTGACGCAGCGACGCGTGCAGCCTTTTCCGAGGGTCGCGCACGCACCGCCGCTTCCTCCTCGCGATGCTCGCGCGATGCAGGAAGTTTAGCGGTCGGAAAAGAGCCGAGTGCGTTTTCTCTCTCTCTCTCTCTCTCTCTCTCTGTATATACCTCCTCTGGGATATGCGCCTTTTGATACCGGGTTGCGTTTATTTATTAGCCGAGAGAAAAATATACGCGGGAGTTAACCCAGATAGTTAAGCTATGCGAGAGCACTCGCGAAGCCTTGAATCGAATTTTTTCCTTTGGCTCCATCCGTTTGGAAAAATTTAGAGTGTATTATTATATGCATGACGAGGGGGTAACCCGCGGCGACGAGCCGTTGCGCAAAATCAAGTTCGCAAGAAACAATAACTCGACTGCTACGCTGCGGTGCAGGGTAAATCGAGATAAGCCGGGGCAAGCATCAAGGCCGATCGAGATTTTATCTTATCTGAGCTGATGCTCGATTGCTTCTGCACGTGTGAAGAATTTTTTTTTCTTAGCATCTTACAGCCGTTGCTCAATTATATCATATTGCGATGCAACGAAATGCCTCATTATCGATTCTAATCTGTACGATGTTTTTCTGCATTACAGTGACTTAGCGCAAGATCTAAATCTCTCCGAGGACAGCGACGAAGATGATGTACCAAGTACGGGGCCCCCGAGGCCGATAAGGGATGGCCGGAGTCCCATGTCAGTCGAGTGAGTATTCCACATTTCTATAAACATACGCGTTTAAATTTAGAGCTACTCGCGTGCGTATAGAGCGAATTGATTGACACAATTTATTACTACGCGCCGACCACGCGTGGGCTGCGGTGTGTACGTTATACACGCTGAAATTGCTGTTTCCGATTGAGTTATTAATTGCAACTTATTCATTATGCGTTTGCGCTACGATGATGGAAGTTTGCACGCTGGTTAACGGCTTGTTTGAATTGATTCGCTTGTTTGAATAAATGCGCTATCGCAGATTCTTTGATATTGTATCGTGAATAAAGCGATCGCTAACTATAACTAACTGAACAATTTGCTCTGTTCACAGTCTGTCGGCGCCGCTGATTCCGGCAATGTCATCGGTGCAACCACCACTGGTTCCGATGTCCCCTCTGCCCATGTCCCCGGATGGCGCGTTGTCACCGATAAGGCCGCTCTCGCCACCACCTCAGTCTATGCAACAGCAGCAGCAGCAGCAGCAGCAGCAGCAGCAGCTTCAGGTTCCGGTGATGCCGCAGCCTATCCAGCACACGACGCCCCATCACTCTCCGATGATCCTCTCGGCGGCCAAACCCTCGCCTCAGCCCCAGCAGCAGCAACTGCCGATTAGGAGGGCTGACAGCCCCGACGAGGAGCCGTCGAAAAACTCGTACCAAAGACCGCCCAGTCCGCCTGGTGAGTTTTCTTTGCGATTTTTCTTTATTTTATAACGAGTTTTACATAATAATAAGTATCAGCTTGATGCATTTTACAATGACTAACTCTACTGATTGTTTTCAGGCGCAGCGCCAGCGAGTTCGGGGAGCGCCTCGTCCTCGTCGGACTCGGGCTCAGACTCGGGCTCCGACAGCAGCGACGACTCAGAAGACGAGCCCAATACCAACTCGACACAGCAAGCCGTCAAAGGTCCGACGACGCCTCCCTCTGTGTCGCCCCACGAGGTCCCAGAAGAGCCTCCACCACCGGCCGAGGAGTCGAAGCCTCGCTGGAACCTGTCGTCATTCTTCAACAAGGCGACCGAGCCGCCGCAACAGCAGCCTGCAGAACAGACTAAGAAGAAGGACGAGGCCGCGCCCAGGCAGGCCCAGACGCAGGCTCAGAATCAGCCGGAGCGACGCTCTTCCCGACACTCGCAGCATCACGACTGGGAGCTCGAGCGGAACAGAAACGCGACGCAGCTGAGCAGCCTCAGTGACAGCGAACAGCAAAGCGACGTCGAGAAGACGCAGGTCAAGGAACCGCCCAGGGCACAGGTCAGTCAGGGGATTCGTAATAACTGTCTCTCGTTTCGACAAGTACCGGCCTGCTGCCGCTACTGCTATCGGAAATGAAGCCGAATAATGAAATATACCGTGGCCGGAGGTAGCCTCGATGGCCATCCATCGATCCGGCGCCGCTGCTCTTATCGGAAATGTCAATAAAAGCAAATAAGTAGATTCAATCGAGGCTCATACGCGCATGCAAATGCTCCGGAGCTATTAAAAACGATTTTCGATAGCAATAACCGCGGCTGGGATTGTTTTTTGAACCATTTTAATCGTTTGCTCTTTTATTTCTCGATATACTGTGATTTGGAAATAGAGTCCGGAAATGAATGCGATATAAAATTGGAGCGGTGAAGTACGAGATACGATAAAGATATTTTACCGAGAACGTTATATATCGATGCAACGAGCAGAGCAAAAATATTGATAACCGTTTAAACTTACAGGCGCAGGCAGAAAAACCAAAGCCTCCAGATGTCCGCAAGCGTGGCAGACCTCGTAAAACGGACAAAAGCCCGAAGCCAGCGGCGGCCATACCTGAAGAACCAAAGGTTCCAGCCAAACGTAATCGTCAGCGCAGCAGACAGACGTCGACCAGCAGTCCGACACGACGCAACAAGAAGCAGCCGCTGTCGAAAGAGACCCTGACGACAACGACGACGTCCAGTGACGATGACAGCGACGGCGGTCACCGTTACTCAGACTCTGACTCGGACGCGCCGGCTCAGGTCAAGTTACCAACCCAGGCACCACCGAGTCATAGCAGAAGGACACAGCCATCGGCGGCTGATAAGAAACATCACAGATCGAGACTCAGTGAATCTACCAGTGAAGAAGGAGAGGATAACGACGATGATGATGAGAGGCCGCATCGGCGCGGAAAGAGGTCGCAGGACGAGGACGCACGCTGGAGCAGGTTGGTGTTCCTGTTGCATTTTTCGGATAACTGTCGGTATACTTAGCTAGAGACATCGTGCGCTGCCAAAAACGAGGTGATTCACTCGCACTGATGCTCGTTCGACATCGATCATTGTGCAGTTTTCTCGACAGTGCGAGTCATCGCATTCCCCCCCCCCCCCCACAACACAACTCGGCTTTTCCTCCCCCGACTTTCGGCACCTCAAAGCTATAGAAATAATATAGAATAAAGGTGGTACAAGGATAAATTCACTCTAAATTATAGTGACCCTTCCAGAATCCACTCTAATTTCGCCTTGTTAAGTGACCCGTGGCGCCACCCCAAAAATAGTTGATTCTAGTGGTGGTAGTGCTATAGCAAATGAATGGAGAACTGACATTAAATATTTTTTAATTAAAAATTAAAAAGATTTGCGAAACAGTTTAATTTATTATGACAAGATTAGGTATCAAGATATTTAAAAAAAATAAATACCATAATGAACAAGAGAGTTAAGTCATTGTTTACGGTTGTTGATAAACGTTAGTCTATCTTGCTCAATACATCAACCACCAATAGGATAGTTCAATTTTCTGCCGCATCATCTATTTTTACCTTTTCTCATCGCTATAGTAGTATGTATAGTATGTGTATAAATTTCACGTACACTTTTCTAATTCATTCATTTGCTCAGGTTACCTTCGGTGAAACGGAGTGGCAAACTGAGTGAATCGCAGAAGAAAGTACAAGAGAAGAAGAAGAGCCCGCCGAAACTTAAACCTAGAAGACAGAGATCCCGAGTCACCAGTGCTCCTGAGTGTCCCTCGGAGTCGGACAGTGAGTCTGAGGTGGCCTTAAGGACCAATCGAAAGGTATGTTGTCGAATTTCTTGTTCGATTTCCTATAAATCCGAAAAACGCTGCTGTCGTTGTATGTACGTTGCGAAATTTTATCGTATTTACTTTGTGAGGTCTTCACGCTGAAAAAACTCAATCACAAGTTGAATACACCATTTAAAGCGTACAAATTATTATTCGCAAATTGCAGAATAAATACATGTTTCTTTCGTACGAAGCCAACAGCTTTTTTTAAATCTTTCGTTGCATGATTTCATTATACTGAACGTATTTTTTATTTAGCGGTAAAGAATAAAAAATAATTTTAGTCTGATAAATTAGGTTTTCATAGACACATTATGCTGCTGCATTGTAGTTTACTTAATGTCCCTATGATTTTATTTATAGGTATTGATCTCAAGCATGTTTTCATTAAAATACATATTTATTTAAGCTTCAAAGATGCTGAAATATCTGTACGGATTTGCCAGCTGTCTTTTGAATTCATATTTATTTTCAATATTTTAGTAAAAGCCTGTATAGTCGTAAGACTTTGATGGTTCATTGTCATAAAATGTATGCACGTTGAATTCTCTATTTTGTCATATATTCAAATGAATAGAAAACCTTCGTTTACATGCCAATTTATCGTCTTCGATAAACGACAAGTTTACTATTTGTTCAATAACCTTTAAGTTTTTGTGAATATTGTTACATTATCACAACAAAACGTATTATTCGTTTAGTAATACAATTGATCTGAATTCTTAACTATTGGCATTAAATCTAGTCATCGTAATGATCAATCCGATCTTTTTAATAAAATCATATCGTGGTTATCAAAATTATTTTCTTAGTTCAAAATATAATTTTCAGTAACAATATAATACCTCTAAATAAACCATGTACATTACCTGTTGAAAAGTTGCACACCAAGGGTTAAAAAAAATATAGCAAGCCTCGAAATCTCACGGCTGAAATCACCCAGATCATTTCACCGAGAGCTAAGTTATCGCGTTTTCACCCCTCACCAATCAACTAATCCAACCACTATTATCCGTCGTTCGCAGGTTGCTCGAGTTCAACCAAGGCCTCGAGTTCCGGCGTCAGCCGACAATTCGGACAGCGACAACAGCCCAGCTTCAGGAAAACTCCAGGACGAGGCCGGAGCTGCGGTTCAGGACAACAAGAAGAGCGCCTTGCGTCGTCTCTTTGTTGACAATCGCCCCAAGGGCGGCAAAGGAGGCAAAGGAGGCAAAGGAGGCAAAGGTGGTGCCAAATGTGGCATCTACGTGGAAGAGTACACGGGTAATACGCCAACAGGCAGTGAGAGCCCATATAAACGACCTGCACCCGTCATGATGCCCGACAGGCAAGAGGAGAAGCGCTCGGAGGAGAAGAGGCAGCAGGTCAGCTTCCCACAGCTGAGCTTCGATAGCAACGGAATCCCAAAGCTCATGTGCAAGCTTGAACGGAGCAAACTTGGAGACCTACCAAGAGAACTGTTAAGGGGACAGGAAATCAGACAGAGAACTGAGATGCCAGATACCAGGCCGTCTTCAAGGTATGTATTATATCAGTGATTCTTTCTTTGTGATGCAAACTAACGAAACCAAACTTTGAAAACTTATTTCAACTAACGATTGTGTTATTATTTTTTTATAGACAACAATCGAGCTCACGTCAATCACAGAGGCCTTCGACGCCGGAGGAAGGTGAGATTGTCGAGTCCCGGAGTCACGCTAGCGGCACGAATGCCGCCGAGGACAGCGACTCGACTGCCGCTGCGGCGACACCTACCAAGGGCGGCAGCTCTCGAAACAGTAGCAGCGGAAACAGCCGAGTGATCAAAAGTGAACACGCGGACGCTAAATCGAGCGACGCGAAGCCGATACTGGGTGCGAGTGACAATAATAGTGCCGGCGGTAGTGGTAACGGTGGTAGTGCTAGTGCTAGAGGTCACATGAACTCCTGCGAGCTTGCGACTACTAGTAGCGGTGTCAAGAGGAAACGCAAGGAGAGCTGCAGTTCTGTTTCGAGTCTCAGTACCGTCTCCTCAGGTGACACCAAGGTCAAGAGCGAGATAAAGGAGGAGAAGAAAAAGCGGAAGAGGAAGCGCGAGGAGCAGGAGAGCGTAGCCAGGTTCCCGTCGAGTCAGGTAATGTGTTATTTCCATTTTTATTTATACCTTAAATTATATTTATACCTTAAATTGCAATCAAGCTTTTTTTGAGACTTATATTTTCATAATGTGGTTTCAATCGCTTGACTTACTGGCTACTCTCATTACTGGCCATTGCTAAGTTTAGTGATTTTTTTTTACAAATTCACATATTCGAAGAGTTTTTTAATTTTATTCTATTTTTATGTTTGCAGCAAAGTGACGCACAGCGAACGAATCACGAGCGGGAAGAGAAACCTGACATGAGTCTGCTGTCCCCACCGCCGCGGCGCTTTTATTCCTACTTTTATGTAGAGCACCCTGCTATGGAGGATTTTGACCGGTAAATGTCGCGCACTCGAATTAAAATAACTCATTTAATTATAAAAATGCTCTAATGTAAACTTTTTGTTAAAACACAGCTACCAGGAGCAGTACTTGCATGAAGCAAAACGACTGAAGCATCTTGCCGACGAGGAGAGTGACGTAACGACGCAGGGCTTACTCTACCTCGAGGGTGCGATCTACTTCCTCCTCACCGGCCAAGCCATGGAGTCGTCACGCTCCATAGGTACAGCCTATAGAATGTACAAAGATACTCTTTCAATCATCAAGTAAGTTTAAACAAAATTACTACGTGAAAGTTAATTGAAGTAAAGAATTATTCGAGTAACCATTTTATTCTTTCCGCAGGTTTATTGCCAATAAGTTTCAGTCCACGGTATCTAGTAACTCATCTAGTAACACAGTTGAAAGTACCATTCACACAAGACTGCTTACTTTGAGGTCAGTAGAGAGCTATTTTTGCCATACCCATCATTATGTCCAAAAAATCAATCGATTAATTTATCTTATGTATTTTTCCTAGTCTATGGTGCCAGTCCCTTATATACCAGAAGCTATTCGCTATGAGAAAGAACGAGATTAAGAGGAATCATATATTATTGGAGGAATATTTTTCAAAGGTAAAAAAAGACGATATAAATATTTTAATTTGTACATAGAATAAAAATTAACTTTGTTGTATTATGTTTTCGCAGCCTGCTGAAGGCCAGGCTACACCGTCCCTGTCGCCGACGCCGTCACCCGCAGGATCGGACCAATCAGTCGGCAGTCGAAGCAGCGGATACAGTAGTAGTGAGCTCCCAAACCGCGGAATACCTAACGGCCAGGCACCGTCTTGCTACTTTACTGTACCCTCCCAAGTACACGTCGCCATGGCTAAGCACCACTATGACTTAGGGCTGCTCATCAATGCCCACGACAAGTTTGATATGGCCAGGGACCTCGTTACCGACAGCCATAGAGGTATGTTTCCTACTGTAAATGGTCATCTATCTACAAGATATTCCTCGCACTGTTATTAAATATTAATTAATATATATTTTTTGTTATCAGAGTTTTTCATTGAGCTAGACGAGACGTTGGGCCCCTTGACGCCGAAGAGCTCGCTGACAGACCTAGCGCGTTACGTGCAGGCCGGCATCAAGAAGCTGCGCATTCTTTGACACAAGTGGCACAGCCCCCGGCCGCCGACGCCAACGAGCTACATCACCTCGCTGCCCCACAACATCGCCACCTATCCGACCATGTACACGTAGGCGGTGCGCGAATGCCGTGCAGCCCTTTTACTTTAATGTCATTAGATACAGAGGAAAATACGCGATCAAAGCGACACGGGGCGTGTGCCTTCTTCTCGCCCGGTATTGATGCGACGACGTGAATGCCGACGTCCTCATTTAATTAATGTTATCCTCTGTTCGTTTAAATAATTAGAAAGACTGGAATATTTAGCGTTTGAAACTTAAAGGAAATGCTAAAGTGCGAAAAATTCGTCTGCGTCTACTATTATACATAGAGAGAAAAAGCAGGAGATATGGCCGCTGTGTCACGCGTTTGTAAAGTTGTAGAGAAGATAATATCATGAGGAGAATTATGATGATAAAATACTACTTTTACTATTACTATTATTACTCTTATTACTCTTATTATTATTATTATTCTTATTATTCTTATTATTATTATTATTATTATTATTATTATTATTATTATTATTATTATTATCACCATCATTATTATCATATACTATATTACCTTTTTTTTAATTTTATTGAGGGTACAGTTGTCTTAAGATTTGTGAAAAATCGTATCCTGTATTTTCCATTATAATGGTACTTGCACGGTAGATTATCTGATTGATGAAGAAGCATGCTTTTTTGTTTACTTGTTTATAGTTATCGTTATTGTATAATTTTATTATATTTTTCGCTTCTTCGGTCAAGCCTATTGCAACTGTTTTTCTTTGACAGATAAACTCGTGATTAGATGAACGAATCATTGACCGATTGGTTGCTATTACTGATGATATAAATCGTCAGCTTCAAGCTTTCTTTTGTGGTACGCATTGTGTATTTTTCGAAAGTAAAACGTCAAGTCTTCCGTATAGCAAATTGAAAAATTTTTTACATTTTTTTAAAAAAGACTGCAAATTTTGTAATATGAACACGATTTTGTATTTGCTTTTGAGAAGTACTTATGTTTTTACATCGAACGGTTGTGTTTCAATACAGAGAAAAAGAATTGCTGATTTTTTAAAATATTAAGATCACACTGACCTCTGTTCTATTTTACTCAAATAGATTAGGTGTGTATGTTATAAAGCATTGGAAGTGTCACTGAACTGTTTTCTTTTTCTTTTCTGTTTTAAAATGATCAGAGTTTCAGTAGAGTGCTAACGTTTTAAATAAATTGTATACGAATTTTCTTTATTTTTTATATAGCAATGAAAAGAAACGCATACAAATATTATTAATTAAATTTTTCATTTTACGACGTACTACACAAAATATTGCGCTCAAAAGTGCGCATGATCGATATTAGCGAAAGTTAAATTATTAGCAAAAAGTTGAAACTTGAACTGGTGTAAAGAACGTAATGTTAAAAAAAGTAAATAGAGCGCGAAAGAGATCGTCTGAGAAAGTGCCACAGGAAGAATCGTGGAGGTTACCTGAATAAAAAAGCATGTACGTTATATAAATTAAGTGATCCAAATGTAAGAAAAATCACAAACGATATAGTTTATTACGTATACAAAGGAATCTATATACATATACATATAAATATATAAATAAATAAATATATATATACACAAATTATTAAATATATATATACATATATATATATATATTTGAAGAGAAACAAAAACAGAGAAAGAAAAACCCTTGGAGTAGAAATTACGTACGTAATTGTCTCCAGATTCTCGATGTCGTCATCACATTACGTCCGACAGTTGCTGGAGTGGAAAACGTTTACACTGTGCAAAATGATTTAAATGAAATTAAAAGTTTTCCCTCCGTGCCATCGGATACCATGCGACGATATTCGCAAGGGATGCGTGTAGATAGGTGCGAGAAACATTGTACGTAGACTATAATTAACAAAAAAATTGGAACAAAGAATAAAGAAACAAACAAACGAGCGAGATGATGGTCTCCAAACTCGTATGTATAGCGATGAAAGAAACGAGATTGTGTGGAAAATAAACATATTATTTGCATAACCTAGAAATATATGGGGAAAGTAGTGGTTTTATTAGAGAGAAAAGAGTACGATGAATTACAAAAAAAAATCACACACAAATACGATAGAATGAGAGTGTAAACGCGATTTTTTGTAAGGATCTTCTCATATATGTAAGGTTTTGAAGCGCAAAAAGGAAACTCGACCCTTCCCGAGACCTTTTAGTATACCACCTCCGCCCCAAAACTCGACGTTTCATAACGTGTATTTTTGCAAATAAGAGATTTAAAAAATTAATTAATTACAAAAAAAAACTTGAAAATTATGTAATGATTTACAGATTAAAAAAAAACTAAGAATAAAAGATGTCTGTCTAGTGAAGCCGAGTTTTGGATCTGTAGCGTGGGGGACTCGTGACGAGGGGTCGAAAAAAATAGAAAAAATATAATAGCGGGAAAAACGCAGACGAGAATGCGACTTTATAAATCACGAACATGCGTTGCGCACGACGACTCTTTTTAAATCAATGTGCAAGAGAATAGATAAAGTAAATAAACAAAAGAGTTGTAAGTCCGCAAATATACTGTAAGTTTGCTCACTGTGTATATTTTTGTAAATAGGGTATACGTATTTTGCGATCGCAGCCTTTGAAGAGTTTCGCTATCTAAACATGTCTTACCGACGAGAAAAGCAAAGGAAGAAACCATAGGATTTACAATAAAATCGATGAGAGTGAAAAAACGGTAACGCACTCTTTTTTTTCTCGATTCGTAAAAGCAAGGTGCTTAATTTCTACAGTCTTTCTTTTTCCATTCGCCGTTTCATCTATCCTCCTTCGCTGAGTTTCTCTTATTCCTATTACTTCTTCCTTCGTTTAAGAGCAGAGCAATGATGAGCATTTACCTTATTTGTTCAAAAATTCAATCCCTTTGTTATACGTTATTTATTTCGCGACGAAATAAAAACCGTACACACCGAAGCAACAATTGTAAATGAAAGATAAAGACGAAAGAAGAAACACAAGCGCGGTCCAATGGTTCATGGGAGACAATTTTTTACGATATTATAATTGAAGTAACAAATAAAAAAATGACTTTAATACACAAAAGGGATGGAAGCGCTCTTGTTTGTACATACAAGTGGTTATAAATCGCACAAAAGAGGGAAAATGCAGATAATGAAATTTTAACGAAGTTGATGATGCATTTCATCGAGGCAATGCATAATAACAAAAAGTTTTTAGGTTCGATGAAATGAAAGGGGAATAGATTATTATAATGAAAGTCGGCCACAAGGAATCGCTTGAGCCATTGGTTGTTTTCCATACATTTAAATTATGTTTTTCGCAATTTCGTCCCTTTGCAAACGGATGCTCTAACTCAAGTTTGCAAGCTAAATTTATAAATTATTGTTGTATCTTCTACTTTATCTTCTGTAAGGGATAAAAATATACATGCTCCATTATCGCCGTTTTTTTTTTTGAAAGCATCACTATAATTTGCCAAGTGTAGCATGGAATTAGGAAGACAACAAATTAATTCGATTGTACGTTTTTATTTATTGTTAGTTTTTGTTTAGAAAATTTGATTATTGGTATATTATGTAATATAGACGAATAAATATGGAACCACTTAAAGTGCAGATGATTATCGTACATGTTACTCTTACTATGATACAACTGCATCGTCTGTTCTCCAACTTGCGTTATTTTCTACTATACTTATCATTTTCTCATACCTCAACTGCTTTTTCTATAATTTTTTCATATTTGTATTTTTCCTTTGATATTCATCTGATTTTTATAATACAAAAAGCGAATACAAATTCTGCTTCGTACGTTAAGCTTCGTTGTCGAACAAAAGAATTGACTAATAAACGAAGCCTCTTGTGCATAATTCTAATGGACTTTTTGATTCGATAAAGAGAGAAAATGATTTTTTGCATTAACCTCGCGTGGTCTTCGGGCTTACGTTTGTTTCCTGTTTGTTATCGTCTCTTTCCATTATTCATGAGAACGATCTTAAGTTAAGTTACATTAAAAATATTATTATTAGTTAATATCATAAAGTTATTATGATTATTATGATTATTATGATTATGAATATGAATATGATTATTATTATTATTATTATTATTATTATTATTATTATTATTATTATTATTATTGGTTTAGCGTATGTATTTTGCTTGCAGTTTGCGACGAGCAATAATTGTAATATTACGATAATAGTCGCTCATATTGACAATAATGTTTATAAACGATAATGGTAATGATTATAAAGTTATCGATTAATTTATTATTTATCCATTTACTAATAATAATTGAAAGTGAATAAAAAATTGAGTAAATAGCAATTTTATGGTAAACATTTTGGTTTCTCATCCTGCCATCTTGCTCCTTTTTGTCGATCCTATTACCGTCATTACTTCCAATCATTATTGTATAAAAATGGCTTTTAAAAAATGTCTATAATGGCAGCAAATGTATTATCGGATCTAAATGAAAAGTTGTAAAATGTTAGCATTGGATTATGGGAATATCCACAATTTACCCAGCTGCGTACTGTGTATAAAGGGATGAAATTGCGTATGGCATGCGAAACAAACAAATCGTAACAGGTTCAAATGCTTTGCGCATTTGGTTGCTCTAGCAAACAAGGACAAAAAGCGGAAATTTGTAACGCATGTTCGACCGGATTCTCGTCTTTTGCGTTTTCAGATTATATAAATCGATATAATATCAGAATTATTTTATTCATGTTCAATAAAATAAATTGAAACAAAAGAAAAAGGAATGCCTGTAAAAAGACATGTTTTTTAATCCACGAAACTTCTGAAATGGCATTTAGTACTCAACGAAGTCATCCAGCCTTTGTTACATTGAATAGCGCGCTTATAACTCACAAAGCTGATTTAAGAAAGTTTGGTTGCTTTATTATTATGCTTGAACCGAGCATTAAATTCATTGGAGCCTATTTTGTAACTATTGCACCGTACCGATGACGTCCAAGACTTTGCATAGTCGAGAGACGCCTAGTGTTAATGCATGCATAATCAACGACGTATCGAGGTCTTCTCTATATATGATTTAAAGAAAGCAATCAGCAATAACAAAATATTATGCTCCGCATCGATGATTATTATTACTATGAATTGTGGTACATTCTTATTCTTTCCGTTGGCGCATCTCTGGTTCAAGAAACGCGACGGAGCAAAAGTCTTACTGCATTAAAATGTAAACTTTTTCGTTAGGTTAAATTTTTATCAGAGGAAGTAAGGAAGAAACAAACAAATATTTCTAGTAATAGACGAATTCTTATATAAATAAGTTTCTTATAATAAAAACAATAAAATCAAAATAAACATTTAATCAGTATTTTGATTATTTATACATGATAAGTAAGATGTAAATAAAAAACACTTTCAATAATCGACTGCATCGATTATTTATTTACTCTCTTATTAATTTTTTCTTATCTTTTATACTTTCGCTTCCGAACAATCCTTCAATTTACGTTTAAAATTACCAATTGATTAACCTCATACGTTTTGAAAAATTACAGGCTATCCAGCAAATGCTTGAAAAATTCTAATTTTTTCTGTCTTTTGTTAACGATTTTGCGTTTCATACAAAGTTCAATATTGATTAAAGCACTTCTCGAATCCTACATATTGATAAACATTATCAGATGGCCGACAAACGTAAACAAAGACTTTTCGTAAACAGACCATAACCGTCAATATTCGATCAAATATTTGAATGATCCTATAACACCCGAGTTCACATCAAATCCTGCACGGGCTGTAAAATCCAGAGGAGCATCGTAGTCGCGGTACCGGTCGCTCAACCACCAGTTCCGTCCCGAGGTCAATGACCTACAGTTCCGAAAATCCGACTCATTGACTCGCGCCGCAGTAGACACTCTCTACCTTACCGACTCCCCGCCCTTCGATGCCGACTGGTCTCCCGCGACATCCAGGGCATCCAGGCGCACACTATATATACACACACACACACACACAGTAGCGCGATGCAACAGTTCGATCATCCGCCGCAGCGCTATGTGCACATCCCACCACACCGGGCACACACCGGTTTCCAGGATATCCAGCTGCGCGCAAGAGACTAGTCGCCGTTCGCCCGTTGCTCGCGACGCACGTACCTGTCACGCTCCTTGAACACGCGCGTCGCCTGTTGCCGCGAGATTTTTTCTTTCTTTCGCCGCTCGTAACGTACAAAAAGTACACAATTACGAGTAGCTTGACTACTCGCGCGAGTGTTTTTGTGAATGAAGTTTGTTTATTCTCGGATGGATAGATTCCAATAGTCGGCAGCCGGAGATTTTTTTCCGCAGGCGAGCGTTTCTTTGTTTTGGTTCTTGCTGGTACCGCGCGTATACAACGTTGTTCATTCATCTACAAAGTGTCAATGAAAAAAAGTCGCCGGAAGAGAGAAGGAGAGAGGTTATATTGTGGTCCTCCGCGTGCGGACAACGTAAACAAAGGAAACCGCAGTAGCTTGTAAACAGAGAGACGTGCGCGGAGCAGCTCCCGTAACCGACAAAAATCTAACCTATAAATTCCGGAGCAACATCCTTCGTGCTGCTGCTGCTGCCGCTGCTGTTGTTGTTGTTCTTCCAAGAAAGTGAGGAAGTAAAAAGCACAGTAGGCTGGGCCTGTGCACCTCGACAACGGAAGGAGGAGAGCAAGACAGGAAGGACAAGGACGAGGAGGCGAAAGGGAGAGAGCGCGAGAGAAGAGTTTTATCCGGGCGTTCCGCTCGGATCCGCAAGAGAGGCTTTCAAGGTAAAGTCCCGTGTGCGTGTGTGTGCGCGCGCGTCTGTGCGAGTGTACAGCGAACTTCTGTTTGTTTTGTAAAAGTGACCGCCGCAGGCCGGCCTTGGACGTTGCTGCTGCCGATTTTTCTGCGCTTCTTTCTTCTGCTATGGTTGAGGCTGACTTTTTTGGGAGAGAGAGAGAGAGAGAGAGAGAGAGAGAGAGAGAGAGAGAGAGAGAGAGAGAGAAGAAGGGAGAGGGTTGCGATGCGGCCGATGCGCTTCGTGATCGTCGTTTTTGTCATTGTTGTGTTGCGGGGAGAGCTCAATAGGTATACGTGGGCCGTAACGCTGTGCGCAATGGTACCGCGGGGTGCTGCTGATATAGCCGGAGTATTACAAACTGAGATGGGTCTCGTTTCGGAGAAATCTGCTGCGCTTGTACTTTTTTTATTCTTTTTTTCTGGGTGTAATCTGATTCAGTCAACAGGTTAAAGAGGTTCGTTCTAGTTGGATTTAAAATTTTCATTTAAAACGTGACGGGGTAATAACGTTCTAAAAGTCGCAACATTAACGATCTTTTTTCACGAGAAAAATTATTTAAAAAAAATCATTTTATCGTGCACGGAAATTCTCGAGGATAGATCAAAATTCCTCGCGATGCCAGATATCAGTGTACCCGAGCCGCAAAAATAGTTGCCATGCAAAACACAACGTTTTTTATTTCCGCACCTCGAACAACATAAATATAAACACACACACGCGGGAGTGCACACGTCCATTCATTTACGCGACCGCTGAAGATTACAAAATTCAACTATATAAAATGCAGTTTGAAGTAAACCAGTTTCTCTCTCTCTCTCTCTCTCTCTCTCTCTCTGCATACAGGTTCTCCCTCCTCGATCGGCCTGTCTTCTCCTCGTTTTGTTTCGGGCTTTTAAATATTTTCGCTCACGAGTTGCATTTTCAATTGGCGCGCACTGAACGCGTTTTCTAGCCGTTCTCGCCTCGTGCGCACTTTTACCATATGTATACAGTTTACACACACGCCCCCGCCAGAGTTAAAAATTCGTCGCGCACGCAATACGCAACTTGATTTTCAACCGCGTTGGCATTCCTGCACTCGTTCGGCCTAAAAATGCATAGCAGCGTGGCTTTGCGAATTAATGTTTTGAATCAAGGTCTGCTATATTTTTTTGAATTTTGCGAAATAGTTAAAGAGCCAGATCGTGATAGTTTAGAATGAATCACGGAGCCGAGAATAACGCGTATCGTGCGCAAAAATCGGAAGCCATTAACTTTCCGTGCAGTCGTCGAGAGGAAGCCCGAAACGCAGTCGTCGGTCGATGCAGTCCACACTTGGGAGGCTTTTTTCGGAAGAGCGAAGGAGCAAGCGAGACAGAGCGATATACTCTGAGAGGTCGATGAGTCGAGATTCCGGCTGAATGAGAGACACGTATAAGCTTTTGGAATGCGTGAAACGCTAGAGAAAAATAGAAGGAAATCGGAGAGGGATTAAAGGGCCAGAAAAAGAATTTAGCTTAGGAAAGAGAGAGTGAATAAGAGGATGAAATTCGGGCGATTATGAGACAGACGAGGGGAAGTCACGTAGATGTATTTTTAGGCGATATTCCCGCGAGGTAAAAGCGTTATAGTCAGTAGGTCACAATTCTCCTTCGTTTTCCGATACAACAGCGCTGATTCTCCATCTTTCGTTGTTTCTTCCACTCTCAACAATTGCCCACTTATATTCCGAGAATTATTTTCAATATCACGAGAAAAAAAAGCCTCGTCGAATCTACCTCCACGAGTCACATTCACACACGTCCTAGCCGCCGCGCGAGTAATGAAAGGGCCTCACTCGACGACTCCGAAGGAAAAAGGATGCATGTATAGGTATAATACACATACACGAGAGCCAGGGAAAAACAAGAATATAAAGACTCGGATTTAATGCTCGCGCGCTAGCGATCCGATCGAGCACGCAATGATCTTGAACGAGAACGAAGGCCCCGTGAACATTTCGAAAGAGGCATGAACGCGCGCTGGCGAAAGGGAAAAAGAGGAGAGAGATACATATATACACTTATATAGAGTGTGAGAGAAGAGAGAGGAAAGAAACCGAAGGAGAGAAAGCAGTGACTCGGGGTAATTTACCTGTGCTTACGCGCGACGCGATAGATAAAGAATGGGATTGGAAGAGAGATGCGACGCGCGTGCACTGGGGAGCTCTTTGCGCTGCTGTGGATAGGATTAGATCGTTATTTCTTCTTTTGCCGATGCAGCTAATAGTCGTAAAGAGGGAAAGTTCCGAGTGCAGCGATTTCGCAGGTGGATTTGTTCATCCCTATAAAAGTATATGGACAATATTGAGAGAGCGATTTAGCCTAAGGACGCAACAATGGCCCATTGAATTGTCAATTTTTTTTTTTCATTACAAAATGTGTAATACACGTGGTTTCGCAAGCCTCATAGATTTTCATTTTATTATTTAGGCAATGTATCAGCCAATTTGGAAATCCCTTCGAAAAACGCGTCGTTTTTCATCTCACTTCTCTCGATCTTCCTTTTTCTTCGGAGCGCAATCCATTACAAATCGAAAGCCATAATACGAAACTGCACACGCGGGAAAGCCTTTAAAAAAAACCCCGACCTCGTGAAAAATAACCCGACTCTCGGAGGATTAAGACTCCTATTCGTATGTACACGCGATACACTAGCTAGCCAACGAAAAAAGAGAAAGACGCCCGTGCGTGTGTCACTTTACTCTTGCGCGGCACACGTGGATAAACGCTCGTTCTTCTTTTTTTTTCTCTCAGTCTCTCGCTCTTCCTACGCTCACCTTCGACACTCGTTTTTTCCGCCGTTATCCGCGTATCGAATTCTCAAAGACTGGCACCTTTCGAGAAGCAGTTTCCAAATGTTTTTCTGATCTCGCGTCTCACGTGGTTGGAAAAGAGCTGTTGGTATAGCACTTCTTTGTGTACTCGAGCTATATGGCGTGTGTGGTTTTTGTTGATGGTTTTACGATTTGGAGCCTTGGCCTTATTTTTTTATTTACGATTAGGGTATACAGCTATTCGATGGTTGTGAGGTAGGCTGAAGGTCGATCGTTAGGTACTTTTAATGTTCGTTCGGAGAAAAAAGAGATCAGCTGGAGAGAGAACGTTTTGATCGATCGCCATTGGAGATTGATACGACGTGTACGCGAAATGTGAGAATAATTAATGCGACGGTTATACATCCGTGCTCCATAATAATGACTTCCTCGATGTCGGATTTATGCAATCAAAAATCCACGTTTGTATATACAAAAACTTAAAACGGTACTTTGAAATTTTAATTATATTTTCATCGCCTTAAACGTGACCAAGATTTGTATCCTCTAATATATCCGAGACGAAAGCATAAAACTTCTCATAAGTATGTCAACTAACTGCATATCAGGGAAGTGCAGCGTTATCTACGTCCTGAAGCATGAAATTCTTAAACTATATTTTTTTTAAAGCCGCATAGTTCAATTCGTATATACGAGCCAGAGTATAAACTGCGTATTATTTCAACTCTCTAGCAACTCGATTGATTCAATTGCTTTCAAAGCATTGTTTCACAAATTTCTAAATCAAAATGCAATTGCAACTTAACGTTCATTACTCGCGGGTTCATAGAATTCTCTCAACGAATCTATTTCCGTCGCTGAAGCGAATTCGAACAATAAACAGCTGACCTACCTTCCCGAATAAAATCGAAATTCCAGGCATTTCTTTAAACAACACCAATCACACGGCCCATTGTCGAGTCGCTCCATCGATCGATTCCCCTTTTATCAAAAAGCTGCGCGAAAATCGCGATTTTCCCGCTTTACATAACGCCCGTGCAGCAGCCGCCCCCGCACACGGAATTCTTTCAGCACGCGAAAACAATCGGTCTCTCTCTCGTCGGCGGTCCGTGAAAATTCATTGCGTCATGGTACAATTCAACAAAAGGACTGCGGCTGATTCGGCAATTTCGTATCGCCGAAAAGTCTATTTGACCGAATAAAACGATGGCATATATGTAACTATGTATTATCGACGTGGAGAAAAAAGATCTAAAACGCAGTGACGGCGTGCGAGCGAGTATATGCGAAAGCTGTCGTATAGCATAAGAGCGTCAATTCATGTACTAGCCGTACAGCACCAATTGAACTGTGGTGGCCACACAGGACTCACTCACACACACACAAATACACACTCACTGTTCCACACTTCCTTCTTAATATTATAAATTATATAGCGTAGGTTAGTAATAACAATTAAGTATACGAACGTGCCCCGAACGTCTTAGAGCAATCGACGCCCGCAATTTCCCGGATTAGCCCACGACGCGTACGGTACAATAAAGCGATAAACGCTCGGTCTTGAACATCGGTACACAGCTCGGTTTACGACGATCGAAACGTACCGCCGAGCAGCCGCCGCTCGCCGGGATTTTGGGTTTTCCCGCCCGGGCAATAAAGCCGTTAACGTTCGGCGAGCCTAAGGGCGCGCTTGGCATTCGAAGTGCGCACGCGCCCTCTCCCTCCGAACGGCGGAGAGGGGCAGCGTCGGAACCGTTCAGGGGCACGGCGACATTTTCGGGACCTCAGTTTATCAGGAGACACGACACGAGTCGGACGGTCCCAGAATCCACGACATATTTTTGTAAGATTCCAATAAGATAAAAAGCAAAGTTCAACAGACATTCCGCAGTTCTGCACATTCTCCTCGCTGATCACTACCTCGTCCACCCCAAAGAACTTTACTGTTCTCTGATCTATGACGAGATAGAGTTTCTGGCTAGCGAAGATAGGTGGCGTATAGGCACTCTTCTACTTCCTTCGCCAGAATCTGCGCGCTGAGTGTATAGATATAGAGGTGTGCCGCCTCTACCACAACTGTCTTCTGTTGGGCCTGTTCACGGGCCGCTAATGCTGGAACTGCCTGAGTTTATAGCTTTATGATCCTGGAGTTTTTAACATTTCTACTATGGGCAAAATTGATCTCCGTATAAAACACCAGGCTTGACAATACTTTTGTTGTATAAGTATGCTTCTTATTGTGTCTGCAGCGATGTTTGAATTGTAAAAAGAATAACAAACAGCGACATCAAACACGTTTTGGCCGTCCGAGTGTTTAATGAGTATTACGCGGCAACTGGATAATAAGTTTTATCCGGAAAAAATTAATCAAATCACAGGGTCAATCAAGCAGTAAATCGCGTTATATATGCTCCAGTCGGTAAAGTGTTCATCGACGAGATGAAAATTAAAAAAGAGAAGATAAAGACGTGCTCACGGGATGGAGATAATGGAATTACGGAAGAAAATTTACCAACAGCAGCTTCTCTCATCTTCACACAAAGTAATCAGTGAAAATTAGAAAAAAAAAGTATGATCTTTTTCCTTTTCACGGCGTAGTAACGTCGAGACTATAATCAGCCTAATCGCCTTTTAAACAACTAACTACGTAGCGTTAAATTTTCAATCCATTAACCGCGGCGTATCGTAGATTTCCATCAGCGTCAAGTTCATGCTCTCGTCGCCTCTCTCGCAATAACACACCATATTTCGCACCAAACGCATTGTCTCTCGGCCAAGATCTCTTTTTCCTCGCACTTGCGCAACGCTCTCCTCTCTCTCTCTCTCTCTCTCTCTCTCTCCGCATAGAAAAAAAGAAGCCGTAAAAAAGGATACTACTTTCATTATGAACGCGCGGCGTTGCCCAATGATCTTCGCCGGAGCTATAGGATTTCGACGAAAATGCTGGTCCACACTCGTGTATTACACACACTTTCAAAAATTATCTATTGCTTCGAGCGGCTATGCTTTTTGCCATCAAGAGCTGAGCAGCGTTGTAATCATATCATTCGTGTGGTGCCTCGTCTCGTTTTTAGTCACACTCTTTCGAATCCATTATCCCGCCGCGTGGCGTGTGTTATTTCGTTGTTAGGAAAAAAGCGGACACTTTGAGCCTAATAAGCGAGTCGCGCTGCGACTTCATTTCAGCGAGTTTTTTTCCCTCAACAACATATACAATACGTATAGCCGCACATGATATCCGTGAAAATCCAGTCCCAAAACTCCCCTTCGCAACATGTAGGTAGATATATGGAAGAAGACCCCTCGAGCGTCGTCCGAAAAATTCGCGCGCATCAAAGCGTGCGACGTCGCTTACAAAAGTCGGCCCCGGATGCGCCCCGCGGCGACGTGTCTCTCTCTCTCTCTCTCTTTTGCTGCTCTCGCACAATGAATTGCGCAATAATCGGCGCGCCCGACGACGCAACGTTTTTATTCTACGTGGCGAGCCTCTCTCGGTATATTTCATTGTGTACACCTATATAGCTATACGGGTCAGCGTCGAGATGTGTTATGCGGGCGGTTTCTTCGTCTTCTTCGGAGGCTTCTTTTTGTTTCTTTTTTTTTTCGTTTTTTAAGGATATACAATAATTCTTGCACTATTATTTTTGAAATTCATTATTTTCAAGCACATTCTTAAAGCCAGCTCATTTAACAAAGTTAAAACTACTTTTGAAGTACCTTGTTACTTTTAAATTAATCGCTGCGTCCCATCCAAACGAGGTCAACTTCTAATTCCTCGGCGCTTTTTAACGCGCACATACACACTCGTTCTCCAAACTACACACAATTTGCATGTCGTTCGGCAGTTCTCTCAGTGCTCCTGCTGCTGTTGTTGCTGCTACTGCACAGAGAGTTGCATAATCGAGGGCTCAGCTCTCTCGGTCTCTTTGTCACACCGCGCGCAGTTCTCTCGTTCGGTGTTATTTCTTCCTTTTTCGCCCCGGCGAGATAGGAGCGGCGTCGTTTTTATTCGTTTTGTATTTCAGGCTCTGTTTCGATTGGGACGAATTTGGATTTGTGCGCTGTATATACGCGATGCTATCGGTTCTTTTGACTTTTGTTCGGGTTACTCTGCACATTCAAATTAAAAGCCGTTTTCGCACTCCGATAAGCATCGCTCGGATATAGTCGCAGCTACATTACCTAACTCCTCAATTAAGCTTAAAAGCCTTCGCGCTTTGCACGTATCCTTATTGCTCTCTCGTAAATAAATCGCCTGACTTTACGGTCATCTCTCTAGCAGGCGCGCGCGCGCGTGCACCTGACCCGCGTCGCGCTTCATCCTCTACTCTCCTTAATTTCGCCCGGGAAAATTCGAATTCAACGCGGGGCTCGCGCGCGCTCTCGCGATTTATGCGCAATCTTCAGAGAGAGCCTCCTTTTTCACTTATTCACGGGCTCGAATCTAGATGTGTACGAATGCGCGTTTAGCTCGGGCTAGAGGTTCTCTCTTACTCTCTGTGCTAATGGCGGGAAACGACGAAGCCGAAGAGGCTATCGCGCGCACGACCCGCTTCCTCTCGACGTGTGTGTGTGTGTGTGTGTGCTCTTTTTTCGAGATCGCTGCAAGTGGATATGGCGGCCTTAGTCAACGACGATGACGGGGTCAGAGTTGAACTTTTTTGAAATTCACGAAGTGGTATCTTTTGATTTATACACTTGGAATATAGTTACACTGCAGGCATTTCGAAAGTCGAAATCCAATCCTCCGGCTGTCATTCTCATTTTGAAATAGCGGAGAATAAAACTGGTTTCGCAACAATTGTTATCTCACAGCACAGTACACAAGCAGACACACAACACCGACTAACTTTTCCCAGTACAACAATGACAAAGCTGATCTCCGCACGAGTATCCATCATCCGAGAGCAACGCGTACACGCAGCCACCCAGTCGAACATCAAAGCGCAATAACAATAACAAAGCAGCGCCAATTATCGATCTCCGAAACAAAAAAAAGCCCAAAGGTGATGAAGGCGAGCCGCGACAATAGTACAGAGGCGCGGCGTGGGCGTAAAATCGGCGACGAACGTTCGTATTACATATAGACACACATACACACACACACACACACGGACCCGCATTCACACCTGGAGGCGCGTGGTGTTACGTCGTGAGAAGCGAATGCAGATATTTTTCGGTAATGCTGTTGCCGTGTTGAGAGAGAAGCCTTTTTCCTTCTCTCTCCCGGCGATGGCTGAGTGGTTTTGCGGATATTGCCTGCACGCGAAGTCGTACTTTGAAGGTAGAACATAAACTTACTTCGGAAGACGTACCGTTTCATCTTTAAACAGACGTAACCGTTATTTACGCCATGTAGTCGTATAGTCTCTTGCATCCGAAGTCAAAGTGCAATATATAGGCCCTGTACATTTTCATATATAATAATGTCTCTCCGTATAACGGCCGGATAAAACGCTGGCGTTCAGTATGTACTTGGTCCGAGAATTATAGAACCATTTAGCTGTTATACGCTGGCGGCTCTGAATTCTGCGCTAGGCCATAAAAGGCTGCGCCAGCTTGTGTGTACACATGTACAGGAGAATTTGCGCGCGCAAAAAAGCCTAGAGATTTTAATTTATCGTTCGCATGCTCTCTCGCGTATACCGGCGACGTATAACTCAACTCCTATATTCCGGAGCAAAGTGGTGGTATAGCGGTGGCGGCGGCACGGAAAATTGGCTGTTTAAATAACCGTTCGCGCGTGTTTACGAGCATCTCTCTCTCTCTCTCTCTCTCTCCCCCGCGCCCGCAAATATACACGTACACAGAACTTTTCGCGCGGCATAGCGAAGTGTTTGGAAAGGAACAATCGCGTTGAAATTCTCGATCCGGACTTTGCGCGCGCGACCTCTTCATCAAGCGGAGTAGTTCTGTATAATATACCTGTATACACAACACAGCGTCGGCGGCCACCTTTTACCTCGCAGGCACAGAGCGCTCGTATGTATCCGCTCTCGTACGTGTGCATCGTGCAAAAATCCGCCGTAAAATGTCAGGGACGGGCGTAGGAGAGAGGGAGAGAGAGAGAGGTCGGTCCCCTTTCTACCTGCTTTATTTCGAGACGATGAACCTCGGCGAAGCCGTTCATCCGCCGTCTTTTTTTTCTCTCTCTTTATCTCTCTCCTCCTCCTCTTCTTCTTCTTCTTCTTCTTCTGGGCATATAGCTCATCTTAAAGGATGAAGAAACATTACATGATTTGCCTGCTGTTTTTTTGCAGGGAGTCTTCTTTTTTAGCGCAGGAACTACTTCCACGTGTACTTCTGACGATGCGGGCGCATTGCGGAAATTTAATACATGCGCACGAAGACGAGGAACCAGTTTCGCCGCCCCGTATGCGCCTAATATGGTGCCGATTCGTCTCTCGTTCGGAGATGATTTTTATTATTGCTCACGATATTGCTGTAAATGCCGACGACGCGCTAATGAACCGTTGAGCGATAATTTCGACGCTGTATATATATTTAGAAAAAAAGTCGAACATACCGATACAAAGTATATATAATATACGCGTTCTCTCGTGCGATATATAATACAAAGCGAGCAAAGTTACAGTGCGGGTATAGGTACAGTGTCTACAGTGAGGATCGAGAGGCAGCGAAGCGGCACTTAACGTCGGCGGTGACTGTAGAGACGGAAAAGGCGCCTCGAATTCGATTCGACGCGATCCTGTTACGGAATGCCTTTTCCTCCTCGCGCTGCGAGTATAGTTCCTGTTCCTTCGCTGCTGCGCGCTTGCAATTACGTGTGCTCGGTGTGAAGCGGAGAGGATCGAGAAATAGAGTCTGCGCGCGAGGATAAGGAGGTTCAAATGGATCTTTCGCGCTTTTCTATTTTTGTTTACACGTTTTGCGAAGATTTTTTTTTATAGTGTTTTTTTTTAACGATCGACTGAGAATCTACCATAAGATGCATGGCGCATGAATTATAAATATACGAGAGAAATACAATTTAATTGAAATTGTTTCGCGAAAATAGTTTGCTTAAATTCTCGCTTTTATTGAGAGATATTCATCGTTATAGTGCACTCTGATGCTGCGAGCTTCGAATTCTGAACATTAAATAACATCGCCGCATCAACAAAGCCTCAAATTCCCCCAGCGTGATTAAGAAGCTTATACTTATAATTAAAAAATACAAAATCGCAATAATCTGCAAACGAGCGCAGGCTAAACAAACGCCCGCGCATAATCGAACGTTCGCAGGTATACAACCCAAAGAGCTTCAACGTATTATATAGGCGCCGTGAATCAGTGGGTCATCGAAGCGAGCACGAGACAATGGAGAGGATAAAACCGTTTTACAATCGAGTTCGCGAGAGCGCGGCAGCGGCAGCTCTTGAAGCCTTCGGAAATTCGCGCGCAACGATCGATGTATTTATTGCGCTTTTGCCGCTGCTGCTGCTGCCGTAACGTAGCTCTAGTGTATATATAGTTAGGAGAGGATCGAATCGAGGTCGAAGAGGTAAATGGGATTTTTCGAGTGCACAGCAGCAGCCACGGCTAATCGTGAGGAGGTTTGCCCGCATTTGGCGTTTCTGCCACTGCCGTCATTTTTTCATTCGGGAGTTTCACGCTCAAAAACGCAATCACCTCTTTTTATCGAAATCGATCGAGAGTTTTGAGGAATGTATGCGGGATTGTAGAACGCGTCTATAAAGGGATTGATTTTAGTTGAAAACAAGTGTGGTCAATTTCACAAAGTTAGCGAGCAGCAAAGTAAAATCATTCCTGATTCGATCCTCGGACTCGAGCATCTCCCTCGCGCACCAAAGTCCAGCATCTCCGTCGTCGCCGTTGTTCCGCGCGATCGCGTCTCACTTCTACATAGCCATATACCTGTATATACATAAAGCTTCCACACAGCATCAGAGGCTCTCGTGCAGCACACGGCGATAGGAGGTCTTTAACCCTGGCGATCGTCGGACTTTGTGTGTACGTGTGCGCAGTGCAGCGTGGCGCGCGAGCGACGTGTGCACGCTAATGAAAGCCGCCGGCCACGAAATTTCCGTCTTTGAATGAGCCGCCAAGCGTTTGTCGAGATAGCGCCTGGATTCTGGGATTCTGAGTTTAGAGGAGAGTTACTGCTGCTCCTATACTGTTGTTGTGTGTGGATGTGGGCCAGTGGTAGCGTGAATGCACGGAAATTGCGGTTTTGAGGTGGCCGTTAAAGGTATTGGATTGTTCAGATATTAGCCCTTCGGAAATTAGCTGATCTTTTTGGTGGACGTTTCACGTGCACGCGTGTTTGAGCTGTAACTCTGTTTTAAACGGAAACCCTGTGTCCGATGCTGTTCAATTTATACGTCAGGACTTTGCACAGGAACCAGAAACCATTCTTCAGGATTAAAAAAATAGGCACGCGCCGAAAATCTGACTTACAAAACTTAGAAAGTCTTCCGGGGCATAACGATCATCCTGAATCCATCGATTGATCCGATTCGAGAGCCCAAACAGAGCAATAAAAATGCATTGTTCCTCCCAAACAGGCCTCTCAGCGCACTACTCCATTAGGCAACGAAGCCGAAACTCTTGCGACGCAGATGCATATTGATAATAATTGCAAATCACCGTCTCCGTAAATCAATCATTCGATGCCCCCAATCCATCTCCCAAGCTGAACAAAAAATCCACGCACACACATATAGAAAAAAGACAATAATACTCGTGCTCAAAACCAATAGGCGAGCGTGCGATTTACAACGCCGTCGAACAAATCCATCTACGCGCCGTTTGCATAATTTACGCGGCATCAGTGCGCAAAAAACGACGCGCGACTCGAAAAAATCGCTCGCGGAGAAGCTGCGCTGCAATTTCGCGGCGCCGGTGTGTGTATAAATCTCGAGCGGCGCGTAATGAAGCGCAATTACGAGCTCACCTCTATATATACGTGTATGTGACCGGTAGGTTGGTCTCTCGATTTATGTAAATCGGGCCGCAGCTCGCTCTCTCGCAGTTCTGGTGATAAAACAGCGAGTGGCCATAGCTTAGTACGCTTTTCGCTGGGAGGGAGAATAGGAATTTTGATGGACGCGCGCGAGGATGGCCACCGCACCGCTACTTACTCGCTTTTCCACTGCGTGAGGTAGGGGGGGAGCGTAATTAAATTTTAGAGTTTTCTGGGTCGTTGGGCTGAGAGATGCTGGTTATTATAGGGGTTTTATGGGACGGCTTGCAGTCTGTGTGTGCTGAGTGGACGCGCGAGCGTTTCTTTGGTATTTGAAGGGGATTTTTTCTCTTCAACTTTTCATTGCCTAATAGTGGATCATTAAACGACTCGTTACCGGTGTGCAGTGGCTCGTTGAGGTTTTAACAATTAAATGTTTCTATCAAATTTTTTATTAACGATTATTAATAATAACGTAAGAAGCAATATTCTTCGGGCCAACGCAAAAAAAGGCTATTCGGAAGAAGAAAAGCGCAACTTTCAAAGTTGTATACGACGCCTCGCTTATAGAGAGACTCTCGCTTGCAGGCGATTTTCCATTAAAAGCCCGCCGCCGCCTCCTCTTTTTTTTCCTCCCGCAACACCGACGGCGAGAACACCTTCTTAACTCTCGTCCTTTTTTCCCTCCACTTTTACACATACCTCTATATACAAGTATACACACTTGCAGAACACTGAGTGAAAGTCGCGAAACGAGCGACAAGGGATAGAGGAAGTCACGATACTGCAGCTTTCTCGGGCAAAACAGCGGAGAGCAGCAGCTATATAGTAGACTACTACTCAGAAAATAAAGGATATACGCGACAAAGGCGATTCGCGAGGGGTCAGGAGCTAACCGAGTCCTCAGAGAAAGCAAGTTTTGAGCGGAAGATGCGAGCTTGAGATACTGCCGGGATGGGACAACGACGTCTTCGTCGTGTTTTAGGCGACGTTGTTTAGGAGAGAGAAATTTAAGCGCGGGAAGAGGCCGATAAATATTGTATATGAGTTGAGCCAAGACGGCTGCAGGTGAGGTTTTCATTTCTCGTGGCTGGTTAATTGGAGGACAAGATCAAATATGATGCCTTTGTTCGAGAGCTCGGACTTTATATGCACTAGAGATTCATTGTTTATTACACATACATCCACTTCCGAGGGCGATCATTATAACTCACGCGCGAGAGATGGAAAATTAGGCCCGAAGTGTTTATACACATTCTGCTGAATCACATCACAATATACGAATTATTCGCTTTACGCAAGTGTCTTGATTAGTTTCTACTCCGGGCGCGATTTTCGAATCAAACGAAATAAGTGCCGTGAACATCATCAACTCTTTTCAGCTCTCGCGCGCTCATACACATATATACTCTCACAAACGAAGAATTACGCTCTGTCATTAGCTCTCCCTCGAATATATTAGAAAGTTTTCTCCTTTCCACGCGAGCAGCACAATTAAAAAAGCAACGGCAACAAAAAAGAGCAGAGTATATACATATAGCATATAGCCTACTGGCCGATTCAATTTTCATCACGTACGCGTACAAATGCTATTTTCTCTCTCTCAGCACACAGATTGGCGCGAAACCGCACTGCGTTATTCCCGCGAAAATTGCCAGCCGCCCTCCCATTTAGACGACCCACATTCGGCTTCGAGAGAGACAGTATATAGTATAAGGTACACCTTTTTTCAATTACGCATCGCGTTGGAAATCGAAAGCGCGCAACGGCCGTCTTCTTCGCACACACCCCTTCGCCGAAAAAATCGAGGTTACGCGGTATTTTTGCACCTGCACGGCGACAGGTGGTTCCGTTGATGGCGAGATCTTGTCGCGCGACGCTAAGCTTGCGATTTCCAGGTGGTTTTCCGAACATCTATACTGCTACGATATATTGAATTAACTGCATTATTAGTATTCGAGGCTTATTCAGCGTTGACCGACGCGATTACGCTATAAAGTCACGTGAATACAGTTATGTGCTATTAGGATCTCCGAATTTCCAAAACAAACAAGAGCGAGTGAAAAAGTCCTCGAAAGAAAGAAAGCGCCTCAACAAGTGTACAGATACACTCGGTGGAGAGCCGAGCGTGTGCTGAACGGAGGAAAGGAGGATAGTAATGTATCGGAGCTGTGTCGGTGCGAAGCGGTAAGCAGAGCGTGGCCTACGCGGCCCAGTGCCCATCTCGCTTAGTCGCTTATATACATACGTATGTATACCGCTTTTGCGTATTAAAAACACGGCCGTGATAGCTTTGTGCAGCAGCGTTGTGAGGAAGCCGTCGATGTGGATTTATGTGAGTAGTCTATATACGCGCGGTATCCTCGGGATGATCTAAATCCGCAGAGTGATTTGAAGAACTCGTATTAACATACTGACATATTTTAGCTACCTCTTTTAGCTTTCGAAATAAAGTATCTTTTCGGAGTAACATTTTTAGTCGAAAAACACGTCACATTCAGCATCAATCTGCAGGAATCTCGGAGAGAATAGAACTGGTTTACACAACGACGTAAACGTTTGCATATATATAACATACACCACGCAGCTCTCCTCCTCTTTCTCTTCCTGTCTTCTCGCCGGCAATTAGCTCCCCACCTCGGCTCGTTATGCTGATGCACACCGGAGCACACGTGAAACACAACAGCTCTCTCTCTCTCTCTCTCTCTCTTCCTCGCTCTTCACGAGACCGCCACCGCCGGAATTTCGAAAAAGCCTCGCGATGGCGAAAGTGCGATGACACGTTACTTCATCTCTCGGCTAATTAATTTGCAGCGGCGGCTGCCGCTTACTTACATCCGGGACTTTAAACCTAACGAGGTTCTCTTCTCTTTGTTGCTCGCCGGCATTTTACAGTGGAGTATATAGGTATCGCGCGCGGGAGCGTCTCGCGGTTCTTTTTATATGCCTTATACTGTTGATGTGAAGTTGCGTCGTTGTAGTCAACGTACGCAGTGTTACGACGAGGTATTCCGCGTGTATACTACTGCTAAACGTGCACGCGCGCGAGGTTGTTTTTGTTGATGGGAGACTTAGCGGTATGGCTTTTAATTTCGCTGATTGTTCGTGGATTGCTGCTCTTTTTTACTACTCTTCCTCTCGCAACGAGAATTGTTTCCCATCGCGCGTTGTTTGATTAGACCCTAACCGCGATGCTTAAGTCTTACGCACTGTCGTTAACTGTTCTGGTAGGTAACTTGTAAAAAAAAGAAACCACGTTATGCAATGGAATAGAATAATTTTAAATCCTGCAAAAAATCGTGGAGCTACTCGTATTATCCTCAAACAGGCCGATCTTCGTCTCGATCTCCAGCTCGCCCTGCTCGCCAAGCGCAATTAACCTCGCGCTATCTCCGAGCCAGACAGCGCGCGCATACCTACTTGCATACGCATCAGCCACAGTCAAAAAGCGTGTAAAAATAAAAACGAAGGCGCTTAAACAGGAAGCGCACTATACATACAAGGATGCGGCGCGACCTTCTCATTCGCGCGCCTTTCTTTCCTTTCCTCCTCTATATAGTTCAAAACTTTAGAGGCTGCTTCTGCATCGCAGCGAGGCGAGCAATCCGACACTCCTGCCCACATCCGACGAGGCGTCGAAAAGGGTTCCCCCCCGACTGAGTGTGCGTGAGAGATCACCGCGAGGGTTTCCCTTGTTACACAGCCCCTTTTCCGTTTCTGGCGAGAAGGGCTGCGTATGTGTGAGATGCTTCCTTCTTATTTCGTTCTGCTGCTCTGGCACTTTGTAGTGTCGTGCGATGATGATGATGGTTTAGAGAGAGAGAGAGAGAGAGAGAGGCGAGGGTGCGAAGGAAATGGGACAATTTCGGAAGTGCCGGGCAGCTCTATTTTTGAACTTTCTTTTGTACTCGAAATAGACGCGCACAAGCAGGGACTTCAAAAGAAATTTTAAGGGTTTATTAGACTCTCGCGAATGGTAACGACTTGCGTTGCACACTGGTTCTAAGAGGTATGTTTTAGCGTTAACATAAAGGTTTCCAATTCAACTCAATTGCCTATATTTTCCCGGAAAATATTGACTTTAAAATTCAGCAGCTCTACTCGTCCTACTTTGGCCCTTTTCCGCGTCCTCGGTATCTCTCTTCATTCACTCTTACTGCAAGCCTCCACTTGCTTTTAATAACCGAAGTATCCCTGCGGTTGAAAGTAGCACAAGTACTGAACTCGTCTTCCGCGAGCGGACCTGCTCCTCCTCACTTCGCTCTTCGTCTTGCTAAATGTGTCTCATTTGTTCGATTTTCTCGAACAAGTGCTTCTTCGCTCGAGAAGGCGCACTTTTTCTCAACTGCCCGTTTCGAAACGCAATTAGTAGTCGGCTGGGAAAATTAGTAAAAAAAAGCGCGTTGGGTGCTAAAGCAATTATTAAACTTTCTGTTAATTGAAACGGTTCGCGTGGAATGTGATTGTCTGATAACTACGAGCAAAGGATATAGATGAATTCCGTTGATTACACATTTGTTCAGCGCAGCAGATTTTATGTCATTAATAACAGCGAGAGTTATGGCTATTGGCTTGTTTGCGTCAGAGAGAGAGTTGTTTAAATACCTCGTTGATTCGCGACGCGCAACTTTACGACTGATGTTTTATCGTATACCTTCCATTTACAGTCAATAATTTTTCAATGTTAACGAACGATAGTTTACATCTCACATTATAATTCAAGACAACACGTTCTAATCGAATCTTTTCTTTTTCTGTTACAGGTGAGTTACACAAACGAAATCCCGCATTGCGTAAGTAAACGGAGTGCGAAATAATACATTTATAACCGCATCACCGCGAAAGTGAGATCGTTTCTAATCTCATCGCAAGCTCCCCAAGAATTCCTCATCCCGTGTACACGTACTAACCAAAACAAACTATCACTCTCGTCCACCGCAAAAGCACTCGACGCTAACGCATAACCGATCGAATCACTTCACGATCATCATCCGCTGCAACAACACACATCGATCGATCCGGTCTTCTGCGGCGCGCCGCGAATCCGATCCTCTACAGGTATCGATTTCCAGAGCGTGCGAATCACCTACGACTCTCTCCTCCCCATCGTCGTCCTCTTACGCAATCCAAAACAAACCGCCTTAGCACACTTGGGCAATCTCGGAGGCTTATACGACGACGACGAGTAGCTCACCTTCCCGCGGCGGCGGCGGCGGCGGCTCTTTGTGCTCGCACGTGAATTATGCGCGATAAGACTGGCTTGTGTGTTGCGCGAACGAATGGGGAATTATGTAGGCGCTCACTGGGCGCTGCTTCTGCTGCATTGTGCGAATGCGAATGTTATGCGGGATTTGCGTGAGAAATTTCGTTGCGGAGGATGTTGATGATGATGCCGGCTTTTAGAGGGGGATTGATTAGCTCTCGTTGAAAACAAGGTATTCCACGGGCTAAAGGGAAATTCTTTCGAGGGGATTGAACGCGTGCGATTAGGTATAATGAGTTATTGTAACAGAATTTCAATGTTTCGGTCGTTCTCTCTCGTATTGCTTCGATGGATTTAGATTTGGAAAAAGCTTTTGATCAATCGAAAACTTGAAATGTCTTTCACAAGGACAGCTGTACCGTTCAAATACATGCTCAAACGAGGCAGCGTACGTGTAATCGCAATGGCACTCAATTCGGAGAGCCGTCGCGGTGATTCGGGCACGATTTTTCTTCCTCTCGGTTATACAGTCGAGTCGAGGCGTGATGAATTGACTCCGCGTTGGCGTACGACAGCTGCAGCGGTTGGTAATTATTGCCGCTGCTCACTCTCTTCTATGTTTTTCTTTTTCCGTGATTTTATAGCTACAACGAGATGTAGTCGCTCCGAAAATAATCAGGCGCATTTCTGCCTGCTCCGTTTTATCATCGACTGTATAGGATTGAAAAATGAATTCCTTTAACGTTTCACTCGCGAGTGTATAGAAAGGCGCAGCTGTATATATAGAATGAGGTGAATATAATTTCCGTCAGCGTGTGCTGAACACGAAATCATAACGCATATTGTATGCAGATGTGAGAAACATGTGTAACAATAATTACGCTAATCCAATTAGGTTTTGTATTAAAAACTTTGGCTAATTAATTATGCAGCCTCCTTGCGTCATCGTTGCTCTGCTATATAGTGAGTGATTTATTTTCAGATGCCATATAAATATACGAAAGACTCGCGACTATGTACTTCTTGTTTACACAAGTTTCAACGGTCATTAATATTTTTTCTCCTTCGTCACGCTTATATCCAACAACATGATAAATACAAATCCACACTGTATACACAGAAAGTCGTATAACTATAGCCAAACCGCCAGCAGTATAACGATTTCATTACCACAATCCGAAGCATCGATTGAGCCAACGCTCCCAAAGAGCTGTAAGCGCTTCCCGGACATCGCTAGAGTCTGTTTGCCCCACGCTTATATATGTATCGTAGTGGTGTATATACGTGTATAGGAGCGAGTGCAAAAGCCCTCCGACGCCCACATTCCATCCTGTCTGTGAATCTCGCTCTCCTCTCTTCCTTTCTCTCTATCTTTGCCTGGTTTCTCCTACTCCTTGCCACGGGACGACGACTCGCTCGTTTATCTGCGTCCGTCTCTCTCTCTCTCTCTCTCTCTCTCTCTCTCTCTCTCTCTCTCTCTCTCTCGCGCGTTCTCCATACTCGCTATGCCTTTTCCGTCTATTTAGAGTTACGGAAAAATTCAAGGAGAAAGAGAGAGACCGAGCTTGCTCCGCTTTGCTCGCAGGCGCGCGGATGATTATTTAGAACAAAGAGATTTGAATTGCTCGCGGTACGCGTTGTATTAGTGCCTCGTAATTCCAGTAAATTATGTATGAATTTTGAGGAGGCGAAGATGAGGAGGAGTTTCAAAGCTAATTTCTCGAAACAAAGTCAGCCCAACGACTGTGAAATAAAAATGTTTAAAAAACTGCACTGAAAGAAATAATAAACAAGATTCGAAAGGCTCGAGAAGATTAGCCCGAGCGTGGAATTCCTCGCCTCGAACCAGCACAGAAAAACAGCTCGATAAATAATTTAACAGAAACACTCGCTGCACGGAGATAGATAGAGGCCCCCGGGAAAAGAATCAAACGTTAAGCGAATGCAATCCTAATCTCCATCCTCCCATCTCTCTCTTTCTCTTTCTCTCTATATCCCGTCTTCGTTTTTTCCTCGGCTCTTCCTCCGGCCGCCGTTATTTTTTAGCAAAATTCCCGTCGCAGCGGCGCGTTTCTGTTTACGGCGCCTCCCTCGCGCGCGCGCGCGCGCAGCTCTGTTTTTTTTCTGCCCCGTCTAGTCTCGCGTGCCGCCGCGTCTATTACACAGACCGCGGAAAGAAAACTCCGGGCTAATCAGCTGCTGCTCTGCGCTCGTCGTCCGGGAAAATTAGTAGAAACGAGGTGGACTGCTGCTGCTTCCCTCTCGACGAGGAGAAGCCAGTGGATGAGCCTTCCTGCTTTTCTATGCCTTTTTTAGCCGCTGTCAAGGGCTTTTTAGCGTTTTTTTTTGAGGGGAGGGACTTCCGGTACTATTTTTAGTGCAGTTTTGATTTTTCACCTTGCTTCTCCCTTGAAAATATATTAGTTATAGCGTGTACTGCAGGTATTTTTACGTGTACTGCAGTTTCATTACGACTAAGTACTGTTAATCAACAGGAAAATTGCTACAATGGCGCGTCTAACAATGCTGCGGCCGATAACAAAGTGTCATTATCTTATAGATTTAAATGGCCGATGTGTTTACGATGTACCCCTCGATTGAATATGAATTTCTCCTCCGAGCTACACACTGCACGCAACATCTCGTATTAACGCTACAGCTCGAGATAAGCATTATGATGATATACAGGTAGTCTCTACCTTCTGCATATTGTATATAGCGAGAGAACGTTTTAGCGTGTTAGCTAGCCAACGATCGATATTTATATTCCCCCTTGCGTGAAAACTTTTCCATCGATGCAGCCCGACAGCGTTGTAAGTACGTTCACCACCGCACAAATTTTTCCTGCACACGCGAGGAAAATTTCGCCTTTCACTCGGAAGCAGCGCGGGAACTGCATCATCCTTAGTCGACCGATTTTTTTTTCAAAACACTACATTAATTCAAGGTTACCGAAATCCGTTAAACCCAGGCACGAGTCATCGCAGCCCTCTAATGCACTCCCGGATAAGCATCGTATAGGCTCTAGTCCTCGGAAGATGTCCAACACTCGCTTTCACGTAACAAGCCCTGAAACAACAACACCAGCAACAACGGAGCTCTAGCTCGTGTGTCTTGGAGGTCGTCGTCCTACGACCTCAAAAACCGTGTATTATACGCCGGCCGGTTCGCCAGCGCGCGCCACGCACGATCGATAACACCTGCATTTCTCCCTGTCAAGCTGCATGCGCGGCGCTCTCCTATACACACACACACACATATATATATACCTGTATACGTTCTACGATGTTCTGTTCACTGACCCCCCCGCAGTCACGTATAGCACAACGAGTATATAGCTGCTGGCTTGCCACACACTGTTGTTAAGTCTATCGATTAAGAAAAAATGCCGAGGAAATACCTGTGTCGTCGTCTTCGTCGTCGTCGTCGTCGTCGTCGAGTATGGCCTTTCCACCCGCTCTCTACTTATAGTATATACACTCGCAGACGATCGAGCATTGAACTTACTTCCTTTTCAGAGGCGATTATCCTTCTCGACGGGATACGCGGTGGTTAAAAATAGACGCGCATATACGTGCTTTTGTGTTTTTTTTTCTCTCTCTCCTTGTTCTCTGTGTATAGCTCAATGCTGTGTTATGACGGTACTGTAATCTGAAATTGCTATTCCACGAGTTCAGCAGTCGTCTGCACCTGCGCTAACTGGAATTCGGGTCACCGCTTTGACTTCAGGTCGTCGCGAAGATTTCGGTCAGTGCTATTCAAGAAACCTATATAACGATCACGTCTGCACGATTGTCCTATACCGATAAAGATGCACCAGGCTCGCAGGATCTGAAAAAGAGAGCCAGTCTCGCACCGCCAACCGAGGTTTGAAGACTCATTGTCAACACCAGGCAAAGGTCAAGTTATACACAAGTAGATTTAGCCTGCGGATTAATGTATCATAACCCTCCACACCTAACACATACACTTCTCATACAGCGAACCGATCACCTTGAATCGAATCGCGGCTGACCTATACCGAGAGCAGATGCACCACATAGATCAACAATGAAGATGCGGGGCACTCGGACACGGACCGTTAGCCAGGCGCGAGGGCCGTTTCGCACTTTTGAAGACAGCTCGACCGCATCGACTCGTTACACTACTTACGTTATACACGTCGAGCGCAGATGCACGAGAGGTCACCCAATAACCGAATCAACGAAGAGGAGTTTCTTGGTTTCGCGCATTATCCAATCTCCTCTCTCCTACTACACGAGAGGAGGGCTCGGCAACAGCAGCAGCAGCAGCAGCAGCGCCGCCGTAGTGGAGTCGTGACCGTGCGACCGGTGGGAATCCGCCCTGAGATCGACTCTCATACGCTTCCCGATGCTGGATTCCGAGCAGCCAAGCGAGCGCGGCTTGCTCTTTCGCTTTTAGCGCGCCGAGCGCGAGCGTCTTCGGCTCTCCGTATACTATGCACTGACTCGAGAATATAAAAGAGAGGGAGCGAGACTCGACTGTAATACACTTCCACACGGCGAACCTCGCACTTGTACTCTCTTTTCGGGCTGCTGCTGCTGCTTCGCGGGGAGTTTTTCTGGCTGTTCTTCGTCAATTTTTTCTTTTTTCGACTCAGGCTCAGCTGTGTGTGATATATTGCGAATGCACGTGTTGCTGTTTCTGCTGTGGTCTAGCGACGAGAATATATAGATTTCGGCTCAGCATGTGTACACTAGATGTACGAGCTTTGGAAATAGATGGGACCGCTATACTCGTTAAAGGCGCGCGAGATTTGATCGAATGCGAAAAACAGGATAGTCCTGCAACAAAGGCAATCGATGACCTAGGGCATAATTTGCAATCGAGTGATTATCCGATTGCAGAGCCTGCTGTTGTTTCTGCTCGGCTCTCTTTTAGTGGGCGTTGATTGCACGGTCACTAATGTCGTTTCGTCCGTCATTGAGAGTGATGTTTTTCTTCTCTCTCTCTCTCGCTATAAGCGTCGGTATATGTGCACTTAATTGCACATGCTGCATCAAGGCCTCTATTGCGCGATTCCCTATACTGTAGATTACGCTTGTTTGTTTTCCAACGAGGTATATATATATAGGTAATTCGCGCGTTTGAGAGGCCGAATACGGATCAACGCTTTTAATTTGAGGACTTTGAAAATTCGTTGCTGATGAAGTGGCAGCTATTGAATTTTACAAAATTGCCGACAACAAGAAGAGGGCAGAAAACACGCGAGATTGGATTATACGCTTCAAATTGATGGTACGCGTGGAGCTAAAAGTTGAACGCGACAGGGCAGAAGTAGCGAACAAAGAGGAGGACCGAGAGGAAATGAAGGCCAGAAATAGGAAAGCAAAACGAAGACTGTGTGGTGTACGAAAATCTGCGTGAATAATACAAGCGATGATGTTGACAGTTATGAAGCTTGATGGGCGATGCTTGCTCAACGAATCTCAATTCAATGATTTCAAAAGTACATATATTTTAAGTATTAATGCCAAAATCGGTAATTACGGAAATAACGTATGGCTCCACACGTACAGAAGAGGAGGTGACGCTTAATTTAAGTGACCTACATTAGGCGCCGTCTAGACGATTTTCTCTAAAATTACACTTTTACTTACGCAGTTGCCGGTAAATTCTGAGTATAATATTAACCTCGCAGCAAAGACCATAAATCTGATTTCCGCCTGCATGTATACCGCACGATTCAAATTTAAACCTTCAGCGACCGGTTCCCGTACAATACCATATTTACAACACCCCCTGCATAATACCCAACATCCCCGAATCTGCTTCTCTAGCATCAAGCCAATCATGGCGGCTAGCTTACAAGCTTCGTCGCACAGCAGCGACAGCCTCTCAAGCTCTCTCACGTATGTACGGGGAAATATATCGCTCACAGAGCCAGGGCTTATAGAGCGTCGAAGCAATTAACGTGTCAATTAGCCGTAGGCGTCCTCGGCTTGATTGATTCGAGATTGAACGAGTCCCGGGTCGGAAGTCGTTTCGCGAGACAAGTCCGTTCATCCGTGCGCGAAATCGAGCGTGCAGAGAGCACTGCATGTGACTATAGGCTGCGCTTATAAATAGTTGTCGATTGCATCACGACGCCTGCGTTTAGAACATTTTTCTGAAGGGGACTGATGTATCGAAGAGGAGACAACGGACGTCTTGTGTTCCGGCTTACATAAATTTCTTCCAACTGTGCAGCTCGCGCTTCGCTGCTTTTGGAAAGGAATGTGCGTCGTGGAGCAGTTGGTTGCGCAACGCGCGGATGATACGCAGATCGGGTTTAGTGAGCCGAGGTGGATATAATAATGGTCGATCGGGCTGTGGGCTTTGCGCGAGTTTGCGGCTTCATTGCGCTATATACTTATTATACTCTCAAGGTGACGCGCGCGCAATATGGCTCGATTGATTTACTTATTTTTCTTATGCTTTTCGAGAGAGATGATGACGCGTCGCCGCCGTCCCGGATATATTCGGGTCTGATGTAAGCACAGTGTGCAATGCGAGCGAGGTTTGCCCGATGGATTATCGAAATTATTTTTCGAATTTCGGATTTCTCGGATTCTGGGATTACTAACCGATTAGGTAACTTATGTGCGCGCTAGAGGATGAATTGGTAATCAGGCGTGTTATGCATGTAAGAGCTTGGTATACGGGAAAGTATTTTTGCATTTCACCTTGTTATCCGGCCGTCTTATTATGGGTCAGGTGCTAATTTACGTGAACGTGTGTTGTGTGTTGGGTAACGTAGTTAAATTTGCTCAAATTATCCATGCATCAAGTATAGTGTAGTAGGTATTTTTTGACAAAACGCCTTGCCACTTTTTACACGTCGCTAGTGCTTAATTAGTGTAGATTTAAAATAGGACACACGCTGTGTACCGAAATTGAGATTACGAACGTATGGTGCATTTAACCGACGACTATATATACTCGTACTTGCATGAAAACGAATAGCTTTTATATTAATTTACTCGCGCTAATTCACGTTACGAGCATTAGCGTCGCATTTACATGCAAGCAGTTATGTTTACAATCAACGTATTGCGGCGCGGTCTTTTCTGGCTTACGGCCCTGCCTGTTGCACGTCCGCCACTACTAAATATCAACCACTTATAGGCAAAAATAAGCTTAAACCCACGGCGAGTCTAACGAACCGCGTTTCTTTTTTTCTGTTGCAGGTAAGCTCACAGCACATCAGACAAAATATGTGTAACACATATGTCCTAACAAACTTCTCTCACTCACGTAAGTTCGCGACACATATATAACACATCTGTACGCGAGAGCAATCGCTAAAAGCATCGGCAATAACCCAAAACACTAATCCATCGGCTCCAAATATATATTCGCCCATAACCGCTCTCTCGTAAACCCGAAGCGCCGAGACAGAGAGCAAATGGAAACGGCGCGGCTGCACAGTAGCAGTAGCACACACGTACACTCACGTACACGTATACACCTCCGCCTTCTCGCCGTCGACCGCCTTTGCCACTCTCGCGTATTTCCAGAGCCGCCGTAACGGTTTTAGAACGAGCGAGAGGAGATNGTAACTTATGTGCGCGCTAGAGGATGAATTGGTAATCAGGCGTGTTATGCATGTAAGAGCTTGGTATACGGGAAAGTATTTTTGCATTTCACCTTGTTATCCGGCCGTCTTATTATGGGTCAGGTGCTAATTTACGTGAACGTGTGTTGTGTGTTGGGTAACGTAGTTAAATTTGCTCAAATTATCCATGCATCAAGTATAGTGTAGTAGGTATTTTTTGACAAAACGCCTTGCCACTTTTTACACGTCGCTAGTGCTTAATTAGTGTAGATTTAAAATAGGACACACGCTGTGTACCGAAATTGAGATTACGAACGTATGGTGCATTTAACCGACGACTATATATACTCGTACTTGCATGAAAACGAATAGCTTTTATATTAATTTACTCGCGCTAATTCACGTTACGAGCATTAGCGTCGCATTTACATGCAAGCAGTTATGTTTACAATCAACGTATTGCGGCGCGGTCTTTTCTGGCTTACGGCCCTGCCTGTTGCACGTCCGCCACTACTAAATATCAACCACTTATAGGCAAAAATAAGCTTAAACCCACGGCGAGTCTAACGAACCGCGTTTCTTTTTTTCTGTTGCAGGTAAGCTCACAGCACATCAGACAAAATATGTGTAACACATATGTCCTAACAAACTTCTCTCACTCACGTAAGTTCGCGACACATATATAACACATCTGTACGCGAGAGCAATCGCTAAAAGCATCGGCAATAACCCAAAACACTAATCCATCGGCTCCAAATATATATTCGCCCATAACCGCTCTCTCGTAAACCCGAAGCGCCGAGACAGAGAGCAAATGGAAACGGCGCGGCTGCACAGTAGCAGTAGCACACACGTACACTCACGTACACGTATACACCTCCGCCTTCTCGCCGTCGACCGCCTTTGCCACTCTCGCGTATTTCCAGAGCCGCCGTAACGGTTTTAGAACGAGCGAGAGGAGATCCTCCTCCTCCTCCTCCTCCTCCTCCTCCTCCTCCTCCTCTTCTTCTTTGGTGGCGACCGACCGACGACCGGTTCGACCTGCGAGCGCGGCGCGGTTCCTCGTAAATCGAGAGCGCACAGATCGCGATTACAGCTCCTACGTCATTTTTACGCGCGAGCGGTTCGGGATTATTTGTTTCTTTTTTTTTCGCTCATCTTGTCTCTGGGACGGTATAAAGAGTGAGTGGTTTTTCTTTGTGCCGCGATCGACGTCTGACTCTGCGCGCGTTGGGCTTTCGGAGAATCATTATATGCGGTGATTCGAGGTGCCGCTGCTGCCTGCAGCTAGATTACCTCGATCTCTTTGCTTGGTGAACGTCTCCCTGCGCAGTTTGAATGTGAAATGTTGAGCAAGAGAGTATTCTTTGTGTGATGTTTCTTCTCTTGGAAATCCGTCTGATATCATGGAAGCTTTTTTTCTCGAAAAGAAGATGAATTTGAATGATTGTTACTATATTTATAATCGTTGCGCTTCGTTGAGTCACACCACCGCGTCACGTTCAACCTCGTCGCTTCACCCTGAAATTGTCGGCTATCCTCAGCTGCCGCCGCAGCACCCGCAGAACCACCCAATTTAACGCAATATTCCTCACTGTCTCCAAAATTCGTGATGGTCCCGTCCCCGGCGGCGTATCGGGGCGTCCTCGAAATTTAGCCATCGCACGCAACTCGATTATAGCATAATATACATATAGGTATATTCGGCAACGTCGACTCGTTAGTAGCCTCGAACTTCCCGCATGGAAAAAAAATAAGAGTCGTAGTCGAGGGGCGATTGCCGCGGCGGCACTGACGCTATCGATCGACGTGACACTTGCGCTCGAGGCGAGTCTGGCCCTCGCGGGACTCGAGTTTCACTGTGTATTATATATACATACAGTATCACACGAGACGGAAGTCGCGAGGTGGAAGGAAAGAAAATCAATTTTTTAGTGCAGGTTTTCAACCCTTTGCGGCCAGCGGAATTGATGTTTCCCTCGAGGGTGGATATATACCTGCGGATATGTGTATAATGTGTATATGTCTACGATGGGCGCTGTAAAGTTTTATTTCCGCTTCGGGATTGGAAAAATCATGGCGTCGGGTAATGCCTCGTAATAAGGGCATTGAATTTGCTGCGCAGGGTATGGTGACACACTTTTCGAGGATAAAACGTAATGAAGGAAAAAAAGGCATGAGGTTTATATACATAATAGATACGCTGTGTTCCCGCGGTGTATACGGGCAATATATTCCACGTTTCTGGGTTGATGCCTCGAACGCGACTCGGCTATTATTGAATAGGAAAAAAAAACCGCTTAATTTCAAACCTATAGCACAGCGCTCTTATAACGTCTTCATGAGCCCGTGCTTAAATTTCAAAGAAAACGTACCCGATGGTTCACGAACTCTCGTGTGCGCTCTCGCTTATAATGCAATTAAGCTGGCATCGAAAAATTCGCGATACTATCGTGCGGAAAATAAACGCTCCTATGCACCGTGTATACGATCGGCATAATTTTCGAGAGAAAGTTCAAGTTTCCGGGCTGGTGCAGAGCGCGCGGCTATTTTCGCAATCTTGGGCATCGTCTACTTTTAGTAGTAGATTCTGCCGAGATTGGTGGGACAGTATCATGTCTCGTTAACGGTTATTACGTTGTAAACTCGGAAGATAGAGTAAACAGAGTTAAAACTTGTGTTCTATATAGTCGTGCGATTAAAGCGTTTATGCTCGCGAGAGGCAGCTGTATACGCAAGAGATTGTGTATTTTGCCAGTTTTGTTGAGGCGCAATTAGACATCTTGCAAAAGTGAAAATCTCGGTAAAGTTCTATTTTATCGGCCGGCGATTTAATAAAATAAAATGAATGCACATCGAAAGATTATTGTAACGTTAGCAATATGCAAAAACTTTCTCAGAGTCGCGCTTTCGCTTCTAATTTGCGTTATTTGGTACGACTAAAATTTCTCGCGACCGATCGAGATCCACAAAGTGTGTATGTGTGTGAATGTCCGGGGATGTTTTGCGTCGGATCGGCTCAACGCGATGCGGCTTCAACCCCGATTCACCGGCGTTTATTAATTTCGACGTTCAGTCGACGCGCTATAATGACATTTCTGGATCGTCGAGGTAAACATTCATCTTTGGCGTTTTAAGGACACTCTTTTTTCCCTTACGAAATGCGTTTACGCTAAAGTGAGGCTGAAATCGGTCGACGAACATTATTCTTTGCCTCATGTATAAACATACAAAAATACACAAAACGATTGAACGGCAGTTTTCACCGATCGATTTCTTCGATTGACTGCAGTATAGTATAGTGCGTCGATCGGCTTTCTCGAGACGCAATGCGCAGGAAAACGCTCAATCGCGCGGGCGCGTGGGAATATAGATTTTCTTTATCTGAAATTATATGGCCATTTTCCTTCTGAAATCGGCGATGTAAAAAGAGCGTTTGTTTCGTAATTCGACGTTTCTTTCGTCGATGAACTTATAGAAGAAACTGGTATTATGCGGCTGAGAAGAGAGTACGTGGATCGAGCTATACTAATTATCTTGAGCTCGTTGATTTACAAAGTGGGCATAATATCGAAAATCGATTTTCACACCAGATATACAATTTTCGCTACCATTCGTTTGCACGAGATTATCAGAAAATAAACGTATAAGCATTGTTTCCACCCAACATAAAAAAAACTCGATTAAAAAAAAAACTCCTCATGTCTCAAAAGCAGCAACACGCAAGCATACGCGCGGCAGTCGGCTCTAATTAAAAAAAAATTTAAAAGCACAAATACAAACAGCGAACGAGCTCGCACTGCGCAAAAAAGCGCGCGAACCTACTTGGCCCAGTTCGAGCTTTCTAGGGGGCGGCGATTTTCCGAGCTCTTCTCGTGCAAGAGAAAAGAAGAGCGAAAATGCACAATTTACACCCGAGCGACGGCGGCGGCACACATAACACAGCTAGCGCGTAATTCATAATAAAACGGTAAACGAACGAGCTGCCGCCGCGCGCGCACGCCGTTGTGTGTTAAGCGGCTCTCCATCATCAGAGCCGGAAAAGGAGGCGGAGAGAGAGAGAGAGAGAGAGGGACTTTTTGAAGAGAAGCATAGTAGAGATCTTTATCCGCGACTTGCGCTCGCGCTCGCGCGCATACATACATGAATATAGGTGCATCCAGTGCTCAGGTATACGTAACTACGTACTGTTCGATCTCGTGAAGGAGGTGTAATTTGATATTTACTGCACGCGAGAGAGCCGAGAGAGAGAGAGTCTCTCTGTGTATAATATTCGCGCGCGAATATGTTTTGAGCCGAGAGGAGAATGGTAACGGTTTGTTACTGGAGTGAGTGGATATTATTTTTATATCTGCGGGAGAATAGAAGAATGGTACCTCATGATTTTACATTTTAATCCTTGAAAGCGAGCATGATTTCTTTAAACGGACTTTTCAGGAAGCTCTCGAGATTATTATTTAAAGTATCCGCAGCGCAGTTACGTTCCAAGTAGCGCCGCTCGATACCGCGTTTATTCGCTCTCCAGTATTTCCCCGAAACTGAATGCTTCATAAATCTCGACACGTGCAGGTATAAGCATCAATATTCCATCGACGTTTAACCTTGTTCCTTAAATTGGGAATCGACAGCTCGGCGCATCAATTTCCGAAGCTCGATTGGCATAACTCCCGCTAACAGGATAACTGCGCGAACCAGCCACTCCCACAAAGCTACACGAGAGGATCAGCTATATACGTATACTCCTTATATGCGACTGCAGCAACTCGCGCACAAGTCTGCGCCTATTATCGGCATTCCACATCGGACTCACGCAGCAACTCACGTCTCAGTCTACTGGCCGTAAACTCGTCCATCATCCGCACGCATAAAAATAATAACACCAGCAGACGCTGCGCATCGACACGTGTGCTGCTGCTGCTGCTGCTGCTGCTGCAGACAACGGTGATTTCTCGCGCCGCGCGACCCAGTTCGACAACAATTCCTTTATGCGAGCGGCTCTCTCTCTCTCTCTCTCTCTCTGTTTGTCGCGCGGGCGTTGTACATGCACCCTCAAGAATGAGAGTGTGTGTGTGTGTTTGCACCAGAGGCGCGTATTTATAATTTTTGACCCGCTTTTCGAGCAGGACTTATTTTTCTTCTTCTTTTGTCGTTTGCTTTTTTTCTCGGCGCGTATGCGAGAGGATTGAATCGAATTGGATTGGAACGGAGTAGGGTGTATATGTATTTCGGGAGGCGCGCGAGCGATTGTAAATTTTTAAAGAGCCCAGAGGAGTGTGTTTCGATGTTTCTCGATGCCGCTTTTGGAGCGCGGAGTATGAAAATTTACGATATCTTATTTCTCGACTTTCCTTTCGATATTTTGACGAAATTCGCGGATAATATGCGCGCGGATGGCTCTGTACAAGCGAATGCTTTCACTGAATTTTCATCAGTGTAAGGAATCATTTTTTCCTAAAATGTATCGATTTATAACAAAAATACACGTACCAACGATTTACAGAGCGCTTCGCAAATTTCGAAAATTAGCACCCGTAAAGCCGAAAATTAAGGTATAGCTTGTAACGGAAGTGCAATCGAAATTCTGGCGCGCATATTTTAAGCGTTTTCCAGCTGGAACGTTGCTGCTGCTGCTGCTGCTGCTGCTGCTGCTGCTGCTGCTGCTGCAGTTCTCCGCCAACGCAAACGTAAAGCGGAGGACGCAAATATTTTACTGCCGGCGTGGCGGTGCGCTGGCCTCGGCACTGGCGGTGGAACAGGAAACGATGATGAGGGAGCGAAAGAGAAGGAGAAGCAGTTAGGTAGAAGCGATCTTGTATTTCGGCGCGCCGAGGGGATGACTCATCTCCGTAGCCGTGTCAATCTTGGGTTGAATGTACAGCCGGTCGTTAAACTTTTCTGAAAACAATAACAGAGTGGCAAGGCTCTCGACTGATGGCGAGGCTTTGATGTCGATATGATTATTCCATCCACTCGAGTCGCTGTTTTTCTCGAGGTTTTTCTTTTGTGGATCAACTGAGAATATTGATCTCTGCAATTCTTTTAATCAGTTGATGAAGAATGTTTGCATCGTCAGTCACGTGATTTCGAAAAGATAACTGAATTGTCTCATTCGTGTATCCAACACGAGCGAATGTACCTACATAATAACATTGACTTTACATGATGCCACATATAAAGCGAGGATCGAGTTCGACCTTCGCTGTGTGTTATACAAACAAGAAATTCGATTTATTTATAAATTTGTCACTAATTTTTATCATCATTTCAACGAAAGGCTGACCAGCCCCGCAAAAAAGCAACTCGTACGTAGAATTCTAAATAAGTGTTGCAACGACGACTCTCCAGTCTCCTCAGGCGCCAGTCTCTCCTCGAGAATCGATACATCAATAAGGAATGAGCAGCGCAGCGGTTTTCCCCTTTACGGAGCAGCGGGAGAGCCCAACGTTACTGCACACAATGAGCGTCGAAAGGTCTCGTCTCTCTTTCTCTCCGTGTCAATGAGTCATCCAAAGGCGATTCTGCGCGCTCGGCAGAATTCCGTGCGAAATGAAATGAACGTGTGGCGCTTGCCGACTGCGCCTGAAGGCTGATGCTGCTGCTCGCGTGTGTGTGTCGCTGTATTATGTACATAGTATATATACGTGGGTTTTCGACTGAGAGACAGTGGGTTTTTGTCGCTCTGCGGAGGCGTTTTGGAGGAAGTTTTTGTGAACAGTTACTTCTGGGAATTTCGACTCGAGTTATTAATTCATACGTATTATATACAAAAAAAAGTTTTGTTTGCTCTCCTATCATCTCGTGAATTTATTCATTGTATGTTTTCTGATAAAATCGTAATTCAATCCATGCGATTTTAACTAGAGCACACCAGATATAGGAGGACTGTTGAATTATGGAATCATCTGACGACAGCTTGAAGAATTCAGTATAACAGATCTCGTAGAACTTTAATCCCAAGGCAAAAGGAAAAAAAAAGCAAGGCCCCAATAGTAGAACTTGGGATTTCAATCTCACGCCGAACCCACATCTGATTAGTCTCGGAAGACACTGGGTTCCGTTAGACGCGACTTGTTTTTCTCGGAAGCCGGAGCACCGACAATGTCCACAGTATATCTAACGAGTGTGAAACGCCCGGATTTTCTCATAGAAGCTCAGTTTTAATGGAGACGATGAGCCATGCCGAGTCTAAATTGAGCAATTAGTCTCTGAATGGTGAATCACGCCTGGCCCTGAATCTTCAACGGCCTTGTCTTTGCTTTACTGGATTATTTCGAATACTTTCGAATCTCCGCCATTCTCGTAAAAAGCAAACAGAAGTTCTTGATAAGCTTTTTTCATATTATTCCGTTGTCGGTTGACTCTACTCTAGGCAGTTTTGGACTGGCCCTTCTCCCACCGCTTCAACTCCCCGGGTATATCCTATCGCCTATTTCCCTCGCCGATATCTGCGATCCCAGTGCATATATAGCGGTACGTTTGTCACCTATGCCAAAACTGCCTTTGGTTGGGTCGGTTTAGGTCACTCTCATACCATAACTGCCTCAGACTTTTTCACTTTTCACTTTTCCATCTCCTATTGGTCACAGAATTTATCTGATACCCAAGAATTAATCAGGTTATTAATTTCAGTAAATTTTATCGGCAAATCAGCCGAAAGGAAGGCATATATCGTATCCACAAATCGCTGACTTTCCATCAGTCATCCTATATAGACAGCTCGAAACTTCAGAATCGATTCCTCGTAGCATCATAAAATACAAGACTCGGAAATAGAACGCGGAGCCTCTGCATACAACGCAGCCGTCCAAAGGTGACAACGTCGTACCGACGACTGCATACGGCTTCGATATCCATTTTCAGGTTCAGGGCTAGCAACTTGCAACTCCTCCTCCAACGAGGGAGACAGTCAGTCACGGAAACTACTCAGCTCAAGCGTCCAGTGTCACGGCTCCACTAAAATACAACTCAAAGCGAGAAAGAGAAAGAGAAAGAAAGAAGGAAGGGAAAGGAAAAGTAAAAGGCTGCTCGATCGTGTCGCGAGGAAAAAATCCATACCGTTAATCATGCAAAGTAAAGGTCTCTCTCTCTCTCTCTCTCTCTCTCTCTTCGAAAAGGCCATGCAGCGCACGCAACTCTCGGCTGACTCATGCCTCTCCTCTCTGTGCGTGCGTCTCTCGCGATTCTTCGTGACTGCATGCGAGCACACTGTCTCTCTCTCTCTCTCTCTCTCTCTCTCTATATATATATACATATATATATCTATCTTTTCTTTTTTCACGTGCGCTTGTATATTACATACATACACCCGTACGGCGAGTCGGAGGACGACCCTCGAAAAGTGCTGTCGCGTGCGAGTTCGATGCGCGACTAAAGAGGAGACGCGCAGCAAAGAGGGGAGAGACCGGAGGATGGATGTGTAATCCGATCCTCGCCTCGGCGGCTCTCTTCATTCGGCTGCGTTTTCGGAAGAGTGACACTCGTGTCTAGTATATATATGTATAGTGCTACCGTATCGCGTGTATACAGCTGTATAGATGCTATAGATGGCAAAGGGATAGGGGAGAGGAGGATGAAAGGGTTACAGAGTTGGGCTTGTCTGTGAGTAAGAGAGGCGAGGAGACTAATTTGGTTATGGGATATATGGGGAGATACGCAAACTATCCGATATAAACATTGAAAGAAGAAATCAAACGAATCCAGCCGGGTATTTTTTCAAGTCTGCGGCGCGAGCGGGGATAATTAATGGTGTACAGAACACCTCATCGAAAAGAAGGTGTAACAGTATATCCATAATACGGAAGGGTTAGCGGTGGCTAGAAAGCGAGAGGAGGATCAGGGACTAATTAAATTAAAACGCTGCGCGGCCTTTATCCCCCGCTGCTATATCCTTATACCCTCAACGACGACATGGATCTGATTGGCAAAATTAATTGAATTGGCGAAATCGAATTAATTGCAAAGCCGAGCTTGCGTTTGACCCGCTGGACGCTTATACGTGTACTTCGTCTCCCCCTCTTTGCCACGTATGGCTTATACCAGGAGACCAGCACGCCGCTGGCTCTTTATTAATGCCCCGTAATTGCGGCTTCCCTCTTGCATGGCGTGTATTTGCATCGGTCTCGTGAGAAGGGTCAAGGGATGATTCGGCTAAAACAACCTTATCGGTTATACAGCTTTATACGAAAATACCGTCGCCGTAAATTCGAACAGATATAGAAAATTCGTCTTCTCGAAAACGTAATAATCTCTTTTTGTTTTAAAATTCGTATAGAGGAATTCCGGGACGTGCGGATGGGCCCATACGGCGAACGGACGTGCGTGCCTTCCCACGCGCAGCTGCCAGCGCTGTATTATCATAACTCGATACGCGTCGAGCGACACGCGGAGAACGTCGACCTCCCGATCATTATCGTTCTCCTCTTTCTCTGTTGCTCTGCCGAGAGAGATATCGCTGCATGCCGTTCGCTTTTATTGTGGCGGAATCTGATGCGAGGAGAGCAGTATACGGTTTACGCTTATGACGAGAGATTCCAGTTCGATTGATTGTCGGTTTCGATGAAATCGAAAATCAATTGCGTTTGCGAGCGTAGAATGTTATGTCAAGCAACGTATACAAAGAGCTTGCATGGCTACCAAAAAATCTAAAGTTTGTAACAGCAGCTAGTCGCCAAAACTCCCGGGACGCAAAAAGACACCAAAAATCAGCAACAACACCCGCGTCTAATTTTAGGGACACCTTGTCCAACTCTCCCTTTCTCTCTTGCGCGACATTGCGTCCGCGCTTGCATAAATAAACCGAGAAATAAACAATGCACAATGTCCTTTTGTGCGCCGGGGCCGACTGCTGCAAAGTTTTCACAAAGGCACGTAAAATGCCGGGTAGTTTTTTTTCACCGGCTCTCTCGCGACCGGAGTTTTGCGGAAAAATTACTCGCTCGGAAAAACGAGCACTCGCCCAGGTGGCATAAAAGAAAAGTTGAGACAAAGCTGCGCACTGGGTATAATGCGGTGTATACAGTACAACAGTATACTCTGCTGCGTGTAAGTGCAGCGTGCGCGAGAAACCTTTGGAAATCCAAGACGAACTTTTCTCGAATTTTACAATGTCCTGTGCGCTGCGAGATGTTATACTTGCTATAAATACGCTTATGTATAGTTTTCCCGTTATTGGCATGCGTGAGAGTATGTTATATTTAGAATACTAGTACGCAGTGGTATAATCATTTTATGTACGTCTCATCGGCAGGATTGAATTAATATCGTGCACTGGTAATGAAAATCTAAAAATAATAATTAATCCCCAAGATGAGAAGCAAAACAACGACAAAGATTCTGACGATGCCATTTAACTTTGGCTGTTCTACGCGGAAGAAATAACTAAGCGAGGATAAAAAAGGGAGAAAACGAATCGAACGTGAAAAGCAACGACGAAGGATCTCATACCGGCCGGTCTATTATTGTTGCTTTCAGGCCCGCGCGTTGTCGAATGATTACGAGAGCGGAGATCGAACGAAGAAAAAAAAACTCGCTGCTGCGAGTAGATTTCGTCATTGACTCTTTTCCGCTTCGCCGTAGTGAGTTTTCCTTTGGAATACAAATCCGGTAATGGCAATTAAGAAGAATATAAGGGCGATACAATCGTAGAAAAGGAATCATGAATCGCGCTTTCTTCTCTTCGTTCCCTACTTTCTGGCATTGTGTCTAACGAAAATTGAAATTACGTGAAATTTTTCATTCTAATCGGCCTCTAAATCCTCTCTCTCTCTTTCTAAGCTCGAAATTATCAAGCGCATCAAAATCTCAGGTGCATCAATCCACTTGAGCTTCCTCGCGAAAGAGGAGGATTCGCGCAGGAAACTCTCTCCGGCCCTCGAAACACAATATCCTCAAGAAGAAAATCACCGAGAGCGATTACTCCGCAGCTCAAGCTCCTCACAAAAGAGAGTATAGTCGTCCCACCCCCTGGCTTCCATAATCACCGCGCGAAAATCACCAGATACGCGGACAGGACAAAGCGAGTCTGCCTGAAAAATCCCGGGAGAGAGAAAATCCTCTCCGAAAAGCAAAAAAAAGAGGAAGAGAAAGAGAAGCAAACGAGACGAAAAGCGTCTGAGCCGTTGCAGCGACGCTGCGTTCGTTCACTCCTTTATAAATAGGCACAGAAGCTAGAAGAAGAAGAGAGAAAGAGTTTCATCTCTCTCTCTCTCTCTCTCTCTCTCTCTCTCTCTCTCTCTCTCTCTCTCTCTCTCTCTCTCTCTCTCTTTCGGGCGTGGCGGCTTTTGGAGTAGTCCTCGTCAGTCGACGACGACGACGTTCTTCTTCTTCTTCTTCTTCTTCTTAGCATCTCCCTACAACTTCGTGTTTTTGCTGCTTCGCCTCTTCTGCTTCTTCTTGTTTTGGCTTATTCTCGCGCCCCGATGTGTCTCACTTGCTTTAGCGCTAGTATAAGTGACGACGAGAGGGAGAGAGGCGATGCGTATCATCATCGGGTGGGAGTTTAATGAAGTGCTCGCTAGCGCACCGCCGAGACTACTCTGACTATAATATGCACCGGTGAAGAAACATTTCCTTTGGTCTTGTCTGTTTTATGCTATTTTATTCAAGGCGATTACTCTCCGCTTATAATGTCGATGATCGGCACTTTCGTCAAGGTAATCAATCAAAAAGAGTCGAACAATCGACGATCACCAATTTGTGTACTTATTATCTGTCTGTGATTGCGAGCTGAGAAATGATAAGAAGGTTCCGATACCGTATAAACAGACAGCAGCGGCGGCTAATATATTGTTAAAGTGAATTTCTCTTATTAACTAATAACCGAATCATCAATCACAAGTTTTAGAGGAGTTCGAGCGACAATAATTAGTAAAGGCATATGAGTAATCGAAATGATTTCACTCGGGCGTAGACAGCGCGCTTGGATATTTTTCTAGCGTTTTCACTATTTTTAAGAAAGTCATACACATTTATTCTCGTTTCGTTTCTTTTCTCCTCTCTATTTCACTCTGGTATAACACACGCAGATAGCATTATACTGATGATTTCACTTTCTCTATGATTTCAGATTTTCGGGCTACGCGCACTGCACTTAAAATGTCGCTCACCGTGTAAGGTAAGATATGATCTTCGCTATATTATGTACTTATGACAATTCTTTTGTGGCGACGAAAACAAGCAGACCTAGCGAAATTGAATGTCAGTTCTCTCGATGTAATAAAAACACAGTTTTATAATTGATGAACAATCGAGTATAATTCTTTTCAAAGGAAGTTATTGTTTACATTATAATTGTTAAGTATTATCAATAGCAAATACAACCGCAATTCAATGTCAGCTGTCTCAGTATATAAACCGCCTATCTTACTCCTCACATTTCCAAAAAACATATGTCGAGCATCGAAAAATGATAACCGCAGTGTACAGCCTTGTGACGACGTGGTCGCCGTCGTCGTAAATCAAAGTCGAGAGAAAACGTTATCGGCGCGCGAGCGAAACTTTAAAAGTAATTTTAGAGTTTCCCTTCCGCGATGCGTCACGTCGGCTCGTACACTTCCGGAGGAAAATCCCTCGTGCAACGGGTGTCGTAGAGAATTTTTCAAGAAACCCTTATAGCAGATCTCATAGCTACCCTAAAGCCTTTGTTGCGCTTGATGGCGAGGAGATGAACAGGAATGCACTTTGCGCGTGGCTTTCGTATTAAATTGTTTTGGGAGCTTTCGAAGGGGAAAGTTTGCTGTCTTAACTTCTTTTGTTTTTATTGGCGTTTAAATTGTGAAAATCTGGAGATTTCGAATTTATAATTACTTCCGAACTATTTATTATTGTATAAAGTATAGCAATTTTCTTGGTGATTATAAATTCATATAACTGTCTTTCAAATTAATTTTTTGCTATTTTTATTATTATCTTTAACGCGAATTCAACTGATAATACCATTTGATTAATCATCATCGCGAGCGATGTAATTGAAATAGTTGATGAATATAAAGGAACCTATTTAAAATGAAAAAAGTCGAAGAAGGTCTTTTCAATTTCTCGCAAGAGCTGAGAATTAAAAGCTAACAGCTAGGAGACGTTAAATTAAAAGCAAATTTTTCTCCTTTTGTGCTGGTACAATAGAGATAAAGATCTCGGGTGAACCCAGAAATGAAAGCTCTGATTCACTTTCAATTATCGAGATACTAATCAAAACAGTTCTTGAAATCGTCTCTCGTTCCCACAAGTAGGTCACCTCGATTTTCGCTATATTGCAAAAGTATGTATCGCGCGCGACGAAAGGGAAAGTCACATGACGAGTCGCTACTCGAGTTTTAAACTAGTCATAGCCAGGAACTATATATTTTCTGGAATGTCTGCTATCATAGTATTGTATTTATACGTAGGATTATTAAATTTTTCTTTACATCTTTTCGCGATTTATATTGTTTTGGTATAGATGCTGAAAAAATTCTAACTGTCAAGATAATGCCCGTGCAATCTACTGAAAACGTTTATCTCCTCGCTATTTAAAGCTACTTTTTTATCTAGTCATATCTTTTCTACTGTATCTTTTGTATCAGGTAGTAATTGGTGTTTACCAAAATCATTAATTTTGTTACACAATAAGCTTTTTATAAAACAGCTGAACAAAGAATAGTACAAAAAATGTGACACTTATAAGTTAATACTTTATTGTAACTCCGAGCAGCGTAGCCAAATGCCCATAGCATTTTTTTTATTAATGTTTTTATATAAAACTTGAAAAACTGTAACCTTGCGATATGTGTTATAAAACAATGGACCAAGACATTTTTTGCGTATTCTTTTTATGCGATATCAATGTTTGTTTCTTTAATAATAAGATAAGTCTATAGCAGCAGATTGCGAGCTCACATCAAAACATCACACTTCGATAGAGTCGAAAGGAAGCTAGATCAAATTTGTAAGAGAAATTTGATACTATTTGATGGTAACAGGATCGAGTGTGCTAGAAAAATCTATATATATTCTTTAAAAGTGAAATGTTTCCTTCTCCAACATAATCTAGAAGCTTAATCTGTGTGATGTATTGAATCGCGAGAGCAGCTTCTTTAGGAGATACCTGCCTGATTTTAGGTCAAATCTGGATCGATGCCGTATATAGGTCACTTCAATTCAAACAGGGTCCTAGCTTCTATTGCGCGTCGAATCGCAGTGACCTTGCACCTACTCCGAAACCTCAAGTTCTTACGAACATTTTTATTTATTTAAGTAGATAAACAACTTTTCTTATAGATTTACAATCAAGTGTCGTTTCAAAAGTATGTCAAAACTTAATTCGCTGACTATAAGGATCAAGTCTAGCGCGGTATACAAATGTGTCAGCGTTATGGCTTCAGCCGCGATAAAATTGTTACCGATCCACATTTGGCATTCGCGAAACGGTTCAGTTTGCGCATACTTCTACTGGCTTATATAACTATAACACATGAATGTACATCAAGTGGCTACGCGAGCGTCGAATTTCATGTGCCGTGTCATCGCATTATTAGAGCGCGCTACATATTCTTCGGAAATTTATTTAGATCGGAATGGAGAAACAAATGTAGCGAGGAATTCGGTTTACGACGCACGTATACTAACAGCTTGACCTGAAATACTCTGCGAAGTACTCTACTTACGAAACGCTTTGATTTACTTAGACAAAATTTATTTTTATGTTAAAAAGTTTTCTCCTCAAAAGAAATTTCACGTATTTGCTTCGCGCGATCCCGATAACTCACTCAAAGCAAGCACATTATTTCTCCTTTCAGATCGTTTTTTTATCAGAGCAAATTAAAAATTTTTATACCGCGCATAAATATTTCATGAAAAATGAATTCAACCGATCACCACCTCATCCGGCCATTAACACGCCGTGAAACTCTCCACTTCCTCTTCTCATCTCCAAGCATGACGCAAAAGCAAAGTAGTGACACCGAGAGCGACGCAAAAGGAACCTGCGGAGAGAACCAGAATCACGCGCGCAGCAGTGGCGCTGAGATCCGCGACTCAGCGGCGCACCAGCTGGATCCGCTGCAAGGTCAAGGTCGTCCGTGCGCGGGGTGCACGCGCAATCGATGCTACCCCCTCTCTTATCTCACTCGTTTGCTCGCGTGCAGGACCAACAGCAGCAGCATCCCTTCCTCTTCCTGCGCCGGATTTGAACATGTGTGTGTGTGAGTGTGAGCTCCCGGTAGTCCTCGTGATCACACTGCCGCTGCTGCTGCTGCTACTGCTGCACCGTTGCCATGGGAACCGAGTTCCGTCTTCTCTCGTCTCTCGTCTCTCCTGACCTATTCCCGAGGATGCGATTTCGATGCGGCAGAAGCAGAGCCGATCTCAGTCTGCCACGCGAGACTATCGAGTAGTGCGGTTATGCGAGAGTTCTGCGTGGTCATTGTTGTTTTCGGAAAGTGCTTTAAAATTGCTGACGTCAAAGAGTTTGGTAATTACTGGGGGGTTGTTCTCTTGTTCTCTGGGGTTGTGATGTGAGTGAGCGGTGGTTTTGGTGAGGACGTGTTGTGCGAAGTGCTGGCATTTGTAATTTGAAATTCATGAAAAATGTCACGATGATTCAATCGTCTTCGTAAATAAGTTAAATAAGTTCCCTTTTTCAATTTGGTCAATTTGACGCGGAAGTACGTTTTAACAAATTCGCAAATTCGAATTTTCCAAAATCAATAACTTTACAAAATCTCGGTAGTTTCCTGCTGGGAAGAGATGTCCTTATTGCCGGTCGGGATTATGTAACAGAAGACTGCATTTTATTCTCTATATGTCTGAAACTTGGCGTCGGATTTTATGGACAGAATAAGACGTTGTGCACGTCTCTTCTTCCAATCGTATATAATATGTATTGTATCTGTTCTAAATGCAGTAACTAATCTTAATATATTTTTTCACAGTTTTGTCAACTGACAAATCATCAACCGCGTCGTTTTCTACTATAAAAGCACATTATTTTTTTCGTTCGTTTGAATATCGCACTCCAAATCTCCCTGTCAGTCATCCCATACATCAAAGAGAAAGAAACAAGACCAAGTAACTCGACTCAGCAACCCTCGCAGCTTACGTAACAAAAGGCCAACGTCTCCCTACGTATAGCAAAAACGCGTCGCGCCTCATCTTTGTCATCATCGTATACACTATATACCCTCTCGAAGCTTCGTGTACAAAGCGTCTCATCGACACGCGGCAGCGTGTGTATAACTCGCGCGTTATAACGCCGGAGGGAGCGAATTAAGAAAATCGAGTGCACTTCGGGGGGTCGCGTCGTCGAAAAGACCGTCGATTATAAGATACGTCTCGCGCAGAAGCCTAGACGTCTTTTCCGAGGTCCTAAGGTCAGGGCTGCTGCGCATCGATCGCGTCTCTAGTTGCGTACGTACACGCCCCCTCCGGTGCATCTCCTGCTTCGCATGTATACATTGCATTTCCCGAGATAAGGGAGAAGGTTGTGCGAGATGCGGAAGACGGAGGTAGTGAGAATGGGCTTTGGGGTTGATTGACGTGAGCGGATGGGGGTGAAGGGTGCGAGATTGGGTTCTAGTTTCGATGTTTTCATTTCCGTTGGGCTTTGATGATTCTATGATGACGCGTATACGAAAATAATTGAAATTCATTCAAGTATATTCGTGAAAGTTGAAAATGTACGCAGTAATGAATAAGTTATTTCGAAAATAGCATGTGATTAATTAAACTCGCAATCGATCACACTGAATAATTAACCACAAACTATACATAGATCAAGGCCGATAAAAATCGAATAACTCAGAGAAACAAACATTGAACCGACGCAAAAAATGTCTTCGAACACGACTCAAACCCCGCAAAACGGGGCCAGCTCTAAGGGCAGCTACTCGTTACTGGGCATTTGGCTGCGTCGCATCAGCGACACGTATATTGGAGCCTGGCTGATCGACGTGTTCCAGGCTTCGACACAGGCGATGGCGAGCGCCGCTGCGCCACCCCAGTCGAGCGGCGGCACAGGTGGGCCCCTCAGCTTCATGGGCTGCATGAGAGAGGCCTCGCCGCCGCCCTACGATGATCAGCCCCCGCCGCACATGCAGATGCACCACAGGCCACCCATGGGACTGCCGAGTGGGGAATTCATGACGCAGGGATACGACTCGATGCCAAAAGGTTAGTTGATTTTTGTTCTCTATTACCTATATTGTTATTGTTGCTTGAAATTATGTTGATGAGATTAACGATAGATATATAGAAGTTAAAAAAAAACACACACACACACACACACACACACAATCTCATCTTATTGCGAATCACCGCCTGCAGATATCTGTTGCTTGCGAGTTCTCAATTCGCGTCACGAAGAGTCCCGCAGACAGTCGCAGAGTTTTTAATCGTGTTCCCTTTTTATCGTTGAAAGCGTATTCAGCACGTGTTTGGGTTTCAACGAAATTAGGAGTACACAGAGTGGCGAATTCAAAAACATATTGGCTGTTCCCCCCACTGTTCGAACTTTCCGGCTCACTATATAGCCTCCGGCAGTGAATATATAGGTGGCGCATAGGAACTTGATTCCCTCGTCAGAATCCGCGCTTAAAGTGTGTATAATAGAGCGGTGTAACGCCTACTATGCCAAAATTGTCTTATTAACTGCAATTGAGTCTGTATATGAATTAAATCATGGATTTGTCTTAGTTCATGCTTATTGCCAAAGCAATCTCCTGCCGTGACCCACATCCGGTGTACACCTGGACCCAAAATCCCCCCAAAAAAAGAACTGCAAAGACGAAGCAGACCCTCCCCTTCGTTGCACACCGACAACGTGAGCCATAACGACCAATTACCCTAGTGACGCACAACTTCTCTCAAGAGAGAATAATAAGCGCAGCAGTGGGAGATGAGACACTGTATACGTATAGACATCAGATACATCACCTAGAACTGCGCGTCCGCGAGTTTCCGCGCCGAGAACGCGACCCTGACCCTGTTCCACTTCTCGCTCGCGACGCGCAGGTCAAGTCGCGTATATAGGTATATATGTATGTACGTACGTGTACAGCGCGCGGACGAGGCACGTGCTAGCTTTTTGCTCTCCCGGGCCGCACCGCGAAAATGTGTGACGTATTCCGCGGACTAGCTCGCGAGGGAATAAAGAGAGGGGGAGAATGGGATGCGAGAGAGCGTTTCGTATGCCGGATTACTCCACGTCGTTGCGCGCTCGGCTCTCGGGGAAATTTGGTTGCGCGCTTTTTTGATCGACTGATGCGCTATTGTGGAGAGCATAATGCGGCTGGAATACAAAACTGTGGATTATTTTTAAAGCGAATTTTTTCATTCTCATTGTTTGTTGATATATGACTGTATGTATACGTTTATGCGAGTGGGTGAAGACGAGCTGCGGATGGAGTTTCGTATAATTGTAATCAGCCGCGCAGATGTAAATAAAGAAAATTTGCGCGTCTCTGACGTAGGTATAACACTGTGTGGGAGAGTTCAGGGAAAAGTGCTACTCGTCGCGCATATTTTTCAGTAGCCGTGCCTCTCGGTCCCTCTCATCGGATTTCGTAATTAAAACGTCATTATATGAGCGAGAGAATTTGTACTGAAGACCTTTCTCGAGATCCATCTCGCCATCGCGTAATTGCGACCTAAAATGTCGAGGAGAAATATAACTTCTGTACTCGTACCATCGGAGAGTGTACGACAAAGAAACTCTTTCTCTCGATCCGTGCCACGTTCGAAATGATAATTTACATAATAGACGTGGAGCTCGATCCTTGGCGGCACAAATTGCAATATCGCGATACGCCTCAGCGAAACTGCCGCTGCTGCTGCTGCTGCTGCTGTTGCTGCTGCGGTCACTTAGAAGGACGAAGACGTCGTCGAAGAGAAGCAGCAGAATCGTCGTCACAGACAGCGAACTCTCTTATTCTTGTTGTCGATCGCAACTATCTTGCACTCGATTTTTCCTTTAGTATTAATTTTCCGAATAAAAATCAAGTTCCTTTTTAACATCCATATAAACTCATTATCAGCGAAACGATCGTCGCCGTGAATCATGCTCAGCATACCAGGAATTATTTTGCAAGCGTGTATCTCAACGCCAGATTAGATATATAAATCCAAGAATAATATCAATCTACCGTATAATACACACACTCGCACGTCTCCGATCTCAAAAATTAAAAACGACGACTGTCTCCCTCGTCTGCGTTAGCGGCAAACTAGTCTCGTGTGCATTCTTTCTCTCCCGCGGCTACCTGCGACACTGCGATGCCGCTTTTTTCCACGACGACGAGTCGCGCGACGTCCTCGGGAATTCCGCGCGCGCGCCGACCGTGAGCTACTACTGCCTACGTGTTTTCTCCGTCTTTTTGTCGGCAGGATTTTTTACTCCCCAGAGTGGAGGTGAGCTTTTCCGAAAAGAAGGGAGCGTACCAAGAAGCAGCTACTAGAGCTCTTCTTTTATAATTGCGAGAATGAATGTGCCTCGAGCTTTTTTTTTACAGCAGTGATGTATACAAAACGTATTTTTTAACAAACCCGTAACCACTCGTGCTTACACAGTCGCAATCGTCGAATCCGCATCGATATAAAAACAAACAACGAGAAGAGAGAGAGAGAGAGAGAGAGAGAGAGAGAAAGACGCAAAAACTTGGCAGCTCGTGCACGCGCTTCCGAAAGTCAATTCACCGGGCGACGCTGCTATTATATACTGACACTCGAACGCGCGTGTGTATGTATTACAGTACACACAGTAGCCGTATACGCTGGTAACGGGAATCTTGACGGTTCTACCGCGAATTCATTTACTACGGCTTCTCGTACGCATCGCTTATCCGGCAGGCGCGTAACTGCAGTGCAACCCGCCTTCCTTTTGAGAATCACTTGTTTTTCGTATAGCCTCGGCCTTTCCTTCAAGATCGATCGCTCGCGATAACTCGCTGATCGGATAAAGGTCGTATCGATAAGTGATCGATCGATCCGTTCTAATATATAACTTTTAACGAAAAGATTCGCTATACATTCTGTATACACATAATAAAATTGTGAAAATGTCCTCGCTATCGCATCAGCGCAGCAAGAGATCAATCCTCCTCCGCACCGGTAGCGGTAAATAAGAGTTTGCGTACACGGGAAATAATAGAGGAGAGAGGGAAATAATGGAAACTAACCTCCGTCCAATCGACGCGAGTCTGTAATCTTATCGATAGAATCCATTATCGTTCGGCCGCCGAGTAGAGAGCGCGCGGAGCAAAGTCAATCGCGTTAAGAGTCTCCGCGATTGCCTCCACTGCTCTCAGTCATCAGAGTGTATTGCGAGGCGAACGAAGCCAAGTGTCGCGCGAGCATTGAGTCTCTTTTTCTCTTTTTCTCTGTAATATACTTATACATGTGTGCACAGTTGCGCGGAGCAAGATGCTCGACGCGTTCGACGATTTATTCGGTAATTCTACCTGTGATCTGTTTGCTTTGTTCGCGGCTGTCCCGAGCGAGTGTTTTTGCCTTATTCGGATCGTCGCTACTGTGGCTTGAAGCAGTGTGTCTCGTGTCTTGGAGTTTTGTTGCTCAATGGAATTCGCGGATGGACGACAGTGTGAACATTTCGTGTGACGTGTGCTATAATATTCCGCTGTGTTCAGCTGTGTAACGTCGTGTGGATAGCTATGTGTTTTTGAGATGATATTCTTCAAATATTTTGAGTTTGTGAAACGCCTGTGTGCTTTTGGATATTTCGCGTATCGTTTTCGACGGAATTATCTAATAATAAGGAGAGGATAAAAATTTCGAGCGGCTTACGCTACGTTTGAAATTAAAAATCTAATCTGGACGTGCTCTTGAAACAAAATCCTTTATATAATAGTTTCTTTTTTGCGCACGCCGTCTGAGGTGATACGCAGATTAAATTGCGTGACTTATCGCGAGTGTCGATCATAGTGCGTTTGCAGCTCAAAGAATTCGCTCTTGAAGAATTTTTCAAGCATCGACCTATTGAGTAACGAATAGCCATATACCGACCAAATAAAGAAATTTATTGCAATCTCAGACACAACAAAGTCTTCTCTGTTTATACGTCCGATACCTTCAAGGCAAAATCGCACCAATGGAATCGTCGATAACGATTTTATTTCGCTCGCTTCGCTTGACCATATATAGAATCAGGGACTCGTGAGAAAACGCAGCGTCGTCGTGGGCAACGATATTATCGAGAGAAGAGCCGAAAAAAGCTTATCACGAGTTAGATTGTGAATCTATAGCCGATAACGTGCGCGCAGCAGAGCACGACGCACGGTGTACACTGAATTGCGCTTCTCTCTTTCGATTCGCCTGCAATTAATTAACCCGCAGAGATATCGCCTTCCTGACATCATCCCGTGTACTTGTGTATATACGTTTATATACGCTACGGTGTATCTGAGATATGCGTTGCAAGTATACGAATCCGTCGTCGCCGGCTCGATTTGTGTACATACAAACTATCGCGAATTTACAACGGTTTCGTGGTACTTACACGTCGTCGAGTGGTTGCGCAACTTGTGTGTGTAAAGATAGTTATAACGACGAGGATGTGTATTTTTAATCGAAACCATTCGGGCATTTATCGATCGCGGGCTTTTCGCGCCGATATCGAGATGTACTTCAGTACAGGAGGCTTTCGAAGATTAAACGAGATTGCACCGGCGTATAAAATCAGCTCACGTAACGAAATTTCGATTGCGTGTAGCGATTTCAAGCTTTAATTGTGTGCCCGATGAAACCCGATTGCATGTCACCGCGCTTTGTTATGGATTTCGGGCGTGACGAGATTCGTTAATAGCTCGAATGTGTCCGCTGTTGATTGATTGGATTTTTTATTCAATATATTATATCGTTAGAGTATTACAGTCGTAATTGCGTTAAAAATGAATCTCCGCAGTTTCACACTTTCTCTTATTAATACCACGAGGATAATTGTTTCCGGAATAATTCCCTCATCCGGTTAGTTTGATCCTTCTTTAACGGTTTCTTTAATCGGTTAAAAACCACAGCACTCGAACGTTCATATTTTCGCTTTTTCTCTTTGAGCGTAATTTCCATTGCTCCTACTACTCTCGAATCTCCAACTACTGTAACCCCATAGGCTTCGAACTCTAAACAACTGCAGGGAACACCCTCGGCGGAGAAAAAAACAAAGGCCAGCATTATTACTCGGCATCCCCCCTCGATTGTACACAAAAGAAGCCGAGAAAAAAAGAGTCTCTCGTTGTATGTTGTGCGAAGCATTAGCAGACAGTGGTCTGCACTCGATGCGTTTTTTAATCGTCGCCCGTGCAAAAAGACCGCTCGCGCACTTCTGATCCTCTCCCTATTTTTGTCCATACATTGTAGCTTGTGGAATTGACGTCAGACGACGGCACAGCTGCCTAATATCTGTATCTGCCGACTGAATGGCAAGAGCGAACCCCTGATGCTTCCGCTGCAGGTTTATACACAGGGATCGAGACTTGGCTTTCATATAGGCTCGAGAGTCGATTGAAAAATCGCGTGGGTGTAGAGAAGCTGCAGAAGCGTGGGTGGTGATTCAAAATTTTGCTGCTTCAGAGCCAAAGAAGAGCTTCGATTTTTTGAAATATCGCGCTTCTTTGTGCAGCGAGCTTAAAAGCTTTTAAAATTAGTGTCAGCTCTTTGAACTCTCATGACGTACATCCGTGTGTTAAAATTAAATTTATTCAGTGGACGGTTTTTTTTTTCGTACTTTGACATCGAATCTCAAAGAAATAGAAAAAACGTTCTCTGCTTCAGTCAGCGAAAATCACGTTCGCCATATGCGCGCCTTGGCGTCTATTAGACAGTCTCTTTCATCGAGTCGCCTCTCGAGTCGATTGAAAAGTAGTCGTCGCGTAGGTCTGTATGAGCGTGTTTGCTCGTAGGCGGGGGTGGGTAAACACACACACACATGCTAGGGTACCACCGCTACTCACGTGTGTACCTAAAAGGGGGTTGCTGGCTCTCTTTTTTCACGAGCGTCGAGTAGGATTTCTGATTGATGAGGGCTTTGTGCTCGTTTTGATGAACTTTTTTTGTCGAGCGTTTGATACGGAGGCTGCAACGGGAATGTCTAATAATGATATCGACGATGAACGGGGCAAGGCGATATATAGGTACTCGGCTGTAGTTTTGAGCGATTCGATTGGCAGGTGTCATAATAAAGGGAGGCTATCTATATACTTGAAATTTCTTTTGTATATCTGTGCTATTGTTTTCCCGCTCGCAGAGTCTCTACTTCAAATTCGTAAATCAACTTTCCTGTAAACGTATACGTAATTTACCAGCAAAAAAATCTTCCTAACCACATTACCAGCATCCAGAGCTCTCCATCTCTTCCCCCATCAAAAAGAACAGTCCTGCAGCGGGCTGAAGAGGCCGCTCGGTTGCGCAAAAGTGCCTACATATCCAGTGTTCTCCGCATCAACTGCATCCCCTGGGCGAAGTGTGCGCGCGACCCCTTTGCCTATTTTTTTCGCGCGCGGAGAAAGAGCACTTGCTCTTTGTCTCTCTTGGTCGCAATTAAAAGTCATCCGGCCGGTAACGAGTGCCGCTGTGCGACGACCTCTGTTCTTTGTTGCTGCATTAGGTATATAACCCCCGCGTAACAATCGCAGCTCCCCGAGAGCTGCATCTTCCGAAAAATCGACTGCGCGTTTCATTGTGTCGTTCTCCTCTCTATCTCTCTCTCTCTCTTTCTCTTCCTTCGTTCGCCCTCGTTTTTTCCCTCCGAATTGATTTGCGCGACAGGTCGATTGTTCTTCCTCTCGTCGTTATCCGTGCGTGTGATGTGCGTTTTTTTCGAGAACAGTCGAGCTGGTGTTTTGGTTTTAAGGGCGAGTTTTAACGGGTGATCGGAGATTTGGGTTTGCGGGAAAAAAAAGAGAAAGGAAGAGTGAGCGCCTATTGTGCGCTGATGGAGTTTTTAGGGAGCAGAGCTGTTTTTTATTACAGCTAATGGAGTGATTTGCAAACAGGAAGGAAACGAGAGAGTGGAAGCTGAAAATCTGTTTTTTTGAAGAGACTGAAAATTCTCTTTCGGGTTTTTAACAAAATCGGAAACTAATGGATTTTCATTAAAACTCGAATCTTTCTCATAAAAGATCAAATATAAAATATATCTCGCTCTAATTTACTCTGCATGAAAAAGCTCGCTAACTCTTTAATACCTCGTTTTCAGAGCCGAAAAAACGGCGCTTCCACCCGCTCCGAGGTCTCCGGCGAATCTTCCGCAAAAAGAGTCGAGGAGCGGCTGACGCTCGACTGTCGGGTGGTGTGGGTGCAGGCTCAGGTAGCAGCGACCGCGAGCAGAATGGCGAGCATATGACGTCACGCGACCGGGAGGAGGTCACGCTGAGGGACCCCGCAGGACGGGCCGAAGAGATCCGCAGCAGGAGCGCCAGTGAACTTCTCACCGAGTCCGGAGAGCGGGATCGGTAAGTTTTACAGGAATTTCTCTTCCGTTATATACCTAATTATATTTATTATTTATATTTACATTCCTTTAATTGGTCGCGTAGAGTAAAAAAAGCTGTGCAGCCGAACGTAATTTGGCACTGAATCAGTGGAATTTGTTTCCCACGTTCGAATGCACCTCTTGCAGAATTATATACAAACCGCGTTGACCCTATTCTCTCTCTTTTTTTTTTTTGTTCACGAAAAGTGTAAAACGCAGAGTGCCAAGGGATTTTTTGCTTTATTTTACACGTAACCCAATCCCAATATAATATTAACGAAATTCAACGAATTAAATTCATACTATTTATATTTTCAGTTTGTTTCTGCGGCGGAGAGGCATCGAGGAGTCATTCGCTAACCTGCAGCGCGGCGGCGTCGGCGCCGTTGGCCAACTCTCGGTCTCGCACGACAGCGTTTTCCCCGGCGAGGTGGGCCACACTCGGCCGCTCTCGTCCCTCGATATGCACGCAAGCCTCGAGGTTCGTATATGGACGTTCGTCATGAATTTTCATTCCTCGTCCGCTTGCTGTTTCCCCTCTTTTTTTTCACTCGCGAAGAGTAGAAAAAGATTGATAGAGATGGGCTGCTCTCTGGCGCGAGAAATGTCGATGGAGTATATTTATTTAGCGCGGTTGTTTCTGCAAAATTGAACTTTTGCACGGAATCAATTGTTAATTTTTGTGATCTCCGTCATATTTGTAGAAATCGCACGGTATTTTGCAAGGTATCAGACTAGGCCAATTAAAAATTTTCATCCGTCCACAGTTAATTGCGAGATTTAGCGAGTAGTTATAAGCCTTTAATTAATTTGTGCGTATTCTCGGAATGGCGCAATTAAACAGTAGTTTCGCATAATTACTATTAGAAAGTGTGAAAATATTGTATCCACGAGTTGCTTCAGAGATGGAAAAGAGATTATATACCGCGGGAGTTTTCAAATGCGCGCGTAATTTAATAATTTAATAATCTCGATTCAAAATACACAATCATCAGCCGTATATAGATCAAACCTAGAAATTCCAGCTGTATCTCACAAATTAGCCGTTCGGTCACGAGTAATTAACCAAGCAAACCTGCTCCCCCCACTTCAAGCCTCGTGAGCTCGAAAAACCCACAAAGAAGTGGAAGAATAAGAAGCTTCTCCCGAGAAAAACTCTCGTCCGTGCGCAATGAAAAGGCAATCACCGCATGCGTCGTGCCATCGTTCCGTTCTGATACTCGAAGAAAGTCGCCCGCTCGCGTTTTCCTCGTTATTCCGAAGAATACCTCACGCACGCGTGTATGCGTGTGTACTGTGTACATATCCATCTTATAAAGATCCATCTATATGCATTATGCATCGAGTTCTGCTGATGTCTCGGACATGCAAGAGTCAAATTCTAAATGTCCGTCTGACTTATAGCAAGTTTCGATTTTCTTTTCTCCCGCGCGCGCGCACGCGCGTGCGAGCAGTCACTTTTTATTTTCTTAATTGATTCGTCACGCGAAAACACAGAGCGAGTTTTACTCTCGTCGTGGAATAAATAAATATTATACGTGATTCTTAAAATCGACGGCTTTATTTTCACTTCGCAGCGACGAACGGCCAAGGCGTCTACCACGAGCGAAGCGACGGAACACAAGGATACTCATCCCACTGGGCAGAGGAGTCGGATATCGTTGCGGGTGAGTTTTTCTTCGATTTGCCTGATTTCAAGCAGTATATAGATGCCATTACGTGCGCTGTTGTTCTTACGGTTGATATGGTTGATTTGCAGGTGCTGGAACAGATAAAGACAGTCATAGAGAACCGGAATCAGATCTCGGCGTCGCCGAGCACGGAAAACGCAAACTCGTCGCACGTGAGTATATTGTTATGTCACTGCTGTGGATGACGATGATAGCGTGATCTATGTAGCCCCGTCGATATTGCCTGGCTTGATTTTCGGCAAAGGAACTGCGCGGTTACGTGAACGATCGATTATGCGGAACTCGTAATTCTGTATATATATACACTTTTTGAGTATAGATCGTACAGATTTTTTAATCCAATTTACGTTCTACAAAATTTCCCATGGGAAGATGAAAGACTGTCGAGAATTCAATTAAGCCTATTATCAGCTATACCATAAAGTTCCGTGATACGAGCGCGTTGAAGTTGGGGTCCGTTTTGGAGACCGGTTGCGTACAGGCGTGTGACAGCCGCATGATAGTCCGAGTTTTCAATGCGTATCATAACGCGTTACGCAGTATCATTTGTTGTTGACGTATCCTATTACGATTCTGCGTTGCAGACTATAGATAACGGCGTGAAATTTTGACAAGCTGCGTCAATCCTGTCGAGATTCTGCAACAGTTTGTATATAACCACCGAAACGTGCGAATAACTCGACTGACATTACTCACAACTAATCAATATACACGAACCGCAAGAGACGCGTAATAACGAATTCTATTTTTAAAAGTCCAATCCACTCTGTGCTCACTTTCCTCGACCAAAAAAAAAAAAAAAAAACGTCGTCACTCACAGAAACAAAGACTCTCGTTCCGCTTCCTCGTCAGCGCTAAAAAAAATAATAATAAAGCCATCTCACGGAGAGAGCTGCAGTTGCTCATACACACACGCGCATTAGCGATTCTCGTCGCGTCTGCTTATATCGACGCTGCTGCCGCTCACGCGCGCCGCCTTCGATTACTCATTACGATTTCCAATACACGCGCGTGTCGGTCGTCGTCATGTCTTTCAGCGTCTCCTCACCCATACGAATCGCCGGTTTGTATTCGACGTTGCTGGTGCACGCGTGCGTCTTCTTTTTGTGGCCGAGATTTCGGGTTAGCGGAAAATCTTTCGTCGGATTAATTTGCTTTATAACATTCGAGGACATCAGGTGCACTCGTGTCGTTCGACGCGTATACAGGCCGAACAATGAGGATTGACGGGTCGATATTGTTTGTGCATATGTGAGCGTGGACACATCGGGTAGTCGGCTATAATGTTATTGTAGAATGAATTGCGATTCGTCGAAGCGCCTTTGAATTGTATAATCTAGTTATGCATCGGTTTATTCAATGCTCGAGAAAACGATGGAAGATAATATTATAATGGATGGCGTAATTCTGGGCTCGGAATTATTCAGACGTCATTGGGATAGATCTCTTATGTATACGTAATTACCGCACTATTAATAACACGTCAAAGTAATCTGAGCGCTATTAAGTTGTTTTTTCACTCCTATTGTCCGCATGTAAACAAAGAATACCGACAGCCGTAAACGGTTTAAACGCCGCATCGAGGCATCGCAATTTATCATCCTCTCGAGCAAAGCATCGCGTCAAACGCGATGAAAAAAAAAACATCACCATACGAGCACCGACCACATACGGTCATCTCGACGCGAAATTCGCGCGACTCTTCTGCAGCGGAATTTCCTGTGCACGTCGCAGCGCGAGTCACTATCGGCAGGAAGAGCGCACGCGCCGCTCGCTCGCTCGCTTAGTTGCGAGATAAAGGCGGAAAGTCGACGGCGTATAGCGGCCTCGCGCCAGTCGCGCCGCGGACTTCGTATAGCTCTCGTGCGCGCGCGCGCGTTTGTTTGTTTGTTTTTTTTTTTTTTTTATTGCCCGGAGTGAACGTTCAGTCGTCGCGCTCGTAAGTAGTCGCGTAGTTCAGTGAGAGGATCGAGATGACGAGGATGTGAGTTACAGTTTGGTGAGGTTCGAAGAGTGACTTTTATTTGGCAAAAGTGAAAAACCTTAGAGGCGCAGAGATGAAGAGGTTCAGGCAGTTTGTCAGGAAGATGGGGGTGAGCTGCGATAGTTGATTGGTTTTCTATAAATTGCGCGTTGTGGTGTTAAAGTGTGTTGTTCGCTCAGCTTTCAAAAGTCCCGAGTGAGTCAGAGCGTGAGTGTCGGGACGGTTGGAAGAGAGAAAAAAACAAGTTTGAATTTGAAATTTATCCGTTCATCCTTATCTAAAGAGCTGGCATTTGAAATCGTACACGAAAGAACAGAGAATAATTCACGAAGCTAACCTATTCAGTCAACAGTTTTTTACTGCCTGCAAACAGCGAGATAATCGCGCTGCAATAAAAAAGAACATGAAAAATAGTGTATTCTGACTCGTCGAGGAAAATTTTTACCTAATTTTAAAACGCTACAAAGCTTTCTAGATCGTTTAATATAAGCAACTTCGTCGCTTCCTGTGTCCGAGTATTGATAACCGTATATACACATATTTTCAACTAACGATCGTGTCATTAAAATTCCAACGAAGACAGCACACTACACACGTACTCCAGAAAACGCAGCAATAATAATTTCAAAACTTTTTTCTCGCGCGCGCACGTACACAACACTTCAATCCTAGCGCTCTTCCGCACGAAGCTGCACACGAAGCAGTCGAACACAGTAGTAAAGTAAGCACATCGTTTCGTAATTACATTACACAAAGTACAAGAGAGATGAATTTTTGCATACGCGAGAGAAAATAAAATCAGGTAAACTCTGACCGGCATTCCTGAGCGATGCATCATCGTCGTCGCACGCGCGCACATGATTAATTTTTCTCATTAGCCAATGCACTATCGAAAGTGACGATGTTCTTTTCTCTCTGCCGCAGAACCGCTTCGCCAGCCAGGACAGGAGCGAGCGCAGCCACGCAGCCGAGGATACACAAGCAAAAGTGAGTAATTCAGCCAACGTCTATATAGTGTGTTTGTATATATATACACAAGCCTCAGCAGCGATTACGAATCCTTTGTACACTAAACTCGATTGGTTTCTTTTGACTGCGCTGCGGCTTATGTAGAGCACTGCGAGTCGTTTCTGTTTTCTTTTATTTTTTTTTCTATTCGACTCGCTGTTGCGATTTTCGAGCTGCAGTGTCGCTGTGGTTTAAATGAGAGTCTCTCCTTTGCGTGACTGGTGCCTCTCTTGGGAAAGATTGTTTTGAAAGATTCTTTTTTTTTTCGTATACAATTGCGCGCGCTGCGTTTACTTTGGATAACCGAGTTTTTTTCGGTCGCTATGCTTTTTATCGCGTTCTGTGGCTTTTTCACGCTGTTTGTCCTTTATTACGTATTGTATACCGAGATGAATTTCGCGTATACGTTTATGAAGCGTAAATCCGCGAGCTCTCGTACACGCCTTGTGTATACGAGAGGTGTTATGTAAAAGATAAAATGCCAATAAATTACGCGTGCGGCTGAAAAAGGCATTTTCGAGCTGATCGCGTGTAAGGTATAGAAGGATCCTGACGACTCTTTGACGGAGAAAACATGAAAGTTTTTTTTCAGATTTATAGAAGAGGGAAAAAAAATTAATCGACGCATTAATAGAATTTCGCGTTAATCGGCTGTCGATAAAAATTTTATTGTACTTTCGTCCGTTTCCAAGTAACGCCGGAAAAGTCCTTGAAAATCGCCGGAGCGTATAAAAAGCGCGCAGAATCGCATTGTTGACGAGCGCGCGACAACTTGTAAGATTCGGAGCAGATTTTAGTCACGCCACGAGAGTCGACACTGACTGCTACGTTATTTATTTATTTATTTATTTATTTACTACGCCTTGCATTTGTTCCGACGAATAAAGTTCTTCTGAGAACCCGACGATCTTTAACGCGCAGCGTTAAATAAAAACATGCATTCCAAACCGCCGAGAAACAAATGAATAATCAGTATTGATTTTCAAACGTCGACGATCGTAATCTAAACATCATCCGCATATTCCCGCCGATGATTCAACAGCTCCGACATTACAAAGTAATCATTGCCATAAACGCTCGCAAAAAAAAAAAAACATTTGCCTAATAAAAATTACACCGCAAAAATTCCCTTCATCCGCAGCGCGATAAAAACAAATCTTCGCGAGTGCAAACAAAGCCTCATCCATCCAGCACCTCCTCAAATCAAATAAAGCTCGTGAGCCGAGAATCTTTCTCCACACGCGCGCGCGCGCGCGCACGCGACAACCTGTTAGATTCAACCTTGCGTTTTCCCGCAGCAGTGCACGAGTATCTCTCTATAGGAAAAAAGTGAGCGAGCGTCTATTATATTAATGCAGGCGCTCCCGGCGGCGAGTCTCCGAGACTTTTTTCCCGTTACTTGGCCCGCGTGCGTAAGAGCGAGAGATGCAACCGTTGCTCGTCGTCGCGCGGCTGCGCTACTGCTTTTTCGTTGTCGTCGTCGTCGGTATATACACGGCTGCGCTTTACGAGCCTGTAAACGACGCGGGAAAAAAAGGAGGAGTTGTGCGCTGTGAACGCAAGCCTTTGGGGACGTTGACCGGTTAGCAGCTTCTCTTGCTTCTCTGTTTTGGTTTTCTGTTTTATGAAGGGCTGATGTTTGTTTTGCTCGTTAGGGGGTTAATGATATTTTGGGCTGGATTTATTTCTAAACGATTTGGCTTATAGTTCGGATGGTATATGTTGAGAAGAGGAGTTTTGAGGATTCAGTAGATAAAGGACGAAGTTATTGGTGGGGATGACGCGTCGACGCAGCCGTTGGTAAAGTAGAATTCGTGTCTTCGATTCCGTTACCTACTGTTGGATGGTAAAGTAGCGATCTAGCTGCTTTCTCCAGTAAAACTGGAGTTCGTTCGTAGAGGTCTCTGTGATCTTCGAATTGTTGTTCAAATTCTCTTCGAAGTTTATCTCATTGTTGTTTCAGAAATAATTTTGATTTTACAATGACCCAATTGCAGCGAAATTCGCCAAACTGAATTCCAAAATTAATTTCATGCCTCACTCAACTGAACAGCGAACCGTTGAATTTCAATCACAAATTCAACGAAAACAAACGCAGATCGCTCCGGACGTAATAATACGTAACGCTTTCCGTTCTCCGCAAAACAGCATCAGCGAATCGATTCTCATCGCGCGCGTAACCCGTTCATCCCGCACCATAGGATTTGCGTCACTTGGTTACTTCAGCAACAGCAGCAGCAGACGTGTAGCCTCCTCCGCTTAAACCAAAAGCACGCAATAGGAGTTTCGGTCTTTCTCTCCGCGGTATAGCCGTGCCTATCTCTATATCTATACCCCAGTCGAATGCACAACCGAGCGGATTCTCCGTAATAGTGGAGCTGCGAGGAATTACGTAAAGAAGAAATGACCGAGCGTCTTCGGTCTTTCTCTCTCTCTCTTCGCGCGGCTATAGACTTTCGTTCCTGTTTCTGGGTTGCGGTTTTTTTTTGCGCGCTTCGATCGCTACTGCGATATACATATATACTATACTGTTGCGTTCGATCGGCATAGTTTCGAAAAATATAGGTGGGTATTTTCAGAAAAATAAAATAACAACAAAAAAAAAAAAAAAATATGCAAGAGCCTTGTCGAGAGAGATACACAGCACGAGCGTGAGCATCATCGACAGCGGCTGGATTTTCCGCGTCGTAAATCCGTTGATTTTCGCGGATAGACGTGTACACGATGCGCGAGGGTGTGTAATTTCAGATAGATACGCGCGCTCGCATTTGCTATTTTCGCAAGCCCGATGCGCTCGCGAAATTTTCCCGTAATGTTAACGAGGGAAGGCTGAGAGATAAAGGCGGAAGATTATTGTTGATTGCTCGGCTCGAAGATAATGCCAAGATTAAGGAGAATAGTCTTTTATTGTTTGGTCTTGCCAGTCACCGCTATTATCCGCATATACCCGTTTCGAGTATTAAGAAGAAAAATGCATTTCAAACGCTCGCGAATACGATAAATCGGTCTCGAAATATCCGCGATAGTATCGTCCCAGCTTTTCCATCTCGCCTCGACGACAACGCCGTGACAACGCTCGCCCACACGCCAGATAAAATACTTTCACTCGCCCTTTTTTTTTCCTCAGCGTCGTATCTATAATCGCGACATTGAAACCGCGATGTTGTCGATCCATCTTCCGCGTGTAACGAAGTATGGGGCGAAAAAAGCTCGCGTTGAAAAAGAGAAAAATGAGGAGAGCAAAGTTGCGACGGCGGTGGCGACTGATAAGGACGGTTCGCAAGCGAGCGAAAAAAAAAAACAACGGAGGGATGAAGGCTGCTCTCGTTTGTTTTCAGAGGGATTTTGTTACTCCCGCCTTTCTCCGATAGCCCTCTCGAAAAAAAAGCTGCGACTTTCCAACTCGGACAAAAATCATCAATCACGTCGTGCGGTGGCAGCGGGACAAAAATCGCGCGAACAAAAACGAGCGTGTCTGTGTTATATACACAGAATAACCGGGACTGCTACAGTCCGCATGGGAGAAACGTATTACTGCAGGGAAAATGAGGAAGTCATCGAGGAGTGGAAAAATAATGGACGAAGCATATACATAGAGAGAGGTGGTCGCGGTGAGCAACAGCTGGCGAGCGCGACGACGTGTGTATATGTATGTGGATCGTCGTCGCGAGTACAGTTGTCGTACCAGGCTTTCAATATGAAAGAGGACCTTGCGGGTTTGTCGCCGTCTTGATGCGTGAAAAATGACATTCTTAAGTGGCTTTTTTTTTGTATTCTAATTGTTGCCTCTCGCGGCACAGCCTTTCCTTCTTTGAATAACATATCATCATCGAGGATGTATCCGGCTGTCCCGAAGCGGTGAATTTTTTTCTCATACAACAGCGATGCTGTTTTGCGCTCGATACGAGAGTACATATCATATACGGTAATTAAAAGCCTCTTGGATTTTAGCACAGCTATAGAGAGACGAAGCTTTTGAAACGAACGGTATCACGACAGAGCACATGCAAACGCGCGCTGCTGCCCTCTCCTTTCACCTATAGGCCGTGTGCGCGGCGCAACCTTTCTCTCTATATCGCCCACCTACACACTGGTACTCTCCGATGTTTCGCGCCGACGTCCTCCCTCTTTTCTGCGTTGTTGTTGCTTTTTTTTATTTATCTTCGTCTCTCGCTTCGATCGAAGAGATCGTCGAGGAGATGTTTCGCAACTCACCACGATGATTGCTATATACGCGTCATCGAAGAGATGTATAGAAAGATGCGAGAAAATTAGCCGAGGCGTTTTTTTTTGTGCGTAATTATCGAAAGAAGTGCGCGTAATAGTATCCGATAAATCAAATTTATGCTCGTCGACTCCTTTCGTCATTTCGGATTCGAAAAAGCCTGCGCACCGTATTTATTAGCGATAAATTATCGCATTAAATTTTTTCGCTCTCTCTCAATAATAACACAATGTAACACGACCCAACCCTGTCCCATAGCTCTCTTGTTCATCGCGTTACATTGCGACAGCGGCGAACGTTCGCTCATAAAAAGCAACTAATTACGACGGCCGTTGATATCGCTCTCCGACAACGACATCCTTGAGGCCGAGAGATCGCGTGTATAATATACGGTATACCGCATCGTCCGCGTCTAATTGATACGATATAACCCACTCTGCACGTTATACAGTATCTGTACAAATAGAGAACAGAAGTGCATATTACGGGAAGCTATAATTTAATGAACTCCCGCGCGAGAGAACACTGCAAGAGTCGAGCCTCTCGCGAGAGAGCAGCCGTTGGTTTTCCAACTAATCGTAGTAATTGCAGCAGCCAACAACGCGAGCTATAGAGTAAGAGTCGAGTCGAGGCATTTATTTAACTAACTTTTCCACTTGCTGCCTGTAATCGGATTATATTCACAGTAGTTAGAGGAATATAGAGCGCGCGACCGAGTTTTTTTCTTCGTTTCAGCGCAGGGAAGAAGAAGAAGAAGAAGCTTCGACAACGCGGGGCTTTTGTTTCTCTTTCTCTGCAGTAAGTTGCGCTGCAGCAAGACTGTTGAGACCAAGTTTCTTGTCGCGTTTAGTTCGCGCAGTTATACGACGCGATAAGAACGCGCACTTTTAGATATGAATGCTGTTTAACGAGTTTTATCGCGGGTAATGGGACGTTCGAGGAGACAACTCGAGAAAACGGAGCAAGGTATATTATAATATAGGGGCACTCGACGATTTTGGATGCTGCAATCGCGGGTCTGAATGCTCGACAAAGAAACGACTGAATTCGTACATCCAAACGCACTTTCTGACAAGCTCCACAACAAGCCATTCATGCCTCCATTCATCGATCGAATAGCGCTGCGAAAACAAAGCCCACTTAGCCGCACCGAAAAACTCTTTCTTCCTCCCCTCTCGCACAATCATCGTCATCATCGCATAATCGCAATCATCGTGGTCGTCGTCCTCCGACTATTAGACTCCCGACTGCTGTGTCTTATATTCCATTGTACGTGTGCACCGCGCCGCCGACGACTCTTCCCCCGCGCAATTTCTCTTTCTCTCTCTCTCTCTCTCTCTCTCTTTCTCTCTTCGCCACACACACACACACACACCACACCACACACACACACACAACGACACACACGCACACACACACACACACACACACACACACACACACACACACAGGCACACGTCAGTTACGCGCGTTGTGTAGCGCTATATATATATAGGTGTGTGTGTGTGTGTGTGTGTGTGTGTGTGGATTGTACAGAGGATAGAGGCGCAGCTAGCACGCGAGCAAAGGCTTCGCCGGAGGAGCCGAGGCGAACGGCCAAGATCGCGGCACACGGCAGTTTTCCGCTCGCCGCCGCAGCGCTCGGTCGACACTGGCTTAGACGGCGGGCTTTACTCGCGCGCGAGCCGGTTTTTCTTTCTCTCTCTCTCTCTCTCTCTCTCTCTCTCTTGTGTGCATCAGTGTTTTTGTTTGTGAGTTTTTCGTGTCAAGATTATATACCTACTTATATATCACACGGAGCCAGGAGGCTTGTACACCTGCTTTTCATTTCCTTTGCTCGAGTCAGGGCTGAGAGTGAATTTTTATACTTTGTGTAAAAATGCAGGGATTTAAGGAAGGACGACAGAGTTCATAGCCTTATACCTCTCTTTCGCTGCTTTTGTTGGAGAGAATTTTATTTATGAAATTCGAGAGCGTGCGAAATGACGCTATGATCAACGCAATTGCGATGAATTTAATCGGAGTGTATAGCGGAGCCAGCTAAAGTGAGACGAATTGAAGGGCCGCTGGGAAATGGACACAACTCTCTCGCCTGCATTAATATACGTCAATTGTAGTTGTAATGAACTGTAATGCATTTTCAAGTCCAGTGCTGGGGATACTTATTTCATCGCAGCAAAATAACGTCGATCGTTCAAATTACAAAATACGACGGTGACTCGGTGCGCGAGAAATTTGAAAAACTACTGTAAATTCCGGTAAAATTACGGAGTATATCCAGTCGGGAGAAACAAAGAACGCGCAGGACGTCGAGTTCGTGCTCGTGGCGAAATCGCGCGCCAGCACGCGGTAATTTTTGAATGTTGCAATATCTCTCTTTAATATAAAGGACTATTGCGCGAACCGGCGCGCATAGCTATATATCGGTAGCATCTTTCCTTGGCTTTGAGTAGAGTATACGTCTTTGTCTTTATTGGCGTAATAATAATTCACGAAAGTAAATGCCCCGGGTTTCGGAAAAATTGAAAAAGGGTCAGCTCTGCAATTTTCAATTTTACTTGGCTGTACGCGGCTTTTTTAGGCGCGCAATGCTTACAGAGGCTTAACCGTACGCGTATAAAACTCGAGAGAAATTATGGTAATGACGGGAATAAATACCGTGCTTATATAGATTATTTTACGATAATACGTGCAGCGCCGCAATAATTCTAAAGACAACGAGAGCACGCTGCCTCGAAGCTATGAGTATAATGATTTCTCGACGTTTTACGGTTAAAGGGTGGGCAGAGTAATGACTCGGGTACCGTTAAGCAAATAATAGAAAAAGCCGGTACGTATAGAGAGAGAGAGGGGGGGGGGACTTGCGCTTATAGGGACAGATAATAAATTCGTGCAATATCCACGGGACGGAATGTTTTACAATCAATATTCTGGGTTATTTATGGACGAATTCGTTTGAGCGTTAAATGAACGCTGCTTCAATTTGCCGCAGAGTTGTTAATGCTTTGCCAAAAAGCGATTTAAATAATTAGAAGTGAAAGCCGCGTGAACCGGCGCAATATCGACAATAAATCTTCCAAAGAAAAAGAAAGCGCTAATTTGCGGCAAACGTTAATTTATTACGATGCGCGTTAAAAGTGCACTGCGCTCACTGCAGTGTATATCTATATAATGGAAAATTGTACGAACGAGCGTTTCGAACTTCACGTGAATTTCGAATAGTACAACGTGTCTTGATTTCAACTTCATTGCAAACGACCGTCACGTGTATAATACGTGTGTATACGCAGTTCGCAATTAGATATCAATTATGAAAATTACAATGCGTCCCCTTTTGGCATCGATTGCGTGTATAGCCACACAACGATCTTATCCAAGCAATTTTTCACGTAATATCCTGTCCGAGTAAACCAACGGCCTCCAGAAACAAATATCAAACACAGATAAATAAATTAAAGATATGCAGGTGTTAGTAGTGCGACAATTCACGTGCTGTGTGCGTTCTCTTACTTATGTTATATAATTTGGTGTCTGTAATAACACGAGCTTCTCGTATCATTTCCGTCTGAAATATTTGCCCTGACCGCGCGCGTAACCATTATTGTTTCCATCAGCAGCGTCGACACAGTAAAAATTCGAATTTCCCTCTCGACATCATCGGGAGCGCGTTGGAATCAGCATATTATCAGCGAGTCCGAGAAATCGCGCAGCGGGAGGAAGCGGAAAAGGTAGAGTTTTCCGCGTCTATGTGTATGTGTATGTGCAAATATAGAAAGTAAACAAATTCGATTCAATTTCGCTAGTGCGCCGGCGGATGCGTGTCTCTCGAGCCCAAGTGGCCGCGAAGTTGCAACACACGCGCCGGCGATTTTCCGCTCTCGAATTTCTCGGATTTATATAATCTGCGCGAGTCTCCAGCTGCGATTTGTTAATGAGCCGGAGTTTGCTCGACTCGCGAAAGCTCCTCCACCGAGTTTCTCGCCTCCTTGGCTTTGATAGATCGAATTTATCGACTGTTTGTGCAATGTTTATTCTTTCGTAAGCTAGGACAATTTCCTGCTTGTAATTATTTGTTACTTTCGTCTTTGTACATCTATTAAAAGAGTCTATTATTTGATACATCGGTCAACAATAAGCCGCGAAGAAATAAACAATCACTACCGTATTTGTCTTCCAAATTGCACACACCAAGGCAGCAATCCCCTTTTTGCCGCCGAATCAATATTTTTCAACCATTTCGGCCGACACAAAAGCGCGCGCTATATTTACTTTTTCTCTCCGACCCCGTTGAAGTTGTCTACGCAAGTCAATCGCGTCACTCGGCGGAAAACGGTCGCCTTTTCTTACGGACGTTTCAATTACTCGCCGTCGCGACTTTTCCTATTTAACTTTCCGTTCGCGCGTCGCGATATTTATTTTTCCTCGTGTTGCACACATACACATACATCCGCGACGATGATGTTCACCTTTCGTCGGCGATAATAGAAAAATGTATTATCAATCGACGCCGAGAGAGGAAAATCTATATCCACAACGAGTCGAGAGAAAGAAAGAGCGCTGTGCAATCAGAGCGAATCGCGCGGAGCGATATTATACTCTTGATCTCGCTAAATAAAATGATGCATTTCGCGCGAAAGTCTTTTTTTTTATGAGACTTTGCGGCTTCGCGGAATGCTTATGTTTTTCGGATATTTGGATGTGCAGCGCGGAACTTTCTCCCCGGGGTTGGAAGAAATTCACGATGATCTCTTTTTTGTCCGCGCAATGTATAGAATAGCGCGTTGAAATTTATCGTCGACTGAATTATTCAAACGCACTCGAAATAATTGAAAGCCCGCTCTGCATCGAATTAAAATAACAATATTCACGACAGCTTATACATACCGCGCGTGAAATACATAATAAACTGCATCGGCCAACATGATTCTCCGAAATCCACAGAATATAATACTTGGAGCACGACAAGCGAGCGTAAAAATACACACCCGCTCGGCCGTAAACCACAACAACATCAACGTCAGTCTCTCTCGCTCCCTCCCCCGAAAAATTTTTCATTCATTCCGCGCCAAAGAGCAGCATCGCATCCGCATAAATTACCTCTCGAAAAATAACGCTCGTAGTAGTATACGGAGAAAAAAAGCGCGTGACACATCCCTTCCATATTATTATTAAAACCGGAATAATTCGCCGGCGCAGCTCTCGGTATTGTGTCGCTTTGCAGCCGAATGATTTCGAAAAAAAGGGTAGCCAGAGAGGAGAGCTTGGTTTCATGAAAAACACGCCGAGTGTAACGCGACGACCGCATATTTTCAGTAGCGGCGGCAGCGACACAATGCCGCGGAAACGCGAGCGTGCGCCACATTTCCGACATCCTCCTAACACCGATGAAACGCGCGTGTCACGTTCATGCGCCGTTAATTACGAGGCTCTCTCTCTGCTTCCATTTTTCATCTGTTCGTCGCCTATTTGTCACCGGTCGGCTCTTTTTTTACGGGCGAGCTTCGCGTCGAGCCGGTTATTATTAAGGTCATTATGATTGTTATAAAAACATTCTTGTTTTCACGGGGGGTGGAGAGTTTTTAAGCGAATTTTTTAACGAAATGACAAAACGCCTCCGTTAATTATATTCGCGACGAACTTCCAAAATTAATACACCAACCCTCGAAGGAAACCGATGCACACACGTATAGCAGCCTAATTACGTCCGAAGCTCGCTTGGCGTAATTTTGCATACGCCGCCGCCGTATACACTCCGAGCGAGCAATTACATTGTTCTCTCCACGCCTTTCGCTGGTGTGGCTTTTTTATTTTAATTAACCTTGATGCGTCGCGTCTCAATTTTGAGAGACTTTCTCAGGTCATTAAGTCGCAGCCATGATTAACTATACCACCTCTCAAGCGCGTATTATACTATACAACGCGCTCTCTGCATCGAGCGAAAACAATATACAGTGCGATAACATATATACAGTGCCCTATTTCTCATCTCGCTCCTTAAAGCTTTTTATTTTTCTTCACGCACGTGAAATATGAATCAACGCGGCTTATCTCCAGTTTCTAGAAACGAGCCGTACGCTGGGTGTCTCCGCGGGAGAGAGCAAGAGAAAGATTGCGAAAACACCCACGATTCGCGGAACGATGCGTGGCTTTATCGCCCGTTGTATACACTTGAAACGTCGTTTTCGAGCGATATATACACCGCGTTATTATAATGCACACTTGGCACACTTTCGTGGGACTCGTTCGTTTTGAATTTTTGCTTTTATCGGCGAGTGTCGTTGTATGAATTTTTTTCGCTACGTGAAAATTTATTAATTTCGATTGCAATGCATTCTCGTTCATACGTGTGCATATACGAGCCACTCCCCCGTCGGTGCGTGTAACGCTAGATACGCGTTTGAAATCTCAACTCTTGGTACATGCGGACTTTTACTTTTGCTTCGTGTATACACATCTAGATTTTCCGCGTGTATCCCTGCAGCGCAGCATGAGAAAAATATGACAGCGATTCGATTTAGACGTATACAGTCAAAGCGCTTTCGCGAGCGTTCACGCTTGATTAGTCGAATGAACGTGCGCGTAACTCGATAATTATCTGACATTGTAAAAATATACTATATATACAGGAGCAGATGATAAAGTCAGGCTGTCGATGCCTTGCAAAACGTTGACGCTCGTATATCGAAATCCGTTAAATCACATACGCATATAAATTGACTCATCGTCCAGTGGGACAACGCGTCACATCTACAGAGTCGAAGCAGCTGTGAATGGAAATTAGTACAGTTATACGTTTGTACATCATAACGATTTCCAGTTCACCAAACGTGTTAGAACTGCTTATTAGACTGATTTGCATGCAGCGCGCTGTATCGACGCTTGAATTTACTTTGGTAAAATTTCCGGAAGTGTGTATATATATATACGCTTCCTTTCCATCGAAACGAATTTTATATAATATATTCATATGAAAGACGAAACGAATCGCAAATTCGTATCGTCTCTTACTCGCTGTATACTCACGGAGAATGAACCTCGCCGCACTTTATACATCCCGCAAAAGCAAACCATAAAAGAAAAATCCTCTCGCGCGTATCCCCATAACTATATAAAGCCGCAGAGCTTCGCGTGTCGTCTAACGGTCCTCCCGTAGCGGCGCTCCGTCAATCGTCAGTTGGCGAACGAATTCTCCATACCCATATGTACACCACAGCAGAGATTAACGGCTCCTCGTAATCCCAGCACACACACATCCCGCCCACTGTATACGATGATCGATTGTGCGCGCGTTTTAATTGCGCGAAAAAAAGGGACGCACTCGTTGAGTGCATTTTCCGATTCGAATTTCCCGTACGCGTATAGCCGAAGTGTGTAAACTCGCGCCATATATCGGTGTGTGATCGAGTGGCGCCGTTTTGTTTGATTGGCCGTCTGGATACTCGAACCTTTTTTTCTTTTGGATTTTCATCGACGACCGTAGGTATACACGGCTCGTTTAGAATGCATTTCATAAAAATCGAACGAGTTATGTTTTAGTGCTAGCGGGAATATGACGGATTGTCAACTTTCTTCCGGAGAGTGGGCAGTAAAATTCAAACGGCTGAAATGTCATTACGCCGTCAGTCATTCTTCGAGCTACAGCGTCTTTGAAATTTGCCTCCTGCGGCCGACGCAGTTTCTCGAGAAGGAGACTTTCCCGCGAGAGAGAAAGATGACTAACCGGGTCAAATTTTCATCTTCGAATAATAATAGCAATCTAAAGAGCCTCTTCCTACGCGACGATCGACCCAGTTCGCGCGCGTATAATCCAGTTTCCAAAGAGCAGCATATTCGAGTGTATATGCATATAAACGCGTGACTCGTGAAAAACAATGTTTTGTCCTCGAATTTCAAAATTGGCTCGCTTCGTAAGGCGCGTACGAGAGAAAAAAAAAGTTAATCTCGTCGTTCGGAAAAAAAAGACAGAGCGTATATAATACGTTGAGTCCTTGCCCAAGAGCCGTATACGGCGTGTCTTCTCTTGCTTTGGTCTTTCGTAATTCGCCGCCTCGCGCGAAATCGCACTCCTCCTCTCCTCTAATGACGATAATGGCAGTCGACGACAAAACGTAGTAATAATTCGTGTATGGCTCGGCCGCCGCGCCGCTGCCGCGTGAAAGGGGAACGGCACGAGCGTGTATAATACTGTATACGGCGATGTGTATATGGTATACGGCCTGATCCATCCCGTGCGGGCGCGTGGAAGAGACTCTGCGGTGAGCGCGTGGGTCGTGAGCTCGACGTGGAGCTTCTTTCTTTGAGATTTTTCTCGATTTCTCGGCTTTTGCGGGGACGTCCTTTTGCGGAAATAGCTTGGCTGCGCTTTTCAGTTTTAATTCTTTTTACCTCTGCATGCGGAATCGGGGTCGAGATTTACCAAAACGGCTGTAGATTATGTATGACTAGATGCGGTAAGGTGATTCTCGAATTCGATATTTAACGTCTTTCGTGCGAACGTTTTGCGCAATTATTCGAAGAGAGATTTTTAGAGACTGTAAGTAGTAACGGTCGAATCCGGTCAGCCCGTAAAAAAATGAAAATAAACTTCAACTCAGTAACTACAATAAAAAAAGAAGAATAAACACGCAACACTTCACTCGCGCGCACGAACTTTCCTCGAAATTAGCGAAATCTCGCGAAAACTCCTTTACTCACTTTTCCGCCTACATTCGGAAGCGCAAATGTTCTCTCTCGCTCTATCCCGTTGACAATAAAACTCCTGCGCGGCGCCTCTATCCGAGATTTCCGGATATCCTCGCGAGAGCTGCTCGTGCTTCGCGTTGCAAAAGCGAAAAGCCGACGCCGCTAGAAAGTCTACTTCTGCCAGACGGGGTCTTTCGGTGTTGCAAAAATGTGCCGCGCGCGCTTTTGTACTCGCGAGTTGATTCATCGCTCCTAATTAGACTTTTTTTTGCAAAAGCGAGGAGTCTTTCGAATTTCACCGCTCGTAGATTGAAGAGAGAGATATTTCGCGCGTTTCTTATCGTTTGAATTTGTAATTTTAACGCCGACTTCTGGCGTTCTCGAATTGCGTAACACGCATCATCGGAGGTTAAAAAAAAATGAACAATCAAACGTTAAAACCTATCAATTACAAGCATCCGTCGGAGGAAGAAAAAAATCCACAAACGCGTGCAATCATCGCTCGTTAAGAAAGTATATATTATGTAGTCAGCTGAAGCAGCCAATGAAGCGCGAGCTCTCGTAGAACAAAGAAAGAATGAAAGAAACGCACTGACAGCCAGAAGCTCACAAAAGAGCTAAAATCTTGGTTTACAGGCGCGACGGCAAGCAAAGCGCATAATCGATGTCAGCCGCCGAGAGGCTTCCTCCTTCGACTCTATCTTCTCTATAAAGACTGTATATATACGCTATCCGCGTGACGATGTTTCGTTCGAAGGTGGAAGGTTGCGTGGGAAGCGATATCAAGATTGCTCGAGGCGATGTGGGAAAGGGGCACGATCGAGATGTTGCGCTTCGCGGTTTTCTTTCGCGGTGAAATCGGGAAAGGGAGCGAAACTGTATGCGAAGATATATGTTATACACTCTATGGTGAGGAGAGAAGCTTCTTTTATTGTTTTTTCGATATTTCGGCGGGGACATATAGCCGCTTGGCACGCGAATTTCGCTTACGACTTTGTTTACCTCGAGATAGCTCATCATCGTCGTTTTCCTCGCGGTGGTATACCCATCTATTACAATTTTTCATTAGGTATAGTCTTTTTTATAAATTGCTTTAGATAAATATACGAATACGGTGGGGATCCACAGGCACAGACATCGCGTGAAACGAGCTTCGTTGGCCTCGGAGCCCTCGGTGCCAGGAGCGCGAGGAACTTTGCCGCCGCATTATGACGATATCAATATATCTATCCGTCGAGTTCTATAAACCCTTCGCCGCGAGTCGTCGCATTCTCCGATCGATCGCACTGATCGCACTACGACGTTGGCTCCGACCCCTTCGACCTTCGACTGTGTATGATATCACTAATCTCGCGAGGACGTTTTACGCATAAACGATTGTTTGAAATATACATATTTTACGCGATGTATTTTACGACTAAGGAAGTGTCGTATAATTCAAGAGCGTTATTTATTTATAACGGCACAGCGCGCACCGACTTTCACTTTCGCGAATTTCCAAATTAAACTTATTACAATTGATATTGGATTTTGCGGCCGTTATTCACGCCCACTAGAATTCATAATTGGCAGCGTATATAACCGCAGAGCCGCGAGGAAGAGATCCGTTCATTGATAAATTATCTGATCCGGTGTCTGGTCATTCTGTATATATACATAGCGTTCTAGCTCGCTCGTATATAACAACCGTCTCTGCACGAATTGTCTAAATCTTGGGATCTCGAATTACCCTCGATATACACCCGAACGAATCAATTGAGAAGCGGGAGAAGCTATATACACTTCCGAATTGAGGAAAATCAATCGCGTGCTGCGCGCAAGCAATTTGGAAAAAAGCCTGAAAAAGCCCACACAACGGACTTTTCTTATCTCTCTCTCTCTCTTTCAGGCTATAAAAACCAGTCACTCGATGCAAATTCCAATCGATAGCTGTGGTGGCGGCAGCCTTGCGAATATGTATCGCGCAATGAAAAAGTCGCGCAACTAGTCGTTGTGTATATGTCGGGTTAGTGTACAAGCGATAACTGGAAAAGGAGCAGAGATTGATTGGAAAATAGAGTTGTAAATATATAGACGCACTAATCCCTTCACGTCGAAAGCCGCGAGGACGACGTCGCCTTTTTGGGCGGTCGCGAGGTCTTTCTCTATTGCTTATGAGTTGTATTTATACGTCGCGGCGCTAGTTATTTATCGCTGCGATAGTTCAATTAATGGTGTCGTGTTTTCGTATCTATGAAGTGGCTGCGATTCGATCGAAGGTTCACTCTCACGTCTTGGGGTGGGGGCAAGCGAAATGAAAAGCATCGTGATGAAGGCAATTTCGTGTCTCTAAATCCCTTTCAATCCACAAAAAAAGTCGTCTCATCGTCGCAACGAAGAAGTGAAAATCTCAAGCATCATCCCACCACGTGTAACATGAAGTAGCCTACTGGTCCAGCGCATCAGCGCTCACAGCAACAATCAAGCAACAATAAGAGAAGAACGTAAACTGAAAGCCTCGAAAATGGTAGTGTCTCACCGGGAGAGCAGCATCTCCTCGAACATCCGGGCGATAATCGAACAGCTGAACCTGAACCCGGTGGAGCGTCGTCGACTCATAGAGTCACGTAGCACCGGTGATCTCAAGCTCAGCAACAAGCAACACATCCATCACCAACATCAGCAGCAAAAGCACACGGCTCTGCTGGTGGACTCGGTGACGAGGCCTCGAGTGACGATAGGTGTGTACGGCTTGCGTCAGGTCGACAGCAAGAGTCACCAAGAGCAGCGGAGTATCGGAAAGATCGACGCGCAGCATGGCTTGCAAAGTTTGCAGAGCATCAAGAGCATACAGAGTGTACAGAGTTTCCAGAGCGAGAAGAGAAAAGTTGTGAGGAGAGTCGAGGCTAGGACCAGGCAGAGGATACCTCCGAGACTCGAGGTGGACGAGGTATAGCTTGAATCGAGTTGTACGGATTGTTGTCGAAAGTTTCGCGTGTATAATAATATATAGGTTCGAAAACGCACGAATGTATATCTATAAGAATCGAAGCCTTTCGCGTTGTCGAGCTTATGTAAAGCGAGCATAGAGATAAGTTTAAAATCTAATAATGGCTGCCTTCTCGAGACGGTAAGCCGCTTAGCGTTAACCCGCAAGTTGCATATTCAATGACAATGTAATGACGATCGCGCCGCAGGTTCGAAAGCATGGCAATTCCGAGAAAGTTTATATGTATACATCCTATTCTTATCTCAAAGATGTTAAACAGTCCGTTCGCACAGAAACAAATGCTCGCGGCACATAAAGCGAAGTATATCACGACGATTAAATCTCTCCATTCTATATCGTAGAAACAACAAAGTATAGCAGTCGCTTGGTATATAATGAATACGCTCGAGCAGCGAGTTTCAACTTCCTAATAGCGCTTTACGACTGACGTTTCATAATTTTTCCTTCACATCCACGTGGATCTCCATAAAATTACACTCGCGACTAGAGTACATTCACGAGTCTTCCTCGTCACCTTATTACTATTATATACACGTATAAACGTTGCACAACGAGAAAAGCCTACTGGAACTGGCACCTGCAACCGGTCTCTCTCCTCCACTGTGTACACCTATATATATAACACAACACGCCGCGTCCATCCGCACTAGCGCTATGCACTCTCCTCTATAAACCGTTAAACGCCGCCGAGGTTCGCACGGCCGCGGCTGCATTAAACGAGAACGCGCGCGCGCGAGAGGCGTGTGCACGTAGACCGGCTCTCTTGGGAAAACTCTACCGATCGTTATGACGAGTTTGTTTATGACGTTTCGAGGATGCGAGTTGCCTTTTTTCTTGCTCCCGATCGAGCGGGATTTTCGAGTTTGCGATTATTTATTTTTTTTTTTTTCTTGCTCTCAGGATTGTGGGAGAGCTGTATTTTTCTTTTTTTATTGCGAACGCGGTATGCGCAGTTGGAAAAAAAGTGTTTGACGTCGACGGTTATTGTGCGTGTTTGTCGTAGAAATTTCTGCACTCGGTATGCTTTCTTTGCGGGAAAATTGCGCGTTTATCGAAGTCGCGCGCGTTTCGCAACGCTGCGAGAAAATAATAATAATGGCAGTGGTATTAATAATCCTCTGGCATATATAGAAATAAAATAAGCAACGCCATACTTTCCCACAATTAAAAGTGGAGTGAAACTGGTGATACTATAAATATATCGGTCGCGCACACACGCGTACAACGAAAGTGTTCTTTTCTATATATTGTGTTTTACAAATATACGTATAATATAATTGCTCAGAAAACCTCGCTCTACTATACGTTTTCACTCAATTTCTTTATACTATACTGTCCGGTCGCTATATACGCATAAAAACTACAAAAACATGATTTGTTATTTTTCTTCTTCGTATATAGCGCCGATATTCATCAAGAATAAATACGAAGTGCTCACGCGTATCTACGATGAAAAGCAAATAACAGGCTAATAAAAATACGCATCAATATATGCGCTCACGCGGTAAAAGAAACCAAACACGTTATAGGTAATCGCACGCTTTAACTCGCATTCTGTTTGTTCACACAGGTCCCGAGGAAGGATGCGCCTACACTGACGAGCAACAGCAACAACAACAACAACAACAGCTCGTCCACCATCGCTGAGGAGCCTAGCTCGCCGTTCAAGGAAGATCTTCGTAAGTATACAAGACGCGCAATCGACCCTATATACAAATCCTAAGATCTTTCATAATATTATAAGCACATCAGTCATTTACGACTGCAGCGCACATCCGGCCGGCACTTGTTTATACTTTGTATGTATGTAATTATGTATACAGCAGCGCTGGTGGTGTGGCGTCCGTCGTCGTCGTTATAATTAATACGCGAGCTCGTGGTCGCACCGGCAATTAACGCACCGGGTTTTCGCGCGAGATCGGTCGCGGGTATACATTATACGCAAACACAGGCGCGTGTCTCTCTCTCTCTCTCTCTCTCTCTCTCTCTCTCTCTCTCTCTCTCTCTCTCTCTCTCTCTCTCTCTACCGTATACAAACGATTTGAATTTACGACGCGGTGAACATCGCGATGGGGCCACTCTTGACACAATTGCCGCCGATTGGAAATTCTGCGCAGCGCAATCTGCGATGACCTGATTACGCGGAGGTGGGACGTAGCGCGATTTCCCGATGCTGCGTGCGCGCGGGTTGCGATCGATTCGAACTTTGACGATTTTTTTGTTTTGTTTGTTTGTGTGATATGGAAGTCGCGTTTGTCGTTTTTCGATTGTGTAAGAGATTTCTGCCGATGGTAATCCATAGCTCTGAGTTTCCGAGATGAAAAAAGAGCACGGCGCGCTTTCTCCGGGGCCTTTTTTTCCTTGTTATAGTAGCGTATATACTTTCACATCCCTTTGAAACTAGTCGCGCAGATATGATCTTATGGGACGCGAGTGAGAGAGAAAGACTATAAAATTTTTGCATGTCCATATTTTTCAGCCAGTCGACGACTGCGCGCCGCGGTCTAATTGCTCCTTTGAACGTGCGTGTATACAAGTACGCATACCTGTTATTAGTTTTAAAAGTTTATTTTGAAAGCTGCAGCGAGTCGCGCATATTTAAAAAGGTCGAAAAATACGGCTATTTTTACCGACGTTCCTGGCGATTACGCCTGACCTAAATTTGTTTCGTTTATCGCATACAGGATAATAATCTCCCTGCGTATATTAAAGAAAAAAAATCATATACTCATCTATTTTTCTCCTCCACAGCGGAGCTGACGACAGCCAGCCTGAACCACACAGCAGCTTTGCACCGCATCTCGGTTCGCCCGAAGAATCGACGACCGCCGCGCCGATCCGGCTCGCAGTCCAGCAGCAGCATCAACAACACCTCGTCGACCTCGTCAAATGGCCTGCCGCGCATCGACAGCATCTCCGAGAACTCGATTGACACGCTGGACAGCCTCGAGGCGATGGCCCCGCTAGCTTCGGACTCAGGAATCGGCAACTCGACTCGCGTTGACTCGCCGGCGCCGCCGCTCACACCCACGACTCCACTGCCCGAGACCCCGAATTTCCCGACCTCGAGCAAGCCGATACCGATCCTCAGGAAGTCGTCGAGCCGCTTGTCCAGGAACTCCGAGGTCTTCGAGGAGCTCGAGGCCAAGCTACCGGTTCTCAGGAAGCCCGCTGTCTCCCCTGACAGTCTCGACTCCAACCTTGACTCCAATTCGAGATCCAGCGCCGACGTGCTGGACATCAGCGACGACCCCCTCCTGGCGAAACCCTTGCCCAAACCCACGCCCAGGACGGCCTCCACGGGCTCGGATGGCTACGAAAAGTCCTCTCCCCGGCGCAGGCTGTCCTCCAACAGACTGTCCAAGTCGCCGGACAGCCTGGAGAGCAACTCGCCTGGCTGGCTGACCAAGTCCAGCGAGGGCTTCGACAAGCTGTCGGACTTCGAGCGCGAGAGCTGCAACAACGGCAACGTCGCTCACGGCAAGCCAGTGGCCGCCGCTCGCCGTCTTCTGCTCCACCCGATCTCCAAGTCGCAGGAGCGAGTCTGCTGCAGCAAGTCCGCCGACAGCCTCGAAGCCTTGGAGCCGCTCAATAGCGACGACTCGATGGAGCGTCGGCGGAGCAGCTTCGAGATTCGGCCCAGGCGGAACCAAGTGCACAAAATCATGTCCAAGTCGACCGAGTGCTTCGATTCCACCCTCGTCGAGCACCAGCAGCTGGTCATCAAGGCCGAGGAGAAGCGGAAGCGAGCGAGCGTCTCGGAGGTCAACCTGTCGAGGGGCAGGCACAGTGGCCTGCTGAGCAAGTCCAGCGAGAGCTTCGAGAAGATCGAGATCCCGCCGAGTCGCGAGGAGAAGACCGAGGCTGCCCTAGACCTCGAGAAGGTCAACAACTGCTGGCGAGGGAACAGGAGGATGGCGCACTCGTCCGAGAGCTCGGACAATCTTGACCTCGATGAGAACTGCAGACTGGAGAACCGAGCGAAGGCCAGGCGCTCGACTCCTAAACGACTGAGCGGCGGCTTCGGCGACGAGCAAGAGAACAACGTGCTCCTGCGCAAGTCCTCGTCCAGGCTGCAGAAGAGCTCCGAGAGCTCCGAACTCGGCAGCACGGATACCCTCGACTCAGATCGCAGGAACACGATGAAGTCGTCCGATAGCGAGGAGACGCTCGACAGCCTCGAGAAGGATCTGCAGAACCAGCCGGAGCAGGACTGCAAAGATGAGGAGACGACCGAGAGCGTGCTCGAGCGCCGCGAAAAGGCCAGCGAGGAGCAGGAGGAGGCAGAGGAGGCTGAGGACGACGAGAAGGACGACGAGAAGGACGAGAAGAGCTCCTTCTGGCAGAGACGCGACAACCAACATGAGTCCAAGGATCTGGACATCCAGCTGTTGGCCTACACCCTGGTCTCGCGCATCCAGGAGAACGGCAACAACGAGGACCGTGACAACAACGAGGAGAACCATCTCCATCAGTATCACGAAGAGGAGAGGATGGGCAAGAGCATAAGCAGCAGCTCGCCCGTTGTGGTCTATCCCAAAAAGAAGCAGCAACAGCAGCAGATGCAGCATCAACAGTCGTGCTCCGAGGACAACAAGACCCTGAGCTCGATCAACAATTTGCTGAGCAGCAAAATGGACGAGGACCTGCAGAACATGCTCAACGGGAACATATCCGAGGTGTCGACCGATACCAAGAGCTTCAAGGAGAAGCTTATCATGTTCGAGAAGCTTGGAAAGTGAATTCGTGTGATGATTATGCATAATATATATTTTGCGTTTGTCTGAGAATTGCTGGCATTTTTCGGAGACTGGCCTGGCGTGGCTCGGAATTTTCGAGAGACAGCCGATGAAATCGTGTGTATACGCATGAGATTGTGCACTGCTTGTGTTTTATATTTTATGATCGTGAATGCGAAATTGTACATTTGTTTTTTTGCAGCTATTGTATAGCCAGAATTTTTCGAAATTTTCCGAATGTCGCAAAGTTTTGAAAGTTTTGAAAGGTTGCCGATGAAAAGTTGTGAACTTTTATTTGTTGGACAGGCGTGCCGAATATTCTTCCAGTCGCACGGAAATTGCGAGCACCTATGTCAGTCTCTCTAACGATATAACGATGATAATCGAGCGCCTATGTAAAGATTTACACTCAATTATAGACTACAATAATGTATATGTACGAGAAATGTTAAATTATTGTTTATACTACGGAGCGTAGAAATGTCGCTTGGGAATCTTGAAAAAATTTATTTTTTCGTGCGTTTTGAAATGCGCAACGACTCTTGTGTACGTGCGTTCTTCGAGCAAACTCGTCGATGTTAACCGTTTGGCGTATGATATTATGAAAGACGTTTTATTACATTTTACGTAACGAGTATGAACCTTTTTGATAAGCATGAATCAAGATTGTACTATCCTTCAAGTAATAGCACAGGTCTTTCAGTAATTTTATTGCGAAAGAATTCAATTTTTTGAGATTTTCACTTGACGTTCTCCTCCCTAAGTTATTTGTTTTAAGTATTCGACGTTATTCGTTTTTTCTTTTCTATTAAAACAAGAGATATAGGATGGCGATTTCTCGACGAAGTCGCAGATTCGTGTGTACAGTAGTTCAGATCACATTTAGTATACCTACATGTATGTACCCGCAGTATCGAATTTTTTCTCATAACTCTTACTTTCTTTTTTGTAAATAAAAATACGTGTAAAGTGTTCTCTCTGTGTAGTGGCTTAGGACAACCGATTGTAAAGTATATAAAAGAATTATTCTTCATTTTTTTCGAATTATTATAAATTAACAAAGCAAAAAAAGGAGTCTCGGCGAAATCTTTTAAGCCTCAAGTGCCTTACACATGAGCTCGCAAGAACTAAGACAGAGAAAGATAAAGCGATGCAGAAAAAAAGCAGAGCAAGGTGAACAAAAAACGTGAATTGTAATCGTCTTAAAGCGATAGATCTCTTTAAAAGTTAACAAATAACTAAAAATGTAACAATCTTAGGAGCTTAGAGGTTCAAATTCATGATTGTTAGAAAACACGGTTTCGCCGATTTTTTTCTTTAAATGTAAATAAAGCTGCCATCGCTATAACAGTTTGAATATTATTTTATTTAATCCTTTAGTCTTTATTAGACCCACACTCATCATCTTAAAATTACATTTACAAAATATCTTACAGATACGCACATAGCACAATCTGAGAGGAATTCAAGTAACTACAAACGTTCATTCTTACAGAGTATACAGACGATGAAGTAAATATAGTGCGAACACGGGTGATGTTGCATCGGAAATGCTCAAATAATTAAATATAATTAAGAACGCTAAATCAGTGAATTTTCTCAAACTGCAGAAAATGTGTTTACGTACTTTTTTGTGTGTAACATTTTAGTTTATAAATTTGAAAAATGTAGCGTCTCAAGATTTTATTGCGTTGTCTCACGTAGAATAAGATGATATCAAAACTTTTCTTGCGAATTCTGCATTTTTCTAATTTACAAATACTGTGCGCAAAGTACTCTCGCTAAGAAAAAGTAGAGTATAATCATGCCCCGAGAACTCGAGATAATTGGAAAAAGTAACAGATTGGTATCACAGGATGTCTCTCGGCTTTGACGTTTATTCGCACTCGCTGTAAAAATTCTTTGTGTACAAAAAGGGAATGTATTAATATAGAAAAAGCTTTCTGAATCGTGCTTGACATTTCGTTACTTTTGAAGTACGCATATTTTGTACTTAGTATACGCTTTTTTTCCTTTTAGCAATGTGCAAAGGTAATCACCAAATTATTAAATATTCGTTGAAGAAAACACGATTAAACTGCCTGGAATCCAATATTTGTATTTCATTAATAAAACTCTTGTAAAGTATTTAAAAAAGGTAGAGTTTGAAGATATCTAGAAAATCATAAAAAATTCATTTTGAGATAATGTACCAAACGAATATCTAAAACTTGATTTTATCAACCATTTCATAAAACTTTACACTACGTTTTTTTATCAACAATCAATAGGACCGAAACTTCATTACGAGTACTCCTCGTTGATTCATACGCCCAAATCAATCTATTTTCAAGTATAATTTTTAAATACAAAAGTGGTTTGCAACAAAAAAAATATTGTAATTTTCAGTCGATTATTAGGCTTGAACTACTGGCAATACATACCAAAAGCGAGTCTTGATAAAACAACTACAAGTTCATGTACAACTGTGTAAATGATGCTTTATGCCCAAATGGTAATTTAAGTTGATTTGTTTCAAAGTAAAATGCAATTTAAGATTATAAAGTAATATCAAATTATATATTTATGCTTATCAATCAGTAGTAATAGATAATCAAATAATACTATCGCTTGACCTTATTATGCGAATCTCAACAGCATTCGTTTATACTATGCAGATAATGAGTATTACTACTGACTCCTTTCATCATCATCATTAAATAATCTTCAAGAACACTATACCATTTCTCAAAAGCCCAAGAAGAAGAAACGAAGGCAAAATCACTTTGGAGCACTCAACAACAAAGTTCACGAAAAAATCGTCGAAAAAACAGAAATCAGAAAATCACAGCTCGTCGTGCACGTCGACGCTCTCGTTATTCGGGTTGCAGACTGCAGGCGATTGGAACTCCATGGCGTACTCGCACCTGTTGGGCTCCGTAACGGACAGCAATTGGTTCTCTTCGCCGCACTTAAGGGTAACGATGGTCGACCTGGCTGGGCCATTCCAACAAGTCAGTCCACGATCGTATTTAGCTTTGGTATACCTGCTGCTGCCTTCGCCTCCGATCCAGTCGTTCCACAAACCCAGGCTGACTTCGCTGCCGCCGGACTTGGAACGCTGCGTCGCTTTACCAAATGGACACAAGCTGTAGACGTACTCAAGATCAGTGAACTCAAAGCACTCGCCGTCGAGCGCGGCAAATTCCTCCTCGGGACCGTAGTCGCGCTCGACGCGCTCTTCGATCTTGCGTATCTCATTCTGCAGATCGTGCACGGCACGCTCAGCTTCCTGAAACTTCTCGCGCGCTTGAGTTGCCTCGTCTATGATGGCTTGGGTCTCCTCGTCGTATTGAACCGGGGCTGGTTTCTCGGGCTCGTGGTGTTCTTCGGGGGTGATGTCTTCAACTTCACCCGGATGACCTTCCTCTTCAAAATCTATATCGTGCTCCTCTTCCTCGTGACCCTCCTCAGTTTCTTCAGATGGGTGTTGCTGCTCGTATTCTTGGTTCTGCTGCTCATCTTCGGTTTCATGCTTCTCAGCTGGTTTAAAAATGCCTGAAAAATAACGTTTTCGTTAATTTATCTTTATAATACTGAGAATATATTTGTCACTAATTCGCCCTTATAAATATCTATTCAGGTCATTAATGAAAAGCAAATATCATCTCTGATTGGACTATTTTCGAATCTCATCTATATTAACTCTAAAAGCCAAATAATTAGAGCAAATATTGAGAATTGTAATGATTGTTAGCAAGCATTGGATATTGAAATTCATTAATTAATAGTTCTTATTCTCATTATTGAATGCCATACAGAAGATTGATTATGGAAACTATTTCAATTGAAGCATTATAATATACCTATAGCTTGAGAATAAAATATGAATCTGTTATCTGTTGAATATTATAAAAGAATAAATCTGACCTTTTTCTAACATAAGGAATGGCTTTACATTAGCCCAAGCAGAATCAATGAATTCTTGCATAGTGAGCTCTTCTTGGTTGCTAAGGAAAAACAGTGCTTCTTCTCTGCTAACTTCTCCATTACGATCCTTGTCAAAGGTAACTCTGGTTTGTAATTCAGCGATTGTGATTGTTCCACTGGAATCAGAGTCCAGCATTTTAAAGTACTCTTCAGCCTCGTATTCAGAAATTTCCTTCTCTTCTTCCTGAGTGTCATCAGTGTGCTGCTCTGGCTGTGGCAGTGGTTTGTACTTTTCTAAAGCTGCTGTTTCACGTTCTTCAGCCCTAGTTTTAATGACTTCTCTTTCCTTTTTGGACAGCTGTGCTTCTTCGAAGTCAGTTCTTAGTTTTGTTAGTTTAGATTGGTTTTCAGTTTTCAACTGTTTGCCACGCTGGACATATTCTAAGCGAATTTTGTTGCCCTTCTTAGCCAATTCAGCAACTCTTTGGGCTTCAAGCCAAGCTTCTCGCCCTAATTCATGGCAATTGTCTACACATTGGATGTCAGACGAATACTCATCGCTAGCATCACAGCAATCGCAGACTCCATCGTTTACCCTTGACGAAGGAATATAAGTAGCTTGGTGACCTGAAAACGATGTAATATTTAGTATAGAATATTTTGAGGACATGAATAATTATTCCTTTGCAAAGATGGTACAGCAAATATAACGGTCATTTTTTATTTATCGACATGCTGAAGGTAACTTTCAATATTAAAGCATTTTTGACACGAGCTAGAGTAAATTGCTTGAAAGGTTGATCGTATGCACATCTCATGACTTGTTGATAAAGCCTAGATAAAAAATGATAAAAGTTTACACGGCAGTTTCAATGGTAGAAAAGCTGACATGAAAAAACTGCATGTATCTTGTACAGCAATCTCGCATGCAGAAAGTACAATAGAATGGACAAAAGCATCATTTATTCAAACTTTGTTTCCTAGAACGCAATAACAAAATTCAACCGGTACAAAGCTTGTATGAAGAAAAAAAAAATTCGAGCCAACTTGCAAAAAAAAAAACAAAACAACAATAAATACCTGAATTCTGGCAGTAGAAAAAGCCATCGGTGCAGGCAGCGGTGCCGGGTTCGTCGCTGCCATCGGCACAGTCGCAGTAGTCGTCGTTGACTCTGGCGTAGGGTATGATAAGGCTGCCGTCGAGGCACTCGAAGTCCTTGTCCGGGGAGTATAGTGAGAGCTTCGACAGAGGAATACCGCGAATGTGGGGCAACTTGCCCGAGCCGGCTTGAGCTACGTGGCGGCCGAGCGTCTGGAGGAAGACGGCCAGCGAGGTTAGGGCCAACAGCGCGAGCCCCTGCATCTTGACTCTAGTTATCTGTCTCTCCTCTGCGGCTGGTGCTCTGGCTATCACCGCCTGTAAAAACGGAGCGTCGTATACTTAGGACGATGAGTTTTCGGGGCGAGAGAGAAAGAGAGTTGAAGTTTACGAATACATGAACTTGATTACTTACGGCGAGCAGCGGTAGTCGGGATGTAGTTCAACGAAGCGTAGGTGTCTGCACTGTCTGCAGTATATGCGATGTAGCGGCGTGTGGTAGATATAGGTGTATATAGTACAGTATATAACTATATAGGTTGTCAGGGACACGGCTTACGAGTTTACAAGACACCTTTTGCGCGGCCACCGCTGTGACGGTGTGCGCAACGTTGCCGGCGCGCAGCGCTGCAAGAAAGGTTGGGTTAGGTCGCTGCGGCGCGCGAGATTCGAAATGCGCCGTATGCATATTACACAAAATCTGTTTAAGTTCGAAACCAAAAGAAATTAGCTCTTGTTAGACAACAGATACATTTGTTTTTTTTCCTTTCACCTGTACGAAATGAAATCAAACTTTCGAGTCGATCTCTATTATTATTTTCAATTTTCAATAATAATCAAAGTAAAAATATTTGCAGTATGCATTCGTTTCCGTACAATGTACATTCTATCCTAAAACGAGTGTATGTATTACAAAAGAAGCAGTCTGATCTAATGCATCACTTATTATTACACCATTTATCAGATTCATCCAAGCACGCGAGCGATCTTTTTAATAAAGCTGAATTATTCGCGGAAGCTGTATGCAGCGCGCAGGTCAGCGTTGAATGAAATTTTATCAAAGGAAATAGTTAGGATATTATTATACATGGGATGTATGGCGAGCGAAGGTAATTTCGAAGCGTGCGTCACGTTATTCAATAATTATGCGCCTATAAAGTTCCATTGTGAAAGCATTCTGGAGCAGTGTAATAGTAGGTGCAGCACACGAGCTCCCCCCCCCCCTCCTGGTGATAAGCTATCAAAGTATCGATTTTTTAATAGGTGTTTCGATACACCGTACCGCACCCGATAAGAGAGTCACTCGCGCGCAACCGGTTGTTTACGAAATTAAGTGCATGCGCTCAGGTATTATAAAGTCGATGAGAGCCTTCCTTTCCACAAAGCAGAAACATAATAGTATCGCATTGGAATTGGCCTATATATTCCGATATAAGAGAGTGAGATACATCGAAGTATATCGTTCGTACACACGACTGAAGAGAGAATTCCTTTGTCGCAGAAAACTCAAACGAGGACGATCTTCCTATTGCTTAGCGTCGAACACGTCAAATCAAAAGCCAATATTGAAAATCCAAAATCTATTTCCCGCCCCTTGATTCCGCTGCAAAAAAAAATCCTCGACGATCCACAAGCGCATTCCCGCAGACTCGATACTGGCCGCGCGCGCACGAGCTACCGCAGCAGAGCCCGGAGTCCTTGGCTCCCTCTTGCACTCTCTCTCTCTCTCTCTCTCTCTCTCTCTCTTTTGCAAGCGTCGCTGGAGGGAGTCGACCGCGCGAATTCCGCGGCTCGAGTGCCGACGCTCTCGCTGCAGCCAGTCTACTGCACATATATAGGTATACAGATATAGGTACAGCTGTGCGGGTACGTGCGCGAAGGGCTTCGTGTGCTGCTGCAGGCGGTGGCTCCTTCTTGCTCTTTCTCCGGGAAGTCTTGGAGGTGGAGAGATCGGCGCTTTTACGCTGTTGAGCTTCGCATAACCTGTTTACTCGGATTTTTTTACTTTAAATTTTGCGGGAGAAATTTGCTTAGAACGCGAGTTCAGTGTGGTAATGTGCAATGGGCGTCAATTGTCCGTGTTTTTGCGTTATAAACAATTTTCGAACCTCGATGTGTTTTAACGTGACGGTACAAAATTGAAATTTTTATCGGTACAATATTGGTATGCAATACTTTTGTTAACGCTGGACCAAAAGGTGCATACCTGTATAACCTGCTGCAATGTCTGCGAGCCTCAGTATAGCCGAGGCTTTTAAAACTTTTGGAAACGTGTCATTTTACATAGAAGCCTTAGAGGTGTGGGGCCAAGTCAGTCGTATCGTTTTCACGATACCCGATACTGCTATCTATGCTCTTTTACAGGTTTTTTTTTCTCTAAGGCTAACCTATTCGAACAGCTCGAGAGATTGATTTCGAGATTGATTTACCGTCGGTATTTCAACAAACCTATTGGTATCGTGCGTAATTGAGATTGCGATTTCGCATCGTTCGATTAAGGTGTTATCATCAGTAGCGTATAACCTTTTATTAAAATGAAAGAAAGTAGCGGTATTGTTGCACTTCAAACAATAGAATATCATGTAGAACAATAACAGTTTATTCTTTTCCGAGCGCAATCCTCAGCTCGATAATTACTTAAAAAATCCTCAGATTCGATCCCGAAAAAAAAGAGTGAACCCCATACATACACGTATACAAGGTAGTAAGTATATAGGTATGAAAATCCTGTCGCAACTGCACGTCAGCGTTAAAGGGGCAAACTTCGCAGCCAGTACTTTGGAGTGGGGGTCGCGCAACCGCCCGAGATTCAGCAACGGCGGCGGCGCGGCGGCTCTCGGTGTGATAGCGCTGCAAGACTCGCGGACGCGCCGATTGCGACAGAGCGCCAGCAGTTGTCCCGCTGGCGTCGTGGGGAGAGCATATCGTCGCTGTTACCGCCGCCTTCTCCGATATAACCTCGCCTCTATATAGTGTTGTTTTTTTTCCCTCGCCGCGCATGTGTTTACATTCTGACATCATTCCTCTTGTACATCCCGCCCGCAGGCATCGCCGCGATACGGGGACTTTTGAGGTTATTAACGCACGAAGCGTGAGCTAGAGGAGAGAAAGAGGGAAACGTCAGATCGAGTGTGTGGAGGAGAGAAAAGAAAAAGGAGTGAGAGAGACGTAAGATGCTGATGGTGCGCGCCGTGGAATGCCGCGACTCGGGCTGAAGAAACATTCTGTATGTGCACTCATTGCGAAAGAAGCGCCAGCCGCACGAGTAGCGATAAGAGGAAGCCGAGCGCGGCTTTGTTTACCTGCCGGTGCAGCATAACGACAGCAGCAGCAGCAGCAGCAGCAACAACAACAACAATAACAACAGCAACACCAACAAGGACGACGCGAGTCGGCTTTTTTCTCGCGAAAACGACGAGAGCACACAAGTAGCTATATACATATACAGCGCAACTATAAGTGCTTTGGCTTCTTGTATCAAGCTCGTTGATCATGAGTGATGTCGACGGCTCCTCGACGAGCTGGCAGCCGAAGCAGTTCCTGGAAGACGATGTGGAGGGAGAACTTGGACCGAGTCCTGCCGCAGCTTGTTTAAAGGTAAGCGAGTGTGTGTATACGACAGATAAAAGAGTCTCTTGGATCGCATGATCGCTGAGGTTTCTGGCTACTTATTTTTTTCTTCGTTCGTTCGTTCGTTCGTTCGTTCGTTCGTTCGTCCGCGCGTTCGGGGAAGATGAATGTCGCGAAATAAATGCAGATCGCGAGCACTGATTTCACCGAGGGCACGTAGGCTCGTTTTAGTTTGTAATAATACGCCGCCGATTAGAAATGTTTACATCGCTCGATTGTCCTGTTTCGTTGCCATCGGCACGGAAAGTTACGTAGGAATTGATTTGCATATTGATATTAAGCGAGCTAGCGCACTCCGCTCTCTCGCATGATTTATGCATTCGCGCAGTGATTTCAAAACGATTTTCTATGGCTCTCGGCGGCAAAGATCCTCTATTTGCTCTAATATCGCGCGATTTTCAAATAATGTTGCCGATCAATTTTACTACTATTTTCCCGCTCAAGGCTCCGCCGAGAATATAGACTACCGTTGTTTATCGACGGCGCGTGTAATTACGGATTTCTAGCGATTTTTCGAATCTCTTCTGGGTAATGGAAACTTTCTACAGCGGGAAATTCTCGGGGCGATGTTTTCGTTTTTTATCAAGAAATTGAAGTAACATTCGACGATTTTTAAAAATGCTCATGTTTTGCACGTCTGCAGTGTGCTTTTAAAATAAAAAAAGTAGGCAACTGCTTGTTTATTTTTTTATAATTATAGTTTATTGCCGTCATGAACTTTCTGCTAAGAGGTAAAGTGCGCTGCGTTTGACTTTGTAGGTACACACGAGCGTATCAAATATCAGATTTTTTTTAAATGCTGAAATACTCGTAGAGACATGACGGCGTATTATAAATTTCGCTTTAGCTGACAATGAAAAATATGGAATTCTTCGAAATCCTAAACTGCATTCGCGACCTCTGCAGTCCGATTCTTACGATAATTTTTGTGTGGAGTTTCGTTGTGAGTCGGAATGCATTTCGTTAGTTTATTTTCGAATTCTAATTTATGACGCACTTTTGATACAATGACATGGCAAAACTGGAATAATAAACATAGGAATTTCAATAAATTCAGAATGACCGGATGGTTCAGCATCGAACAAATGTAAACACATGCGTTGTTTATTTTAATGACATAAAAAGTCATCGAAAATTTATGCCTTTTTTTTGCTCTTCGTTGTAATTAACGAATCATTTCGTTGCTCTGCACATTTCTCACTTTAATATTTTAACGCGTGAAATGACGTATGCGCTGCCCACTATAGAATGTACATTTGATGTTTGCGATGTTATGCACGTGGCGCGTATATAATTTTCCACGTCCCTCCATTTATCTTATGAAAATGCTCTGAATTCTTCATCAACGGAACCTTAATGAAATAGCGCGCTTTCAACAAAGTTATAGTGAAGAAGCATTCGGCCGATGAATGCTTTGACGTCCCAGTTTTGTTGAATGAATGCAGGGCTTTAATTTACGAACAACACTATTTCGATATACATATCATAAGCGAATAGAAAAAATTTTGCAAAATTTAATTAATGACACGGAGGCTTTAAAAAATAAAAAAGTAATGTAGTTCATAATAAAACAGCTGCTCCTTATTGAGTTGTAATTTGTGTAAACTTTGTCAAGTCTGCAAAAAAAAAAAATGTAAGTGTAGTAAAGTTTCTCTCTTTAGTTTAGCCTGAGAATATCGATAAAAATAAGGATAGCACGGGTCAATATTTGAATTGGGGCAACGGTCAATGTTTTACTTGAACTTTATAATTTGTGTTTTCATCACTCGAATATTATTTCGTCAGATGTTTCTATAATATACACAAAATGAATTTTAATTTGTTATGAACATCGAACTGCGCATGCATTATAAAAGGAAGCAAAAGTATCAGCATTTCATTAATATTGTATACAGAATACACGAATGATTCGACGAAATGTAAAATTTGATGACATCACAAGTATAGGTTACGAATGATTAAACCAAAAATTATGTGATAAAACAACACCAAACGAGCTTTATTAAAATAATTAACAACGTAACGACTTCAATCTCTCTCATAACCTTTTCACAGAGCGCGATCGTGCAGAGATATAAATGAAAAAGAAACCCGTGTCAAATTCAGAAATTCCGACACTAATTTCCCGACTTCCTCTTTCTCTCTCGACTTGACACGTTTGTTTTTAGCCTCCCTATCACAACGTCCCTCTTCCCTCGCGATTTTCATTATCGATTCTCTCCTTGGCGCGATTCTCCCACGTCTCTACCGATTAATCTCTAGCTAATACTCGCGCGTCTTTAAGGACGTTTTCCGTTTGACACACCGGCGACGTTTCCGACTAAATGGAATCTCGAATTTCAAGCTTTTCTCCGTCTATTAATAGAAATTTCTGCAATTTTGAAAATCGAGGATTAATTCTTGTCTCCCTGACATCAGAGAATCAAAATTACGCGCGGCATATCGAGTTAGACGAGGGAGATAGGATAGAAAGCGTATAGCTCAATTTCGGTAAACTGTCGCGCATGAAAAGTTTCGCGATATTCACCGCAGAGTCAAGTTTCATTATCTCGTTGGTTTCTGGCCGTTTAACGATTTCGATCGAGAGTATGCGCGCGTGTATACGTGTACATACGCGCAGCTGAATGAGCCGACGGCTTTCGATGTATACAACGGAAATTACGCGGGATATTAAAAGGCCAATGATCGGCGTTCGCCGCGTGCGAGACTCGCGCATTCGTACACGCAATTACTTTCTATCTCGCTCGTTCCCTCTCTCGCTTCTCTATTCTGGATTAAAATGAGCTCGACGCGCTGCTGCAGCGATCGGATGTATAGGTATATGTGTGCGCTGCACTTGTTATTACGTTCGAATCGTGCCGATTGGATGATTCGAGTATAGTATATATGTATAGCTGATCGACTCGCCAGTTTTTTCATTTGGTTCCGTTGCGAGTTTTTTTCACACTTTAATTGGCTTCCTGCTATTTGACGAATTTCGATAAAGGACGAATCTCGTTATTTTATTTCATATGCTTTTGTCAGATTTAAGGAGGGAATTCCATTGTTTACATAAATTTCAAGTTGGAAAAATCCGGGACGCAAAACGCTTGTTCCGTTTGATTAGTCTCGTGCGAAGCGCACTGTCCCGGAATGTTCGCTCCGATAGTTTTTGTAGTCTATTAATCAATGCTTAGTCCGCTGGAATTGCTTTTTCTTTTCGTGAAACTTGCTCTGATGGTTAATAGCAGGTGTCCTCAACGTTGTAATCGCAAATCAATTAAAACAGTCTTGACCTACTTTGTTGATTCGTTGAAATTGACCGCACCCATCAAAAGTTATGAGCGATTGAAAATGGATTAAAAATCGTCGAATTTCAGAAAGCACAACAAATGATAAATCTGACTTTTGCCATTTTGGCGAATTTTATTATGCTTAAGCTTCTTTCGTTAGTTTTTGCAAGACCACAATTTACGTGTTGTATATAGATATTCCTTGTTATTTTTGTGTTGAAAAAGCGATCCCGTATAGCTTCGTGGAAAAAACTCTTAATGGCGCAAGCGTTTTTTTCTTAAAAATCTTACCTTGACCGCGTACTTAGTCTCAAAATGCGTTGAAAGGCAGATTATACCATATTCTTTCTCTATCGCATCGTTTTAATTTCATTTCACCGTGTCCAGAGGGGCTGAACTCGTGCCAGTGTCGCGTCGTTCCGTTCGTCGACTTTTATCGAGTTTCCAGCTGAGAGCCAAGCTGCCTCTCGGTCTCGGTCGCACACACGAGTCGTTGGACGCCTTCTTTCATCCTGGCGAACACGCGCCGCAAAGTTTCGAAATTGAAGTTAACAGTGCTTCTCGCACGCGCGCCTGCGCCTTGTCTTTTCCATCAAGTTTCGAATTTGAGGTTTGAGGCTTTGCCTGCCTGCAGCGGCAACTTTCTCACTCTCCCGCGCGAGAAGTTCTTCACTGAACTATGAACGCAGGCCGCGGGCATAATCAATAGGATATTTAGCGAAATTAAAACGCGTTTACAGCGCGTGTAAATATGTATATACCGGATTCGTATATGGGGCGGGTGAAAAAAAAAACATGAAATTTTTGCTGGGCAAATAATGACAGCGGGTATTGTTAATTCTTCATTTGGAGGCTTGTTTGAACATCGAGGTTTTCGCAATTATTTTACTACGTATGGTATAGAATGGGTAATCCGATAACGGGTCAGAATAACAAGGGATGTCGAAGTTAGCGGTATTGGTGTTTGATGTCGATTATTCAACTTTGACGTTTGATCTTGTTTAGAACTTTGAAATGGTCAAATTCAGTTAGACTGAAACGCGTGAGTAAACGCGCTAATAATACGTTGTAACAACGAGTATATATTTAATAAAATTGCACTCAAATTCGTCCAAGTTCGTGATGAAATCAGTCAGTTGATTAACGGTGGATACATCGTGATTCGAAAAATCAAACGCGCTAACAGAAACTCCAGCGCTATCTTTTATATCAATTCATTTTCAAATGTTCACTGATAATTTTGTTAATCATCAGAAAATTCGCAACTGGCGCGCTTTGCACGTTCTGCTGCATATTTTGTAAAACATGTGCACTTATATTAATTTTCATAATTCATATAACGTTAATTTCGTATATTCGACACTTCGCAAAGGACGAGAGAGCGCAATATTCCCCAATTTTCCCATCACAGACTATCGTTGCGTAACGAAGTACTGCTGCAGCTCACGTGTGTCACTATAATTATCATCCGAATGTAATATCAAACACAAACGCCCAAAAAAGGGAGATCGCGCATCTCTCTTCACCTCTCTTCGCACCTCGTGATGTGCTCGGGGGAGCTAAAGCCTGTACCGGAATTCAGGAAATTTCCGTTATCTCAGCGGCAACATCCCCGGCAAAAGGAAATTCGCACAACAAATGCTCGCGCGGCAACCGCTCCTACCCCGACAGCGGCAGCAAAGAGAAAATCATAAAGAGAGAAGGTTGCTGCTGCTGCTGCTGCTGCTGCTTGGCGCTCTCGAGATCCATTTAACTCGATAAATGCAAAACTCCTTAATTTCCCGGGCGCTAACAACGCGTTCGCGCGCGCGTTTTCTGCAGTAGGAAAGTCGCCTCTCTGTAATTAAGAGTTTTGCAGCAGCGCAATCCCAGGCGCGCGAGAGAATGTGTGCAGCAGCAGCAGCAGGCAGCGCACACCTTTGCCAGACTATAGAGATGCAACGGCGGCAGCTAATGTAGCACGCGCGGATGCAATTAAGACACTTGACGAAGACGCGATAATTTCCTTTGTTCGCGCTTGCGGCCCAGCCTCTTATCTGCACCTTCTCTTCCGCTACGCTCTCTTCCCCCTTCCCCCTCTCCCGCTCGCGATGACACCCTTTTCAAACCGAGTCGAGCTCGCGTATATACTGTGTGCGCGCTTATTTTCTACCTGTATATACATGCATCGCGGCGGTGGTGAGGGATCGGCTCGCGCGCGAGCGAAAGAGAGAGACTTTGTATGCGCAATCACGAGCGATGTATATATAGATTGGATTAGTGAATTATTGTTTATTGAGTTATGAGCAGAGCGAGCTCGCGGTATACTGGAGTCTGGCGCAGCGCGGCGGCGGCCACAGCAGCATGGAGCCGCTCAAAGGAGTGAGTGAGGTGAGCAGCGTATATAGAGCGCGCGGCTTGCCGCTGAATTGGTTTTGATTCCATTGTTTTCGCGCGAGACACTTCCCGCTATGGCGCGGGAAAATTTGATTACGCGAGCATGGCCATAGGGTTATCTATACGCTATTTTGTTGTTGATGCTGATGCCTGCTGTGTGTTAATGAGATGGATTTTTTTTATGTTTAGGTAAGCAGGAAGACAAGCATACTCGCATTAAAATCGATAAAAATAACGCGCATTGCGATCAACGGAATAAACTTTGCATTAATAAGAGAGAAAACGAACAAACGTATACACCGAACGATCGCACTCGACATAATCAAGCTGAACAAAAAAAAATCCTTTGCAAATATGCGATATGCAAACGAAACCTGCGCCAATTCACGATAGCCGCATTCATCATACGCCAGCCCCTTTTATCTCGCTGTAAAGTGCAGAGCGTCAGACACCTTCTGCGTATAACGTCATTTATTTCATTGATATAATAATAATAATACTTAGCTGCCCAGCAGCATAATACACGCACGTATTCGTCGTGTTCTATTAATAAACTCGCGATATTATGCGCGTGTAGCCGCGAGGAGAAAAAAGTCATGCATATGACAATAATAATACAGTCAAACCCCCTGCAGTAGAGGATAGCTATAGTAGTAGTAGTAGTAGTAGCAGCAGCAGCAGCAGCAACAGCAGCAGCCGTCAAAGGTTTTACGCGAATGGGTTGGCGCGTCAGCCATTCGTCGCGATTTATACGTCCGATATTTGTCATCCTCGTAAATAACCCGTGGAATTTAGCGCAAGCAAGCTTCAGCGCCATTCCTCTCTATTTGCAAGACATAAAGCTCGCGCGCGCGCGCGCATAGCGAGGAAAAAAAATGCAGCGACGCGCAAACAGAGATAAAGAGAGACAGGCCGCGTTAAAAACTTGAGTTCGAGGGGGGAGGGGGGGGGGGGATTTATACGTTGTAAAACAAGAGGCGCGCGTTGTAACGATTATTTATATTTACAGCGAGAGGGAGAACTGCACGCGATGCTTCTTCCACTCGCGGGATTTAGATGCAATCGTCTCTCCGGCGCGCGCGATGTGTTTCGTGTGTGCAAAGCCGGAGTTGCTTTAACTCGCCAGGATGTGTGTGTGAGAGAGAGAGAGAGAGAGAGCGAAGTTTTTGGGAGTTCCATGCAAGTGGCTTTATATGTAGGCTGGATGATGTAGTGCTCCGGAGGCGGTTAGTTTGGGTATTTTTGGAGATAAAGGATTCGCAGGAGAGTCTCTTTCTCCCTCTCTCTCCCACGCGAGATTTAATATTCGCAGGCATTGTGCAGAATCCGAAAGACACGAAACGCTTTGATTTGATCAGAACCACGAGCGATAAAATATTTACCGAGCTCCTCCAAAATTATTTCGGGGAACATTCTTTTATTATTAAGGCAGCCCGCATAATAAACGATAAAACGAGAGGTTATAGCATTAACGGACCGTAAATATCGATCGAGGTTATTTTTCGAATAACCTAACCGTAAAATCCTTACTCGCTCGGTATATAACAAGCGCCCAGAAAAAGCCAGTTCTTGTCAATATACCACGGATTAAGAATCGATCGCCTCGACGAAAAAGCCAGCGCTTACGGAAACGCGACAAAGAAATTTACGGAAAGCAGCGGCGATACATCCTCCTCCGCCTCTTCTCTTCTTCCTCCCCGCATCAGGATCGCAGAAAAGAGAGCCAAAGCGCATTTTCGACTATTACCGATAAAGGGAAGACCGATGACGAGTATGCCTTTGGCTTTTCGCACGCACCACACAAAGTATTTACACTGTATCATTCCCGCCGCCTCTTTTTCGTGTAAACAGAGCAGAGGAAGAAGGAGGAGAAAGACGGAGAAAAAAGACACCGAGAGTCTCCGCAGGATGCGCGGAATATCGAGACTCTTGCGTGTCTTTATACGTATACAACTCCTGGATTCCGGTTTCTCTTTCATCCGCCAAAGTCTCTATATAGGTACCTGCGAGGATCTTTATAGAGGAGGAGGAGGAGGAGGAGGAGGAGGAGGAGGAGAAGAAGAAAAAGCGGCGGGATGACGACGCCTGAGAGGTGAGAGCGAGAGAGAGAAAGAAGCTACAGGAAGGGGCGTAGAATTCCGACATAAAGCGAGCGGCTTCCTCCGTCGTCTTCTCTCCCCGGGCTGAATCATAGATTCAGTTCGTTTCTCTCTTTCTCTCTTCCGACCGCGAAACTCGAATATCTCGTCTTCGTTGCTGCTGCTTCTTCTTATAGGCGTGTGCGCGCACAAAAAATACCGCGACGTTAAATTACACGGTATCGGCTCGAGCCCTCTATATGCGGCAGTAAAAAGTCTGCATCTCGCGTTAAGAATCGACCACAGAGAGGTTACTTTGTTGCGCATGCATATCTCGTATATTATAGTAATAGGCACGGGAAGTGCGGACGGAATAGTACGGTTTTGTTCGGAGGTCTGCGCATACTAAGTTTCATTAGCGGATTCGAGGGGAACATTGAAAAACAATGAGGTTTTCACGCGCTCTCCTATCTCGCGCACACTTCTCTCTGAGAAAGGACGAGTTGTGCAGTAGTTGTACACGTACTGCAAAGTTTAGCATTAAACTCTGAACAGTTTAGTAAATTGGAAGCGATGATGAAGCCGTGTAGCAATCATTTGCGCTAAACTACTCGCTTTCCGGCAGAACTTTCGCCGAAGCATTTCCGAGTGACTACAGCTAGCTCTCTTCTCTCATCTATCCCTCGGTTTAATACTTCATAATCAAGCTTCTCTTTTTTTTCTGTGTTTTTCTTATAATTTGTACAATTCATTATTCAAAGGGCCAACAGAATTAATTTTTAGGCAGTGTTCCTTTCTCGCTCGGCCCTAACAATTTGTGCAACATTCCGAGTTGGATCTCGAGATTCTCGGGGGTTAAAATTGTCTTGCGCATAGTTTGCAGAGCGAGTTTCACCTCGTTTGCGTTTAGCATCCAGGAGAGAAGGGAGAGCTAGATCATCAGATCCCAAGTTCAAAATTGTCTTGTGCGCGTGCGCGGGACTACTCGCGGGGAGTTTCACCTCGTTTGCAATTCTCTAAACTTTGCAGGACCCAATGACGGGGAAAAAGGGGGTGGCAGCTCAGGGGGTGGCGCAAAAATTGAACAAGAAATAGGTCAGACTAGTTTGCTGCTGCCTGGGTTAGAATAAATTTGTATGGCAAACACTTTTGTCGACGAGTGAGAGAGAGAGAGAGAGAGAGAGAGAGTGAGTGCAGCAGGGCGACGACGGCATAATATGTTGCAAAGCTAATCAAGTTCTTTGGTGCGTCTAGTATACGTATATATATATAGCCAAGACGAAAATTTCATATCGCGCGCGCGCAAACTACCTCGCTTAACAAAACTTACTGAATAATCGATTTCACTGCGCGCTCTGGAAATTTCGACAGAGCACGAGAGCAGTGGCTGGAAATTCTGCTTATTACGTTGTTTGCAACACAAAGCGTAACTAAAACAGCTTTATAGAATATTATAATAGTCAAAATACGCGAATTCTAAGAATAGACGCTTTTTTATACACACAGCACGTAGCGTGTGTGCATAAACGGGTTGGTTACAAGACTGTTTACGTTCGGAATTTAGCGTGACCTTTTTATATTAAATCCGCTTGATCCTCCTGCGTGTCCACAAACGCTGCAGTATTTACAGTTTTTACATCGTCCACTTCCTGACACACGAGAGATCTCGCATCTCCCGTCATTTTTTTTCTCTCAAACATATAGAGAGCATTTCATTCGATATCGCGTGCGCGTCTATGAGCTGACTTTGTCCAACCGCATCAGCACTAAAACCGTAACTCAACACCCGCGCGTATACTCGTATACGATTAAATCGTATGACAGGGGACCACCAACGCACATTTTTTTTTCCCGCTACAATCGTGTATACACTTTTAAAGAGGAGCTGGAAAATAAAAGAGAGCGAGTGCGGGGATGAGAAGAAGAAAAAAACTAAGTGCTCCCTCGCACGTTTCCTTCTCTTTGTGTCCACGTGTGTATTTCTCCTCCGGGCGCGCGCATACACACATACACACACACAAGTTTCTCCGCGCGCGTCGTTCGTCTCCCTTTCTTTCATTCCGGCCGGTCTCTTTCCTCGTCTATATAACGTATATACAAGTTCGATCGTTCGTCGTCGGGGGGCGATATTCGATTTGCCGTCGTGCGCCCTCGCTTTCTTTTTAAAGGAAGGTACACACAGGCTACACCGACGCCGGTCCCTTGGCGCTGCGCTGCAGCCTCGTCCTTCCTGTTTTCTATTCTTCTCTCGTGGGTAGTGTACAGTAGCTATGCAGAGCGTCTAGGTCGTATTTAGGGGTTTACACGCACACACAGACAGACATACACACACACATACAACGCGGACGAGGTTGTCCCTTATTCTCGAGGCGGAGGGTGCGCCAGTGGCTGTGGATTCTTAAACGCGAGCAAACACAGTAGCGCGTACACTGTATTGCCCTCTCTCTTCTTTTCCCCGCGCGCATCGAGGAATTGCGCTTTAATAATGTTTGACTTGCTTCGCCGGCTTTTTTTGTTCTCCGGTTCCCGCCTGCAGGGGATTACGAGCGGCAAACAGAAAAACATTTTTCGGGGATTTGGAAATTGGCCCCTCGGATCTGGGTATATACATACTTTGGATACGTATAATACCTTTCCCTCTTCCTTCGATTTTTTTTTTTTTTTTTGTTTACCGCTGAATACTCGTATACATGTACGTATACGTAGGTGCGTTAGCTCCGGTGGCGCAAATCCCCCCTGGCTTACGAGATTTTTCTCGCAGAGTCCCGGTGCGCTTATAATGCTGCGCTATACGGTCTCGTCGCCGCGTCTTATGAGTATGGCGCTGCAACGGGCGGCTCGTCATTTTTTCAATTCCGCGGACCGCTGAGTTATGAGGCGGTAATTTTCCCGAGTGAGGAATATTCCTCGTCGTATATATAGCTTCGCTGATGTTCGTGGTGCGAAAGAGTGTGTATACTTTACGCCGGTAATTCGAAAATTAATTTCGTTCCCTTATTAAAAACGGAACCTGCACCGTGTGTTGTATTGATTTTTTTCCCCCCCGCGAAATGGCTCTACCGCTGTACGCAGATATTCGGGAGAGAAAATTTAGGTCGGGGCGAGAGATTTTTTTCAAAATTTCATTTCGCGATGAGCGCAGGAATTGTTGTTGTAATGATAAGCTCGTCGGTACCGCAGCTTGCGGGTCGATTTTCCAATACATTATGCGCTTCACCTACTTACAGCCGTAAGTTGTTATAGTTATTTAAATGACTCTGAAAGTGTGACAAATTTAATCGCGTCCGCCGACTTTCCAACAGCAGGATTAAAGTGTTTCTCTCGAGCGGCTGTGATTGGAAAATTGCTCGGCAATCATTATTAAAAAGCCACACACTCGTCCCCGCTGCGTGACATACGATACGTCGTATACTCTTTCGTACAATAATTTATCGCCGCTGAAGGTCCGAGTGTCATTACACCATTATTATAGTAGCAGAAGCTACTTTTTTTCTCTAGACAGACACGAGTAATTACAATAATTATCTTCGACGTCGACTATTCTCGCCGAGATTTTTCCTGTAATATTAGAGAACTCATGTATGCCAGTCCTTACATTCATAACTTTTTTAATATTCTCCGCTGGAATAATGGTCTGCATATACGAGGTCAGATACACGTGCTTACTCGGCTTTCCCGCTCGACGCCAGATAGAAATGTTATACTCTCTCCAGACGAGGATTTTTATACATACACGCATTAGCACTTCTCGTGCGATGTCATAATTATTTCTGCACTAATAAAGTCAGCGTTAATCGCGATGATTATATATTAAACATTCAAACAATCGCGGAAAAAAGAGGGTCTCTTTCGTAGCCACCCTCTCAACGTTAATTGTTGGCGGAAAGAAAATCGAGCTGCGGCCGCGGCGGAACAATAAGAGAGAAAAAGGAGTGCACCGCAAAAATGGCCACTCATTAATTAACGAGGCCAGAACGACTCTCGAAGAGAATCGCGAGTAATTAAATAAATCTCGAGCCGGCGAATTAGTTGAATTAAGAAAAAAAGAGAGAGAAGGAAGAATATAAGGAAGGCACCCGGTCGAAAGAGCGCGGCGGAGTGAGAGGGAGAGAGAGAGAGAGAGAGAGAGAGAGAGAGAGAGAGAGAGAGAGAGAGAGATAGAGAGAGAGAGACTAAAGGCCAAGAAACAAAAAACTTTCGGGGCAAATTGCAACGATTCAGAGCAGCGGCCGGCAGCAGCTGCAGTAGCAGCAGCAGCCCTGCTAAAAATAAATGTAATAATGGCAAGTGCTTGAATAATGACAAGAGGAGCGAGCGAGCGGGAATGAAAAGGAGAGTAAAAAGGGCCGGGAGAGCGAGAGATGAAAAGAATCCAGCAGCAGCAGCAAGGTAGAGAATTTTTNGCGCGGCGGAGTGAGAGAGGGAGAGAGAGAGAGAGAGAGAGAGAGAGAGAGAGAGAGAGAGAGAGAGAGAGAGAGAGAGACTAAAGGCCAAGAAACAAAAAACTTTCGGGGCAAATTGCAACGATTCAGAGCAGCGGCCGGCAGCAGCTGCAGTAGCAGCAGCAGCCCTGCTAAAAATAAATGTAATAATGGCAAGTGCTTGAATAATGACAAGAGGAGCGAGCGAGCGGGAATGAAAAGGAGAGTAAAAAGGGCCGGGAGAGCGAGAGATGAAAAGAATCCAGCAGCAGCAGCAAGGTAGAGAATTTTTAATGGTCCGCGCGTCCAGGAAGGAGCTCAGAAAGAAAGAAGAGGATAGGGGATAAGCCGCAGCAGCGGCTGGCTATAAAGCAGCTGGCCTTGTCCTGTCTCTGCATGTGTGTGTGTGTGTGTGTGTGTGTGTGTGTGCATGTGTGTGTGTGCGTTACACGCGTGTGCGAGTGCTACAGGGCGCTGGACTTTTGCGGGACTGTATACACTTGTGGCTCTAATCCATCTCTCTCTCTCTCTCTCTCTCTCTCTCCTCATCTTTATTTTTTTTTATTCATCATCTTCTTCCCTACTTCACTCTATATGGGCTTTTGCGCCTTTAATTGCACATAATGCCGACCCGTGTGGATTCCGGCGAAACTTTAACGAGATTCGAGGAAATTTGGCCGATTGCGATGCGTATCTTTTACAACTGATGCTCGAGCACCTAACCACAACGAAAACTCTTTTTATTGTTCCAGGTGCGTATCGCAAATCTTGACGCCGAGACTTCTATCTGTATACACCGTAAGTATTAACCGTCTACCTACGCGTAACTTCACAGAAAAAAAAAAAACAGCTGGATCGGTATACTCCAAAACCAGAGACCTTATCAAAACGAGAGTATATATTCTATCTCGAAGGCAACATCCGGCGCGTGCAACATCTCCGTGAGTCATCTCTCTCTTCGCGCATCACCTTTTTCTCATCTCTCATCCCGTCGCTCGCGTCCCACGGACTCGTCACGGGTTCTGTCATTCCGCGGCGGCGTGTCGGCAGACAAGCGTCGTATGCGCACACGTCGTAGTGTACCCGGTGACGATGCTGACTGCAGCGCAGAGAGACCGGGGCAAGAAATCATGCGAGCGATCGAACTGCCGGATATACGAAAATTTATAGTGATTCCCGGCGTGTGCATGTACTGTTACTACTGCTGCTGCCGCTGCTGCTGTCGGCCATATAGACAACGAATTACGCGTGTATACGCGCACTTGCCCTATCTGTATATATGTGTGTATAGAGCAGGGAGAGACGGAGATAGGCAAGACACATATCCACAGGATGCTGCTGTAGCAGGTTGTCCGTGTATGTGCGTATGTATATCTGCAAAGCAGCCGTGAACGTAACGAGCCGCGTCCGACGCATTTCGACGTACGTCGCACCGTCATCATCATCATCATCATCATCATCATCATCATCATCAAGTGCTTGTATAGCTGCAGCGGCAGCGATGTTACACCGCGAACCTTTTTACCGTTACTTCCGCCTTCCTTTCGCCGTGTGTGCGCGCGCGCGCCTGTATATATAGGTATACACTTTCTTTTAGCTCGCGAGCGCGTTGTTGCATCGATGCGCCAGCTTATCCCATTAATAATTTATCCCTTGCGCTCACCCATATGTATATACAGTGTGTATACGTATAATGTGTATAATGTGGGTCGATGGCCGTTCAATGCTGCGGCAGCTCAAAGCTTCTTATGTACGCTCGGTCTCTGCTTTATGTAATGCTACTACTGCAGCCGCCGCCGCCGCCGCCGCCGCCGCCGCCGCGACTCGTTTTGGTCTGCGCGCAGTGCCGAGAGGGTAAGTCCTGCTAGGATTGCAAGCACTTGTTGTAGTAGCGATAACTGTTTAGCCCGAGTTTAATGCGATGAGCTCGACGCTCTAGCTGCCGGTGTTGCTTGCATACCCATATTACTGTAGCGGACTGCTTTCTATCGGCGAGTACATAACGCGCATTTTTATACCGACTGGATATGATTATTGCGGAACGCGTATGCTGCTGCGAGTATCGGTCTTTGATTTGTTGGATGGGTTGCTGCTGCTGCTACTTGGATTTATCCGAGGGGATTGGCTCTCCGCGTGCGCCGATGCTTCATCATCGACGGAACTCGCCGTGCTTGCTATATACACACACACACAATAATCGTGACTTATTCGGAATTCGCGCACTTGCTATCTTAATATCGTGCGAGTGTACAACGATAAGGAATATTATCGCCGAAAGCTGATTGCCGCGGAATATTTGATAGCAATTACTATGTTTGCTGCTTCTCACGCGCCTTTTGTAATACAGACTTCGAAACTCGGGTAATTTCCGCTCGATCATATCCCGTATAACGGTGAAGGCAGCGGCGGCTAATGCCCATGCGGTGCAAAAATGAAAACGTTTAAGTAATAAGCTCTATAAGCAGATATGAATCATCATTGCCGCTCGCGCGAGCGCAAAGCTCCATCTGCTAATTACCCAGGATGACATCATCGCTTTCTGATGGGGGCTGACGCGGCTCCGTGAATTCGCTCGTTAATCTCGAGCGCGTTTCCGTGGCCGCTTGAAAAATCCAACTTTTCTTATCGCCGCACCGCACACTATATATACGATCCTTATATTCCTTATCAACGCTAGGGTTCATAAAAGGCGCCGGACATCCCTAAGAGCCTGCCTCTCTAGCTCTCGCGTATAACGCGTGCAATATTACAAGCGTATAAAAATGATTTACAGTCTCTCGCATATGTGTGTGTGTGTGTGTGTGTGTGTGTGTGTGTGTGTGTGTATGAGTCCGCGAGCTGAGAATTTATGTACCATTATATGCCTATTTTTGTATACCTGTATATATCCATACCGGCTCTCATACATCACGAACAAGACACATGTACGTGGGAGCCAGTCGACGTAGTGCGAAATTTATCGGATCATTTCTGCGGAACTTATTCCGAGCGCGCTGCTGGCGCGCCGTGTGTGTGTGTGTGTGTGTGTGTGTGTGTGTGTGTGTGTGTGTCTGATCCGTATTATAGACCTAGATTACATTATTGACCTTCACCTTAAGTCGCTCCGCGCGCGCATTTTTTTTCATTCGACCTTCGCCACATATCATTTTCTCTCGACTCTGCCTCTCTTTTTTTTTCACGCGGCTTATACACGCGCTATATATATACGTTTCATCTTCTCTCGCTCTTCGGCTTCAGGGCTTCTCCTTTTATTACCCGGTGCGAGAACGCATTTTCATATGGTATACGCCGGGTTTTCTAGCTGTAAAATATCCTTCTTCGCAACAGAAAGTTATATTCCGACAATAGGTCAAGTACAGGCCGGCCGTAGTGATAAACCTGTAATATGTATAAGCGCCTGAAAAAAAACGAGACCTTCACCTCGCAATGCATAAATCAAACGACATCGCGTCGCGAGTCTCGTTAAAAAATTCCTGCGCGTCGATCCGGTCCGCATATTATAAATCTGCAGCATATGTTGCGCAACGCGTATCATTCCGCGCACTCTCGCGCCCTTTCATAATACACGCACTTCACTCCGAGAGCAGTTGCATACCTGCGCATTAAATAAACGGAGCAATCAATCGATCGATCAATCTTCCGCTCGATCAACCTGCTGCCTCGCTCGCGCTGTACGGCCTTTTTCGAGATGCATCCCGGAAGTGCGTGTATTATACGAGCGGATAATGCCTCCGGCGCTGCCGCGCTTCTTTTTATTTCTTAGTGTGCGATTATCTTTGCAAGAGAGCCGTATACACAGCGTGTATTTAGCGAGGCCATAACGCTGCGCGGGATTTTTCAATTTTATTTTGTTCGCCGTGCGGGAATAATGAGGTTGCTCGTTTTGAAAAATAGAGGTGCGCGGCGTCGAAGGCTGATGAAGAGTATACAACATATATTAATAAAGGTGCGATCGTTCTTCTTCGTCGTTGATTAAACTAAAAATACAGTATAGTGTCTGCATGAAAAAAAAAAAAAAAAAAAAATAGTATTTACGCGTGCAAGGTGCATGTTGCATGCGGAGCGTGTAAAAGCGTACAATTTCCAAGGACTCGTTCAATGTTACAAACTAATCTCGCACCTTTTCTCCGAACGCTCTATACCGTATAACTTTATTCCTCCATTAATTAATTCCGGTCAGCTCGCAGCCGTGGCCATCATTCAGTCCAGGCTCGAGCAGCAGAGTCAGCGGGTCAATCCCCACAGAATCTCTCCTATACTCCATACACGCTGGCCCTATACTACTGCAGTATGGGTTTAAAGTCTTAAGAGAGACGTAGCTCTCTTTCCACTCCTGCTGCCTCGTGAAATATCACTCCCCTGTGGCGCGGCGGCTTCGGCAAAAAAGCCGAGACCACTGCACACCAACCCCCTCTCCACATATATATATACCTTTTCTCTATCTCTTTCGTCCGCGAGTTTCTTTGTGCGCGTCGTCCTGTACACTCGAGAGAGAGAGAGAGAGAGAGAGAGAGAGAAAAAAAGAAAGATAGATAAGCTCGATGCGATGCTGCGCTGCGATAAATAAAGACCTCCTTCGTGCGCTCCACTAATCTGTCGGTATTAGCCGAGCGCTACTCGGATTATTAGTATGTATCGCGCGTCGCCGCGCGGCTGAAAAGAGAGTCGCTGTTTATCACACTCTTTTTTATGACGGCTACGTGATTCGACGGCGATATTCGCCTCGCGCGGACTCTGCGCTGCACATTATCCAGCTGTGCTGCTGCTGCTGCTGTGTCATTGCTGCGCGTACGTGCCGGCTCGAAATTTTTTTATATATATATTTGTAAAAAATAAAGGGATACGCACACTGTTAATTGAGTTTCGAAGAAGCGACGTTATAGTATATATACGTATAGCCGTTTTCATTAAAACGTTGCGACGGGAGAGCGCGCGAGCAGCGGCAAATTGGAACTCGGTTGACCTGCATTCGAGGGGCCAATATTTTTCCATAGCTTTATTTGCCCAGCACGTTTTTTGGGGGGCAAGCTCGCGCTTCTGTGATTTCGGCTTCGCACGCGTATATGTGTGCGCGGGTTTATGTTTTCGAAAGAGCCTCTCTCGGTTTTTCTCGAATTTTCATTCGCAGCTGCAGATGAAATATAAATAATTGACCCGAGTATCGACAATGCGCATTGATAGCTTCGCCGAGATAGAGATAGAGAGTAAGATTCGAACGTTGATATGCGAGAAACGGAAATTCATTTGTTCTCGGAGAGTGATTGATGCGTTAACTTCAGCGAACTTGTCCGTCGAAATTGAATTTTCTAATGTAGATGCTGCGGAAACTTCAATTTTTTCCGCGCCTTTTGCATCTCTCATTGCAATACAGCTCACTGGCTCGCAATTAATACTTCAAAAACAAAGCTAATCGATGCACGGCTCATTGGCGGCGCTTTGAAAAAGTTAATCAACTAAAAACGTCCGAGATCAAATTTGATGACCCACATTTGGTGTCGACAGAGCTTTTCCTTCGCCTCGAATTTTCCGGATAATTAACTACTCTCTCGGTCGATGTGCGTATTACGTGTCGATTCTGTTTATAATTGTGAACGCGCAGCAGCAAATGACGAGACGGCGATGACGATTGACAAAAGGCACAGTAAACATTTATCGCGAGAGCAACGCTGTCCCCGATCGCGAGATAAAAATACGAAAGAGCTAGGTTACTGGTTTGCGTCGTTAAATTAACCCATTTCGTATAGGCGCTTGACCCGAATTCCCTATCATGTCTTGCATAACGAAAGACCAATGTCGTCGACGTATCGGAAGCTCGTTGAGAGTTTTCAGTTATTAACATGTGAAATAGCTCCGGCAAAATTGCGAAAGAATCGCGTTTTTATATAGACTTGATTATGGAGTTTTCGCGGCGCTCGTGCGCGTTAGTCGAATAAACAAAAGCTGCAAGATTCGCCTTTATGGAATTTTTTCCCCTATACTGCAGCCTCCGACTTCATTGTTTTGCATGCAAAGTCAGCGGAAAAAAATGCGTACACACATACCGGCGACCGAGCTTTTGTCGCGCGAAAGTTTTTAATCAAAGCGGATGAGCTACTGCGCTGGGCGCATTTTATGTTTTATTATATTTTATATATGCGCCATCTCTCGCGATAATACAGCATTGACGGCTCCCTCTCTCTGTAGCATTTTATTAAAGATTGGGACGCCGGGGAAAATCACGCATACTCTGATGACATGCAAAGCTCTCTCTCTCTCTCTCTCTCTCTCTCTCTCTCTCTCTCTCTCTCTCTCTCTCTCTCTCTCTCTCTTTCTCTTCTCCCACTTTGACCGCTTTCGAGCTTGGCACAAAGAAGAAAAAAGAGTCACGAGCATTGATTTATGCCGACTATACGCCGGTGTCTACTTTGGCTTATTTCTCTTCGCCGCGCGGTACAAACAAAGGTAAAGAGTCGTGCATTTAGCTTTAAACGGATTAAGCCTGTCGCCCCGTCGACTTTGGCATTAAGCTTATCGACGTTTCTTTTCTCGTTGCCGCAAAGAACAACTAACTCTCTGTCGTCTGTGTGTGTGCTATACTTTTTTTTTCTCCTGCTCGTCGCCGGCTATAAATCGGAGTAATCCCACCGACGCGGGTGTCGGCGGCCGGGAGCGTTCGGCTGAAATTAACGAATTTATAAATCACGGGTATTTAATTTCTCGATGCGCACCGGTAATCCGTTCGATGCTAATTCGATTCATTTCGACGCGAATTATCGCGTACACAAAATTACGACAGCCCGAACGCAGATTATACAGTGTTATTGTAATTTATGGGCGAACTATGATTATATATGTTAATTTTGCTAAGGATATTTGTAGATTCGGGCTGCACCAAAATTAATAAATTCCTAATTGTGCATACGAATGCAGCCGACGAATTATTCGCACGCTCGTCTAATTCAGCGTGTAGACTTATGGTCGGATGACATATTCTCACTTTTTACGACGAGCCCGAAAATATGATCCCAGGAGACAATATTGAAAATGGAATAAATAATCATCTCGCAGCAGCAGCAGTAGCGGTAAAGTTTTTATCGTGGACAATTTCACTTCTTGCCTTGTATATAGCTGGCTCTTGGTGTATAAGACTGCGCCGATAGCTTTTTTGAACCCGCTGGCCTCATCTCCCGTTACAACTTTCCTCACGCCCCCAGCTTCTTTTACATCTCTCTTGGCGCTCCTTCGTGAAATTTGCGAACTCTCGGATTAAAATTTTTTCTCTTATCTCGCGCGCGGTAAGTACAACGTAATTTTTCACCAACGAATTCATGAATTAATTTTCTACGATTTTCCTTGATAAACTAATACTCAGTCGTTTAAAAAAAAAGCTCGCTCGAATCCCTTCTCATATATCTCTCGGCGCGCGACTAAGCTGTGACGCCACAGCAGCGCTTAATAATTATTAAACTCCCGTGAGCGAGCTGGCCGCGCGGTAAAAAGAAAATTAAAATGAAAAGGGGAAGCGAAAAGCCAGGCGTGTCGTACACGCGTCTCCGGCCATATATAGTCGGCTTTTCCAGCCGTATCTCTAGATTGCGCGTGTACCTTTTCCCCCTCCTCCTCCTCCTTTGGTTTTTTCGCTCTGCGCACGACGACGACGACGACGACGACGACGACGACGACGACGACGACCTCTTTCTCCTTATTATGTAAATCGCTGGCTGTCAAGGTTATGCAATTTCCTCTGCCGGGCGGAGCAAAAGAGAAGCGCCGGCCGCCGTCGCGTTAGCGCGTGAGCTGCTCTGCTCTGCTCCTGCAGTTTGAAAAAGAAAAAAAAAATTACACTCCGAGCCACTTGCCAAAGCGTGTTTACCTTAATGGTAATTCGCTTTGGGGAAAGAGAGAAGTCGGAAACACGGCAGTATGCAAAATTTGATTCCCGCCGAGGAGCGCGAGTTAGTTGCTGAAATGCCCGAGACGTTGACGTTGTGTTTCGTGTATAATATCTGTGGGCTTTGCGGGGCGATGTGCGCTCGAGATTGTATAAGGAAAAAATTGCGCGTCAAAGTGGAATTGTTTGGTCCTATGGGAGAAGAGAGCTTGTTGTCGGGCAAATGTTCGCCTTTCAAGTATCTTGCACATGCGATTCATTCGATCGACTCGAGATTGTGCTCTATTTCAAAATAGCATCGGTGAGAATTTTGAAACACCAGCTTTTCGATGCAACAGGAAGCCGAACAGACGAGAGCAATGGTACAGTCGGATGTAAAGCGCAGGAGAAATAACCTTCAGTTATAAAACATGACTTTTTACCTACATCACTTTACGGATCCGCTTGACGGTAATGTATGCGGTCCGGCAGGAACGTGACTTCCACATGACCTCTAACCATCCAATCGTATTTGCGTATTTTTTCCCTTCGACCGATCACGCTTCGATTTGACAGGTCACGTGCGCACGGCCGGCACATACATGGACCGAGAATACATTACTCCCCGAGTGTACATGTTAAGTATTTTCGAGCTTGCCAGCAATGGTTCTTCCCTTCTTGCCCCCAAACAGCCAATCTTATGTACACGAGCTTCTCAAACTCGCAAATTGACTTATCGACTGTTTCACCATAGGTAACTAAGATTCTTTCTCTTTATCTCTACTGCCAAATACTGTAAAAACTATAGGGCATGATGTATTGTACGTACGCATCTTCATTTTAATTCATTTATTTTATTTTAACAGATTCAGTGTGTAATTAATATATAGGATAATATTATGCAGCCAAAAGAGCAGAGGCAATATAATATAAACAACAATGTTAATTAATTGATGCACGTTTAATGCTTCACTAGCTAGTGCTCGCTCTGCTGTAAATAATACCATAAATAATTGATTGTAAAATTTATAATCCGAAAACGATTGATGAGAAGAATGATTATACCACCTCTTTTTATTGGTATAATATGATATGCATGAAGCGTGTCATTTCTCGGCATGGATTTTAAGGACTAAATTTCACCGGTACAGTCCCTCTTCTCTATTTTATACACGAAGTACCTGCGATTTGAATTTCAGATTATTTATATATTTTAATATCGCGCGAAGAGCGTGCGAGGGAGAGACAGAGAACGAGATACAGGCATAAAGAAAACGATTCATCACGGGTTTACACGGTCACTGTCTGAATTTCAAATTTTCGCGCACATTTTCATAAACCGACCATTCAGCGCTTGCTCTCTCGCCAGACAGAATAAATTGTTGCGCGAAAATCCCAGCTCCTCGTTTTTCCGGCGAGAACTGTATTTCCCTTTTCGTGATCCTCACTTCACCTCCTTAATACACTATACACGCTCGCCACGGATAAAAACGTATAAACATCGACATCAGCAATAAATAACGAAGCTGCAGTGGGTGCGCCGCGTCTAACAAATGCAATCGAGTATAAGTACCTATACCCCCGGAAAATCCTCTCGGAACGGCCGCAGAGACGTTATAATTCCCGCGCGTCGTCGGGGGCATTAACAAGCCAAAATATGACGATAACTCGAGAGACCGGGCGAGGCCAAAGTCAATTCATAAATAACCCGAGGGTATGAGCCCCTGCGCCTCTATATACATGTACATGCCTATACCTATAAGGCATATACATACGGAATGCGCGGGCTTCATCAGCGCCCCGTGAAATCCCGATGTAAAGCCTGCTCTGTTGCCATCGTCGTCCGATCAGCGAAAAGTGTCGGGGTTATAGACGCAATACATATATAGGTCTATACCTAACGTCATTTCGCCGCGTGCGCGCACATGTATAGGCAAAACAGGGGGGGGGGGGGTTTCGCGCCTTAATGCCGGGTTATCGAGGATTGTACATAGGGGTTGACGATGCCGCTGTCGAGGAGTATATGAACACGCGGGGGAGAGAATGTCATTGTCGGAGGTTCGGGTGTATTGTGTTCACCCGCCGCCTGCTCTCTTGGCTTCGGGGCGAAAGAATTTTATAGGCGAATTGCGGGGGATTTCGCGCACCATACACTTCGGGCATTGCCATTGTCCTGGCTTAATGATCGGTTAACGGAGGCTTTTCGGCTCCTTAATGTGTTCTTATAGCGATGATTTGCTGGCCAGTTATATCTCAATGGCCCAGGCTCTCTGTCGTATAATTCGATGCGAAAAAGCCAAGGCTTGGTCATCAAGTTCGTATATACCCTTATAATACAATATACCAGAGTAGCGCATACATCGACACAGCTGTATCGTTTCTCCCCAGAGAAGCAGCCCGACAGACTGTATAATGGGAGAGCCCCAAAATTCGGAACTATAGGTTATCAGAAACTAGCAGTCGAACACTATTCATTATCCACGCTATCGCAGACTCAAAGTACAACACACTCTGCGCACATATATAGAGCAAGAGCAAAGCGAGACGAGTTCGCAAGTCGCTCCTGCCTTCGTCTCTCAGGGGATCGACGATCAATTCCGTCTCTCATTGCAATATACGGTGCAGTATTATAGGTGCTATATAGTGGCGAGTCCATCATTCGAGCCGCCACGTTGTACGGCGCGTATAATGCGGCCCTTTAGCATTTAATAACGTACGCGCGCCATGGAAATCGCAAGCTCTAGCGGGAGATCTCCCGCACAATGGCCGCAACGCCGTTGAGGAAAGAGAGAGAGAGAGAGAGAGACGATAAGCCAATAAATTTGCCTATAAGTGGCCCCGCGGCCACGTCTGCTACCGCGCGCGGCGCGCTATATAAGGGACTGCAGCAAAGGCCAAACGAGAAGCGAATCGCCGACTCTCTCGTTCTCTCCTCGTGACTGTGCTGCTGCGCATATAGCTGTGTGTATATCGCGTGCGAATCGAATCTCGCGCGCATATCTATATAGTGGACTCATAACGCCGAGCGTTGTTGTGTTCCCTCTTTCTCTTCCTCTCGCGGCAGTGCAGCGTCTAGTAGTTCGCAACATCGTCTATTTCCATTTTCCTTGCGCGCGCACGAGGCCGAGTCGAGCACGAAAGCCTCCGGGCGTTTTGTGCTCCCTAGCTCTGATGCTCTCTCTCTCCGTCCGTGTGCTTCTGCTAAAGGAAAGACGGCGCCCGGTGTTGTGGCAGCTCGTGGAACGGGAAAAATACAGAGTATTTTTGGGGCCGGGTTATAATGCGCCGAGTCGAGAGATTGCATGTTTCTGAATTTTTTTCCCCCGAATTCTGTGAAAAACGTACGCGGAACTGAGGAGTCTGTGTTTAGAACGATCGATTCGTGAATATCGCAGGGAGGGCGTGAGCAGAAAAATAATCTATAAATATTATATTCGTGGTGAAATTGCCATTCGCAATAGTAGATCATTAAAAGACCTGCCCACCCGAAAATATATACATGTATGCGCATTTTGGGGTTGAGCCTCGCGTCTATAGTAATACAATGGTTTCTATAATGGAAAGCATCGCGAGCATCGGCGGTGCGAGAATGTGGCCAAACATCTGCTCCAGTTTGGAAAGTATTCTAATGACGAGTAAATTTTGTTTGTACACGCTGTAGCACCGGGAATATTTCGAATTTCTCACCAGATGGCCCTTTCGCGCCCGGCCCTTAAATTTGAAATACCAATTACGTGCTAAATAGGGCGGGTTATGTAGTGTCACTCTATGGTGGCGCACTGCTGTCGCTGCGCACACAGCATTAAATTCTAAATTTTCGTCATAAATTTCAGCGACTTTGGTAGACGCGCGATTTTGCGAAATATCAAATGGCAATTATGCGCGTGAGTACATATATAGCGTTTAGCGTAAGCTCTTCCGTGCCATAATGAAATTTATTTCATTAGCACACGTGCTGCTGCAACTGCCTCGATATATACCAGATTCGTGCAGTTTCAGTACCAAAAGACTTCTTTGTGCGCCGCATGAATTTACGGCCGCGCTCTCTAAAAAGCCAAAGCTCGTGCGCAGTTTATCTATAATAAAACTGATATCTTATTGCCTCGTCTCTGTCTACGATCGGGCAATAAAACTTTTAAGCAGCCATTTGCTATTTCAATTTTTATGGTGCGAGATACGGAAGAAGCGGCGTGGGATGACGACGCTTCAATAGCTACAGAATGTTTCATAAAAATTCGAGGAGATAATATCTCTTATTACAGCGTCGCCGATTCTGCAGCTCTTCGCTCGTCTCCTCTGATTTCTCCATCATAGACGCTTTTCAGCGTATTGCTTTTATCCATTATAGTAATAGAGTATATGCTGCGCTAACTTTCGATTTCAACATTTTTTTCCCGCGCACGAAAGATAAGCCCACCTTTTCATTATGATAAACGCTTGACCCACCCCGTGGTATTTTGTTTTCTCTTATTTTATTCATTCGTATATTTTTCACATTTTTTTTTTTTTTTTTTTTTTTTTAGACATCAGGCATTATATTCGCACCGGCGACCAGTGCATCCCCGGGATAACGGGTACAGCAGCGACTGTCCTTTTTAAGAACTGCTATTGGCATCCTGTCATTCACTTCTCTCTTTATCGCCGCGCGCTTCAAACGAATAATGAGAGGCTACCGAGCCTGTCTGTATTCTGCTTTATTTACAGCGAGAGATCCTTTCTGGCTCGCCCTGCGCACTGTCGGCTGGCTGGCTGGTTATGAAAATTATTGAAAATGTGCGCCTCTTCCGAGGGGTAAAAAAAACGAATATGATTTATGGTCGCTCCGTGAAATTCTCATTATTTATTCAAAATATTAATGTGACTATTAATTTTATTTAATGATGATTTTTCATCATCTTACAGGAAACTTTCTGAATTCGAAATTGGTACCTCTCTAAACATTGAAATTGATCTAAACATCATCGTTATACACGCATCCCGCCGATAATCTGCCAACGCCACAACTCATACTAATCATCGCAGTATACATAACGCGAAAAACAGCTAAATGTTAAATTCAACAATTCTCGCGCGAGTAGCTATGTAGCATCCTAACCCCCTCCCCACCTCCTCTCTGTCTTTCCTCCCTCTCTTTCACCGCACTCGCCATCTCGCTCGGCAGCAGCAGCAGCAGCAGCAGCAGCAGCAGCAGCAGAAGCAGCATCAGCCACCGCGTAATCGGCAACGCATGTGTACGCCGCGGGCGACGAGCATCTCTCTCTCTCGCTGGTGCACTGCACTCACCTCTCTCTCTCTCTCTCTCTCTCAGCGTCTACCTACACGTACATACAGCTATAGGTATACAGCGTAGCTACATTGCTCGCTACCTTATTGCTCGCTGTGTTATGCGCTAACGCGCCTGACGCGGTCTAATGAGCGACTTGAACTCTCCGGCGTAGCCTCGCGGGATTAAAGGGCCTGGGCCCCTCTCTCTCTCTCTCTCTCTCTCTCTCTCTCGCTCTCTGCTCTCTCTGCTGGCGCTGATGCGCTGCAGGTTCGTTATATACTGTACGTACCTGCATCCGCTGTAGTTTCGTCTCTTTCCTACGCTAACTAAAGTGCACGCGGCAGCAGCAGCGTCTTTCGTTACTTTGAAGTGTGTGCCGGCGCGCCTTTTATTTTATTCATGAGTGTGCGCGCGCGAGGGCTTCTTTTCTGGATAGTTTTTTATCTTCTTCGCTTGGCGCACTTTTTTTTTCTTTCTCCAGGGAGATATCTGCTGAAAGTTCGCCGCTGCGGCGGAGCAGTTTGCGCGTGGGCTGCTGCTTGTTTTTGTCAGACGGCCGACGCTTCTTTCATCGCTTTTCGCTTCTTTATTTTTGATCTTACTTTTTTCTCTTCTGATTTTTTTCGCGTGTATGATTTTCGATATAATTCATCTAAAATCAATAATTTACTTCGATGAATTAACTGTTGTATAGGTTAGCAGTCGTCGAGTTGACAATTTTTTGTTTTGCAGTCGCAAAACCAAACAATTTTGAATTGGCCTTTTCTCTTACCGCTTGAACTATTCTCAGCTCTATGGTCTCTGGCTAGCGACGACAGGTGGCGCATAGGCACTTTATCATCATTTTCCACATCACTATCTGGGAGCTCGGTGCACATATAGCGGTGTGACACCTATGTCAAAACTGCCTTCTTATAAGTATTGGGTCTGCTTGAGCCGTCCATGCTGTTTCACTGGTCTTTTGGTGGTCTTTATAGCAGTTGAAACCACGTATGAAAGTCGATGAATGTATACATTCAAAATTAACGTCCAATTGATTCAGATCGCAAATCCGATTACTAAACGAAGCAATAGCCAAATTTTACGTTTCATTAACGGCCTTCGAAGCTTCAAAAGCATTTCGTTAAAAATAAACGCTGCATCGGTGGCAACCTCGTATACGTATACGCGTTCGAAGCTTTAATTTTTCTCTTTCGCCGACGGCTCGGTTCGAACGCGTATTTCGTTCGCTTTTGAGAGAGGACCTCCACAGCGTGCTCGTCCGCTTACTCTCGCTCGGATGATTTCATCGTTCGTCATTCGACGAGCGCCAGTCCGTAATGCTTCATTTTGTTTAGTTTCACGCATCGATCCGTTCGTTTTTTTTTCGTCTCTCGAGCGTGTTTAATGCTGCGCGAGTGACGCGGCGAGAGTTTCTCGTCTGCATATATCCAGTTCACGAGAGGCAGAGATGCGATGTTGATGATTTTGTAGGATGAAAGCCTGAAAAGCTTATCGATGTACGTTTGTTTATTAATGATTCGACTCTCGTGAGGCGGAAACCTTGCGTTTAATTGATAAAGCCATAACGGGGCGAGATTTTTTTTAATTGACGCTTTTTTTGGTTTAACGATGTATGATTCAGTCGCGCACCGGACGCACATAAACATTGGCACTCGGTTTCGTGTTTGACTGCGTATAAAACATAACGGCCGAGCAGGAAAAAAAAAACAACAGCGAGAAGCGGACATCTCCTACTATTTCGAGAGAATAATAAACTCCGCGTTTAACTATATACCTCGATAACTCACTCGGCCGTCTATTTTACATCCGTTATTTCTCCCTATAAAATAGAATACCCATTAAATTTCGATCCCAGATTTATGTGCGGAAAATGTAAAACCTATGCCTGATAGGATATTACGTTATATTATGTTCCACATTAAAAGAACTCGACTTCGTCGCATTACAAATGGAATAAAGTTAGCTTGTAAACCAAAAAACGACGAGCGTAAACACGAGAGTCGAGAGATCGAAAAAAAACAACGGCTCGTCGACAACGTCGTTGCGCAAAGCGCTTTTTTCCCTTTAAATCATAAATTCCTTGAGAACGAGAGAGCGAGAGACGAGGCGGACCTCCTTACGTCAAACGCAATAAAGCTTAAAAATTCCATGTCGCGCTTAGCTTGCAGGCGCCTCAATAAAAATGGAGAAGTACGAGTGGGCGAAGAAAAAAAATCAAAATTAGACGGTAGTAAAGCGATTTACGAGCCCGAGAACCGCTCGAGAGTTTGGGCCGAGAAACAATCAAGCAATGATAAAGGGGATACAGCGTCTGGTATATAGTACATAAAGACTCTCGCTCGCGAGAAATAGGGGGTATTATGCTCGGATAAAAAATGGATGTGGCGAGAAAGAGAGAGAGAGAGAGAGAGAGAGAGAGGAGCTATCCATAAAAATCTTCTTAACATAATAACGAGTTCTCGAGTCGAGGACTGCATTACGCGTATTTTCATTTTTCCCTCTTTATTCCTGCTCCGCTCGTGCATCGCTGCAGCAGCAGCGCGTCTTTTTTGCACGCTTTCATCTTCAGCAAAAAAGGAGACGCTCTTCTGGAGACCTTTCTTCTTCCTTGCGCTCTTCTTCTTTTCTTCCTTGGTTCTCCGCTGTATGTTTTATGCGAGAGATAAGTTAGTGTTTTATTGATTGCAGCAGAGGAGTGTATAGGTATATAGGTATACAGGTACACATGCACATGCAGTCGGGAGAGGAGAGGAGTCACTCGAGGAGGAAAATTTTCTAAAGTATAAAGCATCCATCGATCAATCAATCAATCAATCTTGCGCCGCTCTTCAAGTTGCCGGTCGTGTTCGATTTTTATCTCTCGTTTTTTCCAGCCGCGATTCTTTTGTGCCGTCTCATTATACTCGCACATCATGCGAGAGGCCTTTGCTATGTATACCGTTTAAATTCGAGTGAGTAATTTTAAATAATGGTCGTGTTGGACATTCCTCTTTTTTTCTCATTGCGTAGGTGGGCTAAGAGCTCTGATTTATTGTTCGGCTAATTCTTTATTGATTTTATCGGTGCGTAATGATCGCCGGGATTGTACACGGCGATGAACACAGGTCCAAATTTACTTTTGAATATTAACAGGGCATTTTGAGCTAAATTGTTTTTCCCGAAAAAAATCGCCGATTGCAAAACAAAAACGGTAATGGAATTTCAATTACGTTAATAATCGTCGCTCGGTTTAGATACAATAAAAAGTACAATAAAATTTTAATTATACAAGTTCTCGGAAATATGGTGTACTCCCCTTAAACGTTTGCAACGAATATTATATATTACGATTATTAATTTCTGTTATACCCTCGACCGACAAAAACCAATAAAAAGATCCATCCCCACTCGAACCTTAACAGAATACATTATCAAAAGAAAAACTATAAGCGCTTTCCCAGCGGTAAAATGACAAACCGCCACTCATAAATTTGGCGCAAACTCTTAATTTCAAAATTAATTCCCCGGCGGCCTCGAGCGCGAGTGCATACCCGCTGCGCTCTCTCTCTCCGCGCCGAGTCCCTCCTTAAAAATGCAGTTAGGACAGGTTGGCGAGAGCCGGCCGCCGCCGCCATCCCATAAACCTGTCGCTGCGGCTGGCCGCTGGCCTCGTCGTCGACGTCGTCCCTATACACCTGTGTGTTGTAGTACACTCTCTCGCTCTCTCGCCTTGTCCTTCTTTGTCTCTCGCGTGTCGGCGCGGCTCTTTCTTCTCCCCGGGTCCTCGGCCTCTTGTTCTTCCTTTTATAACGATGCCGTATACGAATTTATTTATTTTTTCGGCTTCGTTGAAGGAGATGATGCGCTGGGACGCGCGCATGTGAATAGACGAAATTATCGTATGGAGATTTCTTGATGGCCATGGTTCTCTGTGGTGTTATTTTTTTATACGCCGCGCCGAGCCTCGTTGTTGGGTTATTAGCGGAGAGAATGCACGGGTCATGGGATTTAATGGGCCGACGCTTCTTCGGAGCGTGAAAGCCTCTTGGCTTCGCGTGATATACTTTTTTTTCTCTCTTCTTCTCTGCTGATCGTGTAGGTGGGCATGGCGGGATCGGACAAATTGAATGCCGTTGGGATACGGCTCGCGTGATATGATAATTTGTAAGAGTGAGAAGCGCGTTATTTCAGCGGTGGGCAAAAGGAATCATGCAATGATACCGCGAATTTCGATGTTTGTAATTGCAACGTCAATGTTTGCTTTAGACGTTACATACGCGCTCTCTCTCCCTCTCTCTCTCTCTCACTTTTGCGCAGGTTAATTCCCTCGCTCTGTTTGCCCAACGGTGTTTGAGCGAAGTTCATTTTCTGCGAAACGTTGCACGAATCGCATAGAACTATGTCATATCAAAGCCGGCAATTAGGAGGAGAGAAAAATCCAGTCGTAGCTTCAAAGGACACCTAATTCGCGCATTGCGAATTGCGCATCGAGTGCGAAGCAGCAGCAGTGCAACACACGCCGGCACTTCGCTGCTGCATGTATATAACTCATGCATTTTCATGTGCACAACTCTCCGATATGCATATACTTTGTAACACTGGTGTATACATATGGGTGGGAGCGTGAAAAGCCGCCGGAGAATTCGAGCCGAGTTTCAGTATGCAAAATGCATCGCGGATTCACGGAATGCGCGTTTCGCGAAATAACAGCGTTTCCGTAAAATTGCTTTCGCCGCGAATAAAAGCCAAGTCTACGCTCAATCTGTAAAACGCGCGTTGTAAATAAAATTAACGTAAGACCGCACATCTAAATTCCTTTGAATACGGGACTTGGCTTCCCTTTTACACATGCACATAATATACACGCACGTTTTCATTAAGAAGAGAGACGAGAGGGAAGGCGGAAGAGCGTAGGAAAGGCAAAAGTAGGAAAAGAAGAGGGCACGCGGCAGCTCCTTTCTCTCCTCCGTTTAATTAAGCCATTCACGGGGGTTCACCCTTGCGAGCCAGAGAGTATAATATGCATAGCGATTTTGCACCGCGAGCCAGGTAATAGCGAGCTCGCGCTAATTCTTCCGCGCGATTTTTGTGCGGCTGGAGAATCGGTTGGCCGGTGCGCAGTTTTTCATATACGCGTGTGTGCTGTAATATTGCGTCGACGATTTCTGATGGCTTTTCTTTAGCACGACGTGTGCGGTCGGTCGATGCGCGTTGCCGAGTAAAAATTGCGTAATTGCGAGGTGTTCTCTCGCTGTGTGTGTGTGTGTGTGTGTGTGTGTGTGTGTGTGTGTCCTGCAGCGTTTTTTACGGGCAGTACACGGGAGAGAAAGAGCTGTGTGTATACATCATGCCTCTGGTGGTTGGTTTATACGGTTTATTGGTACTGTTTTGAGAGAGCGTTCGGTGGCTTTTTATGCACGGGACTGGGTGAGTAGGTTGATTATTTTATGGCTTGTTGGTCAATTTTGGCTGCTGTTCGCACGAGTTGTTGAGGTCGTGTTTATAGTGTGCGACTGTACATAGAGAAACAGCGAAACTTCACTATATTCCATTTTAGACCCTTGTAGGAAACTTGCCGGGTTTATCAGTAGAAACAAGCCAGACCTGGAAGATATCGGCAGATTCTCGGTTTCGAATCTCGGTAGAAACCCTATGATAGGTCACATGAATTTTGTATATAGCGTTCTCGGTAGTTTCTAGAGAAGGAATAACATTTATGATTGAAGCTCATTATTACGTAAATTTAGACGTAAATATACCTATACGTAAATATACTATATAACATCGACGTAATCATTCAACGGATAGGCTAGGATGATTAAAAGCATATTTTTCTTCGAATTTCTTTATGAAATTATTGCCAATCTCCTACCAGGGGAATTGCGTATTTGAAACTTTTTGAATTTCTGACTATTCGTTATACCGAAATAACGAGTGTCTGATATGTCATGTGCAGGCTTTCAAAAAGCGAGAGAATTTTGATTTTGATTTATATTTGGAAATCCAGATTAACAAGTGGAAATCAAAATTTTATTTTCATCATTTATGACATGGTACTCATCTATATGCATGTTATGAAAAAATTAATTCACGTATTTTTGAAATTTCGTTGAAGTGAATTAAAGTCATTCCAAATATACCATTTTAAAAATCGGCATTCGAATTCAATCAACTTTTCGTGAAAGATCGAGGAAGCATTAAATGTCATATAGCGGAAGCCAATTTCGTATCGCCAAGAGGTGGTTCGCGCTAGCCAAACGTTGAAATTCGGTCACGTAGTTGGGTAAGCAGTGGTATACAGTGTACTGTATACGCTGCATAGGAGCTCCAGCGCATCTAAGTATCTCAATCGATCAGTGGAAATTTGATCAGCGTGGCAAGTTACCGTTCAGCTGTCTACGGAGCATCGATCGGTTTCTAATAAGTTTGGCTGATTAGGAAGTGCTAAAATTACACTTGGAACGACTTCCTATCTATAATTACTCTCTATAACAATATTCTGAAAATTAATCGCGTTGATCGAATCATCATTATTTCATTTTCATTGAATGTATTCAATTTTTCGTTTCAGGTACGTCGAAGTGTGAATCCCGTTAACCAGATTTTTCCATACACCTCCAAACGGGTAAGTTCATTCACTGGGTTCACAGCAGCGTGTTTTTCGGAAAATCTGAACCGTCGTAAACATAAGTTGGCAACTTGAAATTAACGCATGAATTAGCAACAACCGCGGAAAACTTTTAATATCCATTGTACGAAAGTTACGAGCCACTCCTCATTTTTTTTCGAGTTTTTATGCAGAATGAGAAAATTAAAATTTTGCGCCGGAATTGGGTCACGCGCCACTCGAACGCATTTGATGTTCGTTCCGTCGCTGCAAGCTTGTCAAACAAATCTTGGCCAACAATCAAATTAGCTCGCTCGCAAACACATGAATTATCGTTATACCCCGCTAAATTCCGTCTGCATCGCACTAAAGGAAAATTGGTTTATTAGTGGAAACCAATACTCTTGATTTGCCAACTACGTGCATAAACAACTCTCTCTCTCTCTCTCTCTCGCGCTCGCGCAAAAGCACATATCGGCCAAGTTAATCGTTATACAGCCTCTCCGCAGCTTGCAATATTTAAAGCATGTGTATTATGTGCGTCGGTGTTAATTTGCGATGACGGTTCGATTTCACTCCACAAATGAAATTGGCTTCGATTTACTTTTTCCGCTGTCGATGCGGGATCAGCCCCCCACACACACACACCAGAGCTCGAAATATATACAAGCCCGTGTTAACTGGGCTGCGCGCAAATTCGAACTCCGAAATGCCAAGCCCGTTGTATAATTACTTCGCTACACACGTTTATTTCTTGCGCTCGGCAGCAGCGACCACTTGAACGTAATTTTTTCCCGGTGCATATACATATAGGCGGGCGTGCGAAAAATGGAAGTTGCCGTGGTGGAAAAAAAAATCAGCGTCACGTCGCTCGATGTTCTATAAAGTCAAGTGGGGTCAACCGGTCGACGAACGCGAACCCGACGCAGAGGATCCTCGCGTGATATCAATTTCCCGCGAGTATGGAAGAAACGGCACAGGGAGCTTTTTTTGGGCATGGAAAATTCCAGAGTGTGTATCGTTTCGATTTTTTTTTTTTTTTGACACCGCAGTCGGTTTCATTTTTGAAAGCGCGTTTGCGTTGAATTTTTAACGGAGAGCAGCTAGCGCTCGACGAGTTTCGAGCTGCGCAACAAATACATTGCACCAGGTACTCGCTTTGCGCGGGTTGAAAAAAAGCGCGGGAAGTTCAAAGCGTGAAGCCGAAAATGTCAAGCCCACTCAAGAGCAGGTCCAATATATACTCGTCCCCCACGCAGTATAGTAATTGAGAAACGAAGTAGGAGCTACGAGCTCGCATAAATTTCCAACTCCGCGAACTTTTTCCTCCGAGCGTGCACATGAAACTCAAAAGTGTGTCCGTCGTCTCTCGTTCCTAAGGGAGGATATCGCCCGGATAGTTCTGAAGAGGGGGAGGTAAAAGTGTGCTAGAGACGTAGAGCTCTGCTTTACACGAGAAATGTTTTAAAATAATTGCGGCTAGCCTCGGGTATAAAAAGACGAGAGATCGCGCCAGCCAAACTTGACTATCATAATTACTCGGCTAATTGCCCAAGCGTCGAGATATAACGTATAGACGTTTCTGCGGGATTTTGGAATTTATCAGGTCAGGTATATTAAGTGATAATACACAAATATCGCCGGACGTATCCTTGCGCGGTAATGAGTTATCAATTGGCAGGGATCAGGGATAAAATGCTCAAGGAGAGCGAGGCTCGGGGGTACGCTTGCCTTTTTATTATACACATTATATACTCATGCAGTGCACATCGCGAATTATCCTTTCCAAGAGTTTTTAATTAACTATACGCTCTGCTTTTCCTTGTGAATGTGTTTTCAGTGAAACAATGTTCTCTCTAATTAATTTGATGAAATTGCTGAGAATATTTAAGGGAAACCTGTTATACTCGGCGACAGTATAATATCAAATTTTAATATAGTAGAAAGTGTGCTCGTAAATTTCTCGAACTATAATTTTAATACGGTACAGAAAAAACATGCATATACAGGAGATGAAGGTCAATTAATTACACAAAATCGAGCAATTCACATGTTCCAATAAGAGAGAAATGTCGTTCTCTCAATATTAACGTCGTAGTAGCGCAGGCGATTTAAAACAACGCCGCGTCGTGTTTTTCTCGTTTTATTAGCTGAGAATAAACATACGCGCTAATCTCAAAAGCTCATTGAAGACATTTACGTAGCGGAAACGGATAAAAAAAAACCCGACAGTGTCAAACCCAGCGATACCAAATTCAATCAATAATTTACCGGCCCACACACGATAAGCACGTCCCGAATAATCCTTATATATAAAACAAAGCGTAGAATCAAAAACCCACGAGAGCAAAGAGCCCAATAACTCCGTTTATCTTTAGCGCTGCTCTTCTCTCCCGTCGTGAAAAGTATTCGCCGGAGAGAGAGAGAGAGAGAGAGAGAGAGAGAGAATCTCAAACGAGAATGACGATAAAAAACAAGCAAGGAAAAGGAGGAAAAGGCGAACGAACCGGCCACTCGCGCGCGCATTAACATACGAAATCTATTCAAGCGCTGCTGCTGCTGCTGCTGCTACGGAGGAAAAAGGGAAACAAGAAACTCTCGCATAAGTGAATTATGCGTCTGTATTGATTAAGCCGAGGCGTCGCCGTGGCATCTTCGCTTCGAACTTTCGAAGCTTCGTACGGGAGGAATTAATTTTTTTTTCTTTCACTTCTTCAAGTCCCACGCGCGCGCTGTCGGGAAATCGCGTTATGCCGGAATAATTTTTCCGTATTAGGGGAGTATTTATTGGCGTCGCCGCTTGTGGAGAGATGTTTAATTGGGAAATTCAGAATAAGTTATACAACTGCGCGCGGCTTTTAGCTCCGCGCGCCCGAGAGAGAGAGAGAGAGAGAGAGAGAGAGAGAGAGAGAGTTATATTTAATGAATGTAAAATATATTGATAATTATGCAATCAATTATCGGTATAATTGATTGTAATGGAAGTCGTATAACGGTAGGGAATTTTATAATTTTATTTTGGCTGCCTAATTAGGAGAAGTACATTCGTTGATTTCGATTATGTTCAATTGTTTACGCAATGCTGTTTGCACACGATGCATAACGATTTAAATAAGTTTGCCAATGCAAATTATTCGCCATCGCATTTGTTAAGCTAATACTGATAATACATATACAGACGCGAAATAACGTTTGCTTGTATTATATCTACGGTTAAGTAATGAATGGGACAGTTCGCATTGGTATATCCGCAACTGTAGCCGACGAAAGATTGATTGACAGATTACGTTGTATTGTAATTTATTGATGCTACCTATGCGAAGGGCTATTTATATGCTGCAGCTGTTGGCCAAATGTGCAATACGTAACAAGTCATAATGAATATTGCATTCGAGTCGAGAGATTTTTAATTGAAAAATTGATCGAACAACTTGTATAATATACCGGAATAATGAATTCGTTGCTCCAAAAGGTCGTTTTTGACATTTTTAATTGACGATCACCGAAGAAGCAAAAAGAAAAACATTATTACCGGCCATTAGAAAGCCAATTTCGCGCAAACGAGCAAAGCACTCTTTCAATCGGAAGACAGTCAATCCATTGAATTCTCGTGTATATCCGCCAAGACAAATAGTCGGCTGCAGCAGAAGTGAGAGAGATACAGAGCAGCAGTATAGGGCACTGCAAGTGCAAGAGAAACAGAGGAAGATACATCGGGTTCGACTCATCGATATTATTGGGAAAGTGGCCGGCTCTCTCGGCCTTTGTCGCCTCTCCTCCTCCTCCTCTATATATACCGATGGCGGCGGCGGCAGCAGTTTGTCGCGCTTCCCTTTCCTCCAACCCTCAGCTTGCGTAATTGCCTCATTAACGATTCCGGAAGATCCGTTAGGGCGCTGCTGCTGCTACTACTGCTGCTGCTGCTGCTGCTGCTGCTCGAGCCAGCGATGGAAAACGAACGGATGAGCAGAAGAACGAGAGATGAATTCTAGTGTGTATGTATATGTATATACACGTGAAGACGGAGAAAAAGCCGCGACGGATTTAACAGCCGGAGGTTATGAGCGGTACTCGAGAATGGCTCTCACGAGGGGATGATGTGTATAAGTGAGAAGTGAACGGTTGGCAAAAAGTGTCGGTGCATTACCGTGATTCTTTGATGAGGCTCGAGAGCCCGTGAATGCTGATGCGGGGATTATTTGCCACAGAGATCAAGTAACCGTTGATACGCTTTTGCAGATTATTGATGGTATTACACACATTTGTATATATTTACACCTACAATTCATTATCAAAATGCTCTTATCATTACGAGATTCATCTAAATTTATTTAACACATTCATTTCAAAAGAAAACAATCACACCAATTTTTTTAACAGAAAATTTCATTAATAATAATAATAATAATAATAATAATAATAATAATAATAATAATAATACTGATGCCCTTTCAAACGAATGAAATCCAAAGTGCCGTATACAATCAAAGCTCAGAGACTATACATGTATACAGTTCAGCTACAAGTGTAATCCTCAATTTGCTTAATTTACAGCTAAACCCTCGGAAAGCTTATCGCGCGGCATCCCCATATAATATCTACACAGTCTCGCGCGCACGAAACAATTGCGCGTGCGAGAGTACAACAATTGCCCCATACACGCGCATCGCACATACGCATAAGTCTCCGAGTGAAAACGTCTTGAAGCCGTCACAGCTCTACTCTTCACGCCCCCGCTCGCGCCCTGCTTTTATTCACTCCTATATATTGTACTTCGGTACCCTCCGTTGTGTGTTTTCCATCTCCTCTACTGAGCGAGACGGGATTTATCATACTTTACGAGCGAGTAGTCTGAATTCAAAGGAATTCTGGAAAGCCAGCAATTCAGCGCGTTTTATGCGCGCACGACGAACAAAAAATAAAAGAGTCTCTCGACTTTATTTCACGCGTTGCTACGCACATTGCGCGTACACAACGACTCCTTTTTTTCCAAGTCGTTTACGACGAGCATCTTGCGCGCCTTTCATTTTTATTATACGCGTCCCGCGCTTTTTCGGTTAGCCGCCTCGCGCACCGCAAACTCGCCGCCGAGGCTTCTTTTTTTTTCCACCTCTACGCTCGAAAATATCGCGAGCTGTATTTCTCTCGCTCGTTGCAGTGCGTCGCTTTGTTTTTTTTTCTCTTACCGGCGTATAATTACGCGTGTATATCGTTGCGCTCACGCGTTGCAAAATACGCGGCTCTGGATTTGCCTTGCCGTGAAGAGCGAAAAAATGTAGGCCTGTAATGCAAACGTACTGATTATACGCGCGCGCGCAACGGTTTATGGGACTTGTTTATGCTCGCGCGCGCTTTTTCCGCGCGCGGGTGTTAGGAGTTTTGAATTAAACATGGGATAGGTCTTTGTTGGATTTCTGTTGGATTTCTGTTGGAAAGTATAGCGCCTGCTCGCTTTTTCTGCTCGTGATTCTCGAATTCGACGCTCGTGCGTTAATCCTGCGCAAATCCTGCGCTCCAATGTTTAACGGGAGTATGTGTGCACTGCGAGAATTCGTCCTCACTTCCACGAACATATACTTGAATAATATAATGACGGGCAATCGTTAAAAATAAACTTGTTTTTCAACGCTTTTACACCGAGAAGAACAAAAGCGCACCTTTTCGTCTCACTGCTAAAAAATTCGCGCGGTGGCAGCAGAAGGCTTTTACACCCTCCACACGCACGCGCTCGTTATACCATGAGAGTGAATTCGCAAATTGCAAGTGCTTCATCACCGACGTTCCGTCCTCTCTCTCTCTCGTCAAAAGAGCTTGCAGCAGCGGTGCGCGACGCACTAATTCAAAATTAAGAATCCTCTCCCCTTAAACAAAAACAGAGAGGACGAGCGAGCTTTGTCACCGCGAGCAAGCGTGCGCGCGTACCCCCTAATTGCCCATCTCTCTGTGCGCCGTGCCATCCACTCTCCGCTGTATATAATACATATGCAGACGACACCCCCGCACGAAATTTTGCACTCCGCCGAGAGAGAGAGAGAGAGAGAGAGAGAGAGAGAGAGAGAGAGCAAACGAAATGCGTCTCTCTCGTTATATGCTATAGCTGCCTTGCTGCAGCCTTTATATTCTCTATTCCGCCGGCGGTGTTAGGGGCTGCGCGAATTATTAATCCTTGAATAAGTTAAACGGCCAGCTGCAGCATCTGCACTTAAGCCACTGTTGACGTTCCGTAATTACTCGGTTAATATTAATAATCTGGCTGCGTTGAGCTGCCAGAGAGCAGAGAAAGCTTTTTTAACGCCGGAGTTTTACCATGTAATATGCCTATATCCGGGGCTGGTCTAGGAATATCGTCGCCGTATGTACATACGTTGCTGATGCTGATGCGAGAATCGAACATAATTCGGAAAGCGTTTGCATGATTCATGCGAGGCGCGTCTGTAAGCCTGAATTATTGATGAGCCGCGCCGCGTCCCAGCGCAGAGGGTATAATTTTGATAACGCGCCCTTTGATTAATTAGTAAACGATGACGGCTTCTTTATCGGGCAAAAATTTCTCGACAGACGCCAAGAAATATTGAACCTCGACGGCATGACTGATGATAGCTCGTCGATTATTGCCCCGAATTACATCTAGCGCCTACTGATTCATGCACTCGCTCGCCTAAAATATCGGGACCATTTCTCAACTAGAACGCACTCAGCAGTAGTAGGCTCTGCGCTACTCCTGCATCCATTCTCGTGTATTGTGCATATGGAAATAGTAACTCCCAGACGAGCCATATGTCGCGAGCTCTTCATCAGGACCTGCCTAATAGAGCGAGCTCTTTGGATTTTGACACCCTTCACCGTCGGCTAAAAATCCGGCGAAGAAGACTCGCAGTCGAAAGCACACACCCGCACTCGCAGATAGATCAACGGATACCCCCCGCGATCGTCGCTCTCATTCAGTCGTCAGCGACAGACAGACAGACAGAGCTTCAACGCGGCAAACAACGCCGTCCGCAAAAATCCTACCTTCAGCCGCCCCCGCAACAACAGCAGCAGCAGCAGCAGCGGCGGCGCCGCGGGCATTATATAAACAGAACAACACTGCTGCTGCTGCTGTGGTAGCTACGTTCTGCCTGCAGTAGCGGAGAAGGATCAGGACGACGTACAACAATAGCTGCGGCTGGTTGACGGATGAGTGTGCAGAGAGAGGGACGCTTTTGTAACCCTATATACGCATTATCGCGGCGTGTGCACACGGACACTGCCGGATATGTATAATATGATCGCGGCGCTAGTGAAGGACACGCGGACGCGCTTTTCAATGTGCCGCGCCGCGCGGACGCTCGCGCGGCTATGTATATGGATAAAGAGATTAGTACTATAGCCGCTGGTGTGTGTTTCCATAGCTGAATGATGCGCTGTTGCTGTTGCTCGCGAGGGTGGAAAAAGGATCAATCGGTGATGGGATTAGCAGCGGCTGCAGCGGCGCATGGCGATGTGTTTTCGCTTGTGAGGTTTCGCTAGTATAGAGAGTAGATGCGGATTTGAATTAGTTGAAACAATCGCGACTCTGAGTATAAGCTCGATTTAAAAAACGTGCTTTTAACTTTGAGCTTTGGAGTGACGTTGTTTAAAGGGATTTTTTCTTATCGGATCGGTAGCAAAAAGCAAAACCGTCATAATCCATCCCTTCCGCGCAAGCGCGCAACCATATAAAAAGAGCCCAAACAAAGCCCGACGACGAGAGGATGTGCAAAGCTTAGCACGACGACAACGGCGTAGTACGTTCTCTTCTATACCTGTCAGCCGCATTAAAGCTCGCCTAATCCCTCGTCGTGTCTCTGCCGGAAAAGCTCCTGGCGACGCAACGTGATTTCACATAAATCGACACCTCCTCTTCACTTCGTCGTCGTTTATACGCGTCGGGGAGACGCGCAAATTAATTCGCGCGCGATGCTTCTTCGTCTCGAGAAGTTACGCGACGGCAGGAGAGACGGCTGACTGTATAATGAAACGCGTCATTAGAGGGTGCGCGCGACGATCGAATCGGCGGGAAGCTTGCGTTATCGTCGCGCTTATATGTGAACGATGTTTCCCTTTGCTTGGTTTGCTTCGGCGTAGTGTGTTTGATCGAGTTTCTGCCGATTCGATTGCAAATTAGTTTGGAACTGCAACTCAGCGGTTAAAAGTTGATGTGTTTATTTTAACGCTGGCGCGGTAGAATTGGATGTTGTTTATTCAAAAGGAAACATTATTTAATCATGCATGAACTCGATCGCGATTAATTATTTCAATGTTCGCGAATCGCGATAAGCGACGCTTTAATACCTCATTCGATATTCATTCGGACACTCCGATTACGAATTCTTTCTTTTTTTTTTTTTTTTTCATCGTACCGCTCAAGTAATCCACAAAGTTACGCAAAGAGCCTACCACCATCATCCCCAAGCGATTAATTCAATGACTCCACTTTTTCTCTTTCTTCTCTCCTCGCACCCCCTCTCTTTTTACGCTTACAAAGTTAGTCTGCAGTTGAGCGACGTTAATAAAGCCGAGGGGCGACTTTGCGATGATGCCGCTGCCGTCGTCGTCGTCGTCGTCGTCGTCGTCGCTGCAGCGCTTGCGCGGCCAACTTTTAGTTAGCGGAATTTTCTTGCAGCTCGCGAAACTCCGAAATGATAGGGGCGCTAAAGCTCGCTCGATCGTAAAGTGATTGAAAGTTTATTTTGCCGTTTTCCAGCGAAATTTTCTACCTCTCTCGCTGCCGTCCAAGTTTAGAATGTTTTTTTTTCTTTTTCAAACGCGTTTGTTTTTGTTGCGGCCGCTATACCGCCGCAGAGAAGCTTTTTTCTGTTTTTAATATTCACTCGAGTTGTTTCGCATGCGTTGCGCAGCAAACAAAAAAGGAAAGAAAAATAATATGTACAATGTAAACACCGATAAAGATTCTTCCGACGTCGGCCGCCCCCCGCAAGAGTCGACAAGAAAGGCCGTCGTAAAATCGAGACAGCGATCGGGGGGACACTTCTCGCCACCCCCGACGAGTTTCCGCAGCTAACTTGCAAATCCGCGGCAAGTTTTCTCCCGGGGAAAAGAGACTTATTTGCATGGGAATATGCCGTCGTCGATGCGCGCGCGATGTTTGTGTTCGGGAAACGCGTGGGTAAGGGATCCGCCCTTTATATTCTTCGTTTTCGTCTCCGTTTTTTTTGCGCGTGACCCCCAATGACACGGGGGATGGAAGAGAGGAGAAGAAAATTAGAGTGGTAAGAGGTTCGAGTGTCGGATTGGAATCGTATTATGATTTTCGGAAGAGGCTTATCGTTAAGCAAATTAGCCACCGCTTGGAATTTGCGTATACACTCTTTTAAGAGTATAAATGTATACGAGCTATTTAAAGCTCTCGATTTTTTTTCTGTGTATCTGCAGTAGTTTCGAATTTAACTATTTTATACGGCTATTGATGGCAATTTCATTTTTACACAGTTAGCAAAAATGTAATCACTCTTTTCAACCTCCATATACGCGTAAAATAAAATTCATATTCCATTCATTTATAGACACACACATACACATATCTCGTTAAATCGTACAACAGTTATCCTGTTCCGCAGCGAAAATCCAGGCCACCGAGCAAATTTTTACATTTCAAACGTTCGAAAAAGCCGCACACAACCCGCAGCGCACAAAAGCTTGAATAAACAATCGCGCGCTCGCCTCAATCGCTTCGTCAGGAAGACAAGGCAACGGAACGAAAAAAAGGCTATACATACCCGTGATCAGTCTCGTCTCGTTTTTTCTCATTCTTCTCATATCCATAGACCGCGACGGGGCGGATTATCGCGTTTCTTTCGCGCCCGCACATGTAATATGCATGCGCGTCGCGCGACTCGGACGTTTCCGGCGTAATTGGGATTGATTATGCTCCGGGGATGGAACGACGAGAGCGCGTGCATACTGAGAGCGAGAGAGAGAGAGAGAGAGAGCAGCATTTCCCCCGTTTAAATTGATTACCGGGAATTCTGCGGCACTGCGAGGCGCGCGCGAGCGCTGCTGTGTATACACGCCGAGAACTGCTGCTGCTGCTGCTGCGTATTGTTCGTAAAAATCTGAGCGCATGAATATTGAACGATTGCTGTGTGTGCGTAGTTCTGTTTTGTTTTTGCACGTGCTGAATGCGACGCGTTCGCTGCACTGCGAGGTTCCTTGATTGCGCTACGCTCTCTATCTCTGTCTCTCTGCCTGCAGATGAGATAATAATCGCGATAGTTCCGAGGAGCTTTCTTGACTCTGTGGAGGTTTTTTTTCTTCTGGTCAGGGTATTCAATTGTCGCGAAAGTTTGCTGCGGCCGGACTACTGATTCGAAATATCATTTTTATTAGTATTTTAGTATTTTCTTGTATTAATTTCTATTAAATTCAATTCTTACAACTTCGCTTTTCTCATATTGTGAAATGTAGGTATTTCTTCCAATCGACCGACCGTGAATACATTTATAAATTTTATAATATATATATATGATTCCGCGCGGACCGCCGCGCACTCTCATGAAATATTTATAAACCTTTTACGAATGTATAAAGCCTAATTTAATTATTTATTTCGCTGACCACGGGAGCTTCAATTAAATCCTTAATATCGACGATACGTATATTATCCCGCTCTGCTGGAGATTTGCATTTTTCCACCCAAAATACATTACTCGCATTTTTTATCTTTTCTCGCCGGTGCATTTCGCGGCGAAATATAATTGGACAGCAGTCGCCCTGATATCTCTCCGGCTAAAGCTCTTTTTTTCCATTGCAAAAAAACAAGTTTATTTATTATTCACTTATATTCTTGAAATACCCGCAATCGCCCCGATGATTGGGGATCCATAATTATTTATCGCGCGTGCGGGCGCGCTGACGCGTCGAATGGAATATTTATAAGCCTTTTCAGCGCATCAATCGATCGTTATTAATTTGATAAAATGCAAAAAACAAAAAAGAAATGAGAGAGAATCGCAATCGAGCTCGCCGATCTGCGGTTTACAGGTTTGCTAAAAATCGCTTACTTGCGTACGCGACGATGATGACCTGGTTGAATCTTTGATAATCCGCGATGCGAGAACCAAGCTGCTATGCCGACTGTATTCTTTGTAAGCATTCGTGTATACAATATAATGAAGGAATATTTTTCCAAGCGTGAATAAAGTTTGGCGCGCATCGTTTGGTATCTATATAATTTTGGCTGGAAATAAGAGTTGATTGGATTAAATTTCCGCGATAATTTTGAAGCTATAATATAGAAACTTTGCAGAAGAGATAATGAGTTTTCATAACAAACTGTATTTTTTGGTTAAACAGATACCATACATTTTTCATTTGTAAATCGGTCAACAATAAATTTCATTAAGAATTACTTATTGTAATTTGACTTCATTAGTTTAAGTACAATTACGCAGGAAGAACTTCCTTTGTATAGCCGGAATCGAGGCCAGAATTATTTGCTGAAAAGGTTCGAAACTGCTTACTCCAGATTCTGAGTAATGTTAATTAACGCTGATTGCAATTCAAATGGCATAATGCTCGTAATTAAACACCCCTCTTCCATTTAGCAATAAAAATATCCATCCCTCGTCTCGCATGCAGAAAAATAAACTGCAACAAAAACAGGCTTGAATATTCTTGCCATTTCGCCCGCAAGTTAAGCCAAGCCGAAGAGTAAACAGCGGGAATTAACCGACTTCATTAAAGGGAAAATCAAATCCGTGCTCGGAATAACTAAATCTAGCGCACGCGACTACCACCACCCACCTATATTTATATTCAGCCGGAGCCAAAGTAAGCACCTCCTCGAGATACATCTGCAGTAGCAAGTAGCGGCCTGTTTAAAATACAGCGCACAATGCTCTTCACCCTTGCCCCCTCCGGAACCAAATAAAGCCATCCCTTTCGAGCATTACCACCACCACCACCTCATCGCGTCTTAATTCCCGCAGCAGCAGCAGCAGCAGCCAAGACCCTGGATATCGCCGCGGGGCCAAAGGGCGCCCATTAGCTTCTCGCAGAGCCAATACAGCCCCACACAACTCTTCCCCGGCGTCAGCTCCATCTGGCGTCTCGAGACACGTATGTGCGCGAGTGTATAGACATAGCGGGATCGAGTTTCTTTATGGCTTCGACGAATTCCACGCGAGATTCGTCCGTATATTATATTCGTAAGGGAGGCAGGCACTCAATTACGTACGTGGATTAATGCAGAACGAGAGGACGTTGCCACACGTATTATACCTATACGTAGAGACGTGTGCGAACGCGTGCGAGATAGACTATATATAGCCGCACGCGAGACCATCCCGAGCTGTACGTGACTCACGTGTCGATGATGCGCCGGGCCAAGAATTTCCTCTCTTGCGTCTAGTAGTCGCGCGCTCGTGCACAGAGTTGTACCTCACCTCTTTCCCTGCGTATATAACTCGCACTCTGTGAAGTCTTAGTCTGATGCTTCTGCTGCTGCTGCCCGCCTGTCTGATGTCTGTTGTGGAGTATAGCCCCGGTGTGTGTTTGTTATTTGTTTGACGATGAATTGCGCGCGACCGAAGAGGGAGTGTATATATAGCGAACGCGTATGACGGCGGCTGCCTTCGGGGCGTTATTATTGGATTGGGGTGGTTTGCCCTCTCTCTCTCTCTCTCTCTCTCTCTCTCTCCCTGTGTAGACGCTGCTCGCGTCGTCGGAATACAAAGCACATATTTTTTATCGACGCTGCTGCCGCCTCTGGCTTGGCCTTTTAGCCGGGGGATTGGCAGTCACGCGGAAAAGGTATTTCACGCTTTTTGTGTCGGTGCGCGATCGCGGTTAATTAACGGGGATTCGGTTGGCCGGAGAGACCGAAGCGGCTGCCGCGTCGTAAAGATAAGAATTTAGAGGCTGAGTTGTATATAATGCTCACACACATTGCGAAGCGATAAATAAAGTTTATTATGATTGCACATATATGCTCCTCTATTGCTCTCGATATACGTATATTTCGGCATCTATATTTTATACAATAACAGTCAATACATTTGTGTTGCCACTTCATCCAACTGTAATTCCAAGCGTTATCGTAAACTCGAGATCAATCGAAATAGCAGAGAAGCCGCACGCGTTATCTACGCTGACTGTATTTACGCCCGCTAAGTCGAGCGTGCAATGGCGCATCTTAAAGCGATCTCGCTGAAGCAAACTGCACATCGATGCGGAAATTCATGCGCCAACATGTACATTACACACAGTCCCGTGCTGATAGTGCTTATTGATTCCGGCCATCTTGGATTAAGCAGCGTTAACCATCTTGTTGACGAAATTCAGTTCATCCGACTGCGCTGCAGATACAGCCTTACGTCCATGCAGTGAAGCTTTCCCGTTCAATAACCTATATATACAGAGATACGTACACCGATTATTAATTCGACAGCGAGACGACACAAACGGGGAAACTCCCGCGTGACTCTGCGCGATAGTCTAATACGTTTCGCGCGTAACTTTTACTCGCAGCCAGCGAAACACGACTAATAGAAAAGGACGTTTCGGGGCCGACTCTTGGGAGTCACGCCGGCTTAATTTGCGTCACGCGCTGAACAACCGAGACTTTACACTGTACGCGCAGAGAGCGAGAAACTCGAGATAGCCTCTATATGTGCATTAAACGTCAACAAGTTCCGATTCCTAAGCTGTTTAGTGAATTGAAAACGATGGCGCGCGAGGGCTGCAGCAGGTGTAATTATTCTTAGAGTCCGTTTGGGACTCGTTGCCGAACTTCTCGAGCAAGAAAACACGCTCGAGCTTGCAAGCTCGGGTTTGTATACGGTACGGCTGATTAAATTCCTTAGCGCGTGAAACCCGACGACTATGTGCTCTTATATTGATTAATAATTTGCTAGCGCAAAGTACAGAGCTGAAAGGCGTAGCGAGAGTTTCGAAACATTTGTAAATTATAAAATCGATCTATGTTCGCAATAACACACTGCGCATAAAAAGGCTTCTTCTCTTGTTGCTCACCAGGCACATGCGAATTCGTGCAAATAATTCGAGAGTCGATAATACGTTTTCCAGGTCGACCGGAGCTGCCATTAGGTACACACACGGAAAGCGCGTTCGACAAACACGTTCGAAGCATCATCAATGGTCAGTCGGTCAGTCGTAAAAGCCACGCGAGTGTGCATAGGCGAACGAAAAACAAGAGGCGAACTTGCGGTGTGCAAAGTGTTTGCTCGGCTTTCGCTGATTTCGCGCGTTCAACCCATGTGTGCAGACGACGACTCGACGACGAGAAGTTCAGGTGATTTTAATTGTCGGACTCGCGGTAGAGTTCACCGAGCATCGCTTTTTCTTCTTCCTCGTTTGTTGTCGTTTATAGTCGCACCGACGAGAGCCGCGTGGTTTTGATGGAGTTTTATTTAATAAGTTGCGCTGGACAGTGCAATACTATGTGCCTTTGTGCTCGACCAACTATGTGCGGGTGTGATTCGCCCGTTTGCGGACCTGGAGCAAGTTCATTATGGCGATAAACATATAGTTCTCCGTGCAGTGCCTGTTGTTAAAAGTTATAGGATGCGGTGCGGGAGTAAGGTAAAACGCCCAGTACTTGGACAAAATGAAAATTCAGCCCTATACTTGGACACTCTAATATTTGCTATTGTGATAATATAAAAAACTTAACCTCAAAAACTAAAGCGGATCAGCATTGTAAACACCATTACGAATAATATATTTGTGATTTTGATTACTTTTGAACAAAAATAAATTCGAATGGATCACTTGAATGACTGCTCTCGAGTCCCATAAGAGAAAATTTGTTCAGTATTGTCCAACTTTACCGAACACACGATTTCCATAAAGCAGTAGTTGGACACATTTAATTACAGTGTCCAACTACTGGCTTAAAATCGCGTCCAAGTACTGGTTTGATCATGTCAAATGATGTCCAACTACACCGTGTTTTAATGCTAATCTTCAAAATTTATTTTTATTATGAAAATTGATTGTTTGAGGTTCGGTTTTTTTTTAATTGAAAGATAATTGTGTCGGCTAAACGTTGGTAAAAAAAGTTTTTGCTATTATGCAATTTAAATGAGCAAAATAAATGAGCTTCTGAAATTTCCTTGAAATCTGTCCATGTACTGGGCATTTTACCTTAGGTGACGAGGGTTTTTAGCGGAATTATCGCAAACGTGAACATCGCTCAATATTCGTCTGGCACACACACACATATATATATATATATATATATATATATATATACACATATTTGTTACGGGGGAGGGATTGGATGGTAAGGGTGAGGTCGTGGTGAGGTTCTGGATTGTGCCATCCAAGGGTCAAGCCCAGGGACGTGGAGAAAGGTGTGCGGGAATGAATGAAATGGCAGAGTTGCGTTGAATACTGTGTGCGTACGTGACAATATATATATATAAAGAAAATCCTGGGGAAACCACAAATACCATCATCAACTCCCCGAAGAAATCAAGCGGAATCCGGAAAACCCATTCATAAATCAGTTAGCGAACAAGCGAGTTCGAAAACAAAACCTTCTCCTTTCTCTCTCTGGCCGCGCCACCCCCGCGCACATACGTAATAAAGCCCGAGCCGACCTCGTGGCCGCAATATCTCGACTGGCTTCCCCAAAAAATCTCTCCTCTCCAATAAATCAAGCATACACCTAAAGCCCTAATTACGAAAACTGCACCCGTGCTCCTCGTACGAATACTCCATCTCGGCTCCTGAGAGCTGAGCACATATTTCTCGCGTTCGCGTCCGACATCCTGCCCCCTCCCCGTCTTCACCCCTCTATACACACGCGCATATACAGCTATTTAGAATTTTCCCGGCGATATTCGCGTGTGGCGCCTCGAACGAGGAAAAGAGAGCGAGGAGTGAAGAATGAATAAGGAACAAAGCCGGAAGCCGTCTCGAGAAAATTCACGCGCGACTCTTGTATTTTATCGCGTGGAAGAGAAGGACGACGCCGACGACGACGACTACGGCAAAGTTTTATTCCGTCATATTTTTCTCCACATAAAGTCCAAAGTTTTCTACCCCCTTCCTCTTCCTCTCATACTCTTTTGCAATGGCGAACGAAACCTTACGAGCTGCCGTTGCAGTTTGACGGCGATAAATAAAAGCACGCTACTACCTAGCGCTCGTCGCTCTCTCGCCTCGCTCTCTCACTTTGTATTATATATATACACCTGCAGCACACACACGCTGAATTACGCAGCAAGACGCGTCAGACCGGTATTACCACTCTTTTTTTTTTGCTTCTCTGTCCAGCCTCTCTCTCAGCTCTCTCGCGGTTCCCTTATCTCAGTTTCTTGCCCCTCTCGCTCATTCCCTGCCGCAGTGTATAGTACGGCAACTTTGTGCACTGCCGAGATCTCCTCCTCTTTTTTTCTCTCTCGCTTTCGACGCTGCAGCTCCTCGGCCTGCGTGCGTATACCTATACAGCGGTTTCAGTAGAAGCCCGCCACGCATTAAAAGAATGGATCGGCAGCGCGAGAGCGGGAGACTTTTTTTTTTACTCCTCTGCTTGGCCGGAATAATGGAGAGTTTCTCGTTTCAAATTATTTACACTGAGGTTGCGGAATATAATATAAGGTGCGCGCGGTGTGCATGCGGTGATTACTTCTCCAAGGGGAGAGGGAGAAGCTTGCTCGCGCGCGAGCAGTTATAAGAAGCCAATCTTGTAATGCCATCGTCGTTATTATCGTTTATTATTATTTCATTATATTGTGCATTTAATACGTGCGCATAACGCGCGTACGAGGGCCGTATACGTATATCGGAAAGTGATACAGGTTTTTAAGAAGACAACGTGGTTTACGTCTTTTTTCGCGCGCGGAGGCGCGATTTCAATACGTTTTTTGCATCCTCCTCGAGAGCCTCCTTTGTTCGGCGGCGACGCGTTGCGATAAATATATACAGCCGCTCGTCTCGTGTAATACTTTGTGCAGAATTATGGAAATTCCGCGATGAAGTGTTCTTTTATTACATCAGCCACGAGCAGAGAATACCGATGGGCAATCAAGAAACCGCGGAATTCTATTATACGCGTGCGAGGAAAAAATCCCCACGACGACGTAACGATTTTAATCAAAATCCCGAAGAGTATACACGCACAAAAAACAGAAGCGCCATTATTATTATATTATATGTACAAGATTGTCCAAGCGAACACAATAATCGCGAGCAGTACTTAAAAACGTCGAGGAGATCCTCATTTTATATCCTCATTTTATCATCGTTGAGAAGTCGAGAAGCGAAATTAAAATAAACTACTGCATCGGCGCTTATTCTCATAGCGAGATTATATAGCCCGAGAGAATTAACATCTCGCTCGATTCGCACAAACTAAAGCAATAATAGCGAAGTAATACTCTATCCGGTCTACAGCGAAATTAAAACGGAGAATCTCGAAAGAAATAAAGCGACTGTACTGCACAGAGACGTTCGCGTAGCAACGCCAGCCGAGCGGAACGTGGTAAAAGCTGAAAGGTTCGCGGGACTGACGACGACGGACGAAGCGGAGAACGAGAGAGAAGCCAACGGGTTGGAATAGCGCTAGTCGCAGATAAGAACGAACACGTACATAGGAATGTCGGTTTTTGCAAGATTTTTTGTTTTGCGTAACGCGCGTGCTTTTATTAAAACACGGCAGTATATAACAGCGTACAGATAGACAATCGTTCCATCTCGGTTACGCAATAGCGTATTGACCGACGCGCGGCTAATTAATCGACCCAATTACAACAAATTATCCGCCGATAATTTAAAGCCAACATCAGGGCTTAGCAGCGGCAGTCGATTATCCGAGTGCACTATAAAGCACTTCCCTCTCCGTCTCTGTCTCTCTCTCTCTCTCTCGATCCTGAATTTCGGGGCCCATTAAGAAGCTTGCCGAATTTTCGAGGGACTATAATACCGGTCGCGCCGCGCGCGCTGGCGCGTATATTTGTTTGGCGAAAGCGGTGCAGTTTTCTTACGCTTGTCGGATTCAAGGGGATAAGCGGCTGAAAAGTCAAGAGCGCGATATTTGCGCGAAATCCCGCGGATAAGTAGCGTTTATTGCGAGCTAAGTGGCTGCCGTGCTTTGGGAATGATGCATATGCCATGATGGAATGCAATTTGCGAGAGCGGGATTTTTTACGGGATTGTTGTTGCTGCGCAGGAAAATTAGCGCTGAATCGCGTAAAGGAATTACACACAGAATTTCATACAGTCCATATTCGGTGGATAAATAAAATAAAACGCGAAACAAAACGCGCGTAACACGCGAGTTACTCAGTTTACAGTGTATTACACGGATATGCAGCGTATCGATAAATTCTTTTCTTTTGATGTTTATATACCTTTCACTTTCGGTATGAAGGTTTGCCTCGCAGATTTATCTTTTTTTTAATAAAATGCGTATATGAGAGAAAATTGTTGATTCGATTATACGAAGTATTCGCAGTTTCTGGAAAAATTATTATTGACCATCGATTTCATTCTTGTTTCTGGTAACTGCGTTAACTATACTGTTGACTTTTTTAAGACATTTCACGTGAAACTATTCAGGTGAAGCTGCTTTTATTTATAACAGCGACGAATGCACGATTAAGCGAAGCGATAAATGTTCGAATTAAAACTTTTCGCAGGACGACTGATCCAAGAATTCTTGCTTGCTCTCTGCGCCAGTCGATTATAATCGCATTAGCGAACTATGTAGTTTCGCTTGTAGAAAAGAGCCGGGGTATACCTACATATGTATATACATGGAAGGCGAAACGACGACGACAAAAAGTGACCAAGGAAAATCCGCTCGGCTTCTCGGGCCGATACATCTGCGACTATTCGGAGCGTGGAATAACAAGTCCGCCGGAAATCGTCCGTGAAAAATAAAAAGCGGCGAAATTAGTCGATTAAGTTTCGCGCCGACCGATAAATCCTCGCCGCACTGGCCCGAGAGCCGTAATGGCCGCCGACGTATAATACACGCGATCCTTGCCGAGACCATGTGTATATATATACGTTATACATATACGTGGCATATATACCTATAACGTGCACGTCTCGCTCTCGCGTTCCATTTTCCACGAGCGAAAGAAGGGGTTGGAAAAGGTCACGTAGTCGTCGCGCCGAGGCTTTAGCAGATCGTTTTCCACGGGCAGCGAAATTCGCGTCTTGCTCTTATTCTCTCCGGACACTGTGTATATATAGCTATAGCCGGCAGCCGGCCCATGTGTCACATGACTGACTCTCTTTCTTTCGCGCTCGTGATTTTTTATCTTATTTTGTTCCGGAGAGCGCGCGAGGGGCTATTTCTGCGCAGATAACTGTTATTTCTCATCGAGAGAGAGAGAGAGAGAGAGAGAGAGAGAGAGAGAGNAAAAATATTTTTTTTCTCAGAGAGAGAGAGAGAGAGAGAGAGAGAGAGAGAGAGAGAGAGAGAGAGAGAGAGAGAGAGAGAGAGAGAGTTACGCTTTTCCACCCCGAAGGAGAGAGTATGTACTCGGCGCTGTGCGGTTAATTAACGTATACAGTAGTTCTATATTGTCCAGAAAGCGAATGCGCACCCTGCAGTCGGTTTTTTTTCATTTCGCATGTTATTTGAAACCTCTGCGCAGCATAGAAATCAATCCAAAAGTGATCGTCTCTGCTGACACGCGAAAACTAATCCCGCTAACTCCCGGTTCCTTCAAAAATTCCGAGATTCATTCCCCACTGGATCCGCCGGTCAAAGCCACGAGTACGCACACACTCTATATACGCAGCAATAGTGGCAAAAAAAAAAATGATTCTCGCAAAACGCCAATTCCCACTCTTCTATTGACGCGGGCGTGGTGCGCGGCCCGCTTATACAAATCTGCGTGGAAAAAGTTCGGCAAAGGCCGCCGCCGCGCAAAAAGAGAGAGAGAGAGAGAGAGAGAGAGAGAGAGAGAGAGAGAGAGAGAGAGAGAGAGAGCGCGAGCGCTCGCTCGCTGCGTATATAAAACCCAAAACCGAACTTCAATTTCCCGCGCGATCTTTCAATCTCGACGCGCGGCTCGCTCCCTTTGACTGCAGCGTAATGAAAACTCGGTATTATCGTGTGCACCTCGTATTTCTTTTTCCGCGCCCTCGCAATAGTCGACCCTCGCTCCTCGCGCGTCTTATATTGGGATTCTCCGATTTTCTTGGCTTTCATTTCACGGGGCTCTCTGATGTGTACGTGTGGCTATACACGTATATCTGCACATACCCACTCTCGAGGCGGCATATCTCTTCTCTCTCTCTCTCTCTCTCTCTCTCTCTCTCTCTCTTTCTACTCGACCCTCGAACATACAGAGGCTGCTGCTGCTGCCTCCTTTCGCTCTCGAAACACAGGGCGTGCATTAGGGAACTTGCGAATCTCGAAGTCGTGCGTGATTTTCCGAGGAATTGGCTTCGGAGCCGCTATTGGCCTCCTTTGTCTTTCTCTTTCTCCGCGCGACTCGCTGACGAAAAAAAAGGAGCTGAGGATATTGAGCTGGAGATGGAGAAAGTTCTTGGTACGTATACGAGATCGAGGAGAAGAAGCCTCGCGATATTTCGCGCTGAGATTTCGCGTATGCGGCGGCGCGGCTCTGATGTGATTTCGCCTTGGTGTAATGGTTATACATACAGTCGTAACAGATATACGAATACGTCGAGAGATGAAAGCGCATAGATATGGTACCTTCCGGAAATAGGAGTGGATTTTGATGCCGGGAGAGTTTTCGTGATATGCGGATTGCACGCGCTGTTATTGTTTCCTGAGGATTCGAGTTTGAACACGCAGGCTTTTCAACTTTTTTCAAGCGATTAGCCGACGGTTGTTAACTCCTTTTGAAATGAATTCGAATTTAGCTTATATAGATGCTCTTTAAACGGTATACCGTTTTTCAAAAGTTCTGAGGCATTACACTGCAGCGTCTTTTAACAATATAAAGTTAAACGAAGCAATTAGTTAAACAGCATTGTGGTAAACTGCAATTCATTGATGAGTCAATTCCCGACCTCGACGCCGAAAGAAGGATCAACTCGTTAACGAGTGTGCAAAAGGCTTTAGATCCTTATTTCTGCAAGCTATAAGCTTTTTGGTAGCGCGAGCAAAGTTTGCATTTTAAAAGGTTTTTAACCGTACTTTTTAATTCATTTAAAAAGTTGTGTACAGGCCTGCACAACTGTAGCTGCAAAAAGTTGGAGTCCGCTTGGAATTCCTAAACTGTTATAACGTTCTCGCAACTTTTTACGGCGTTTTATTGATATTTTTAACAATATACATCATCTACGCGCAAACTCAACTCGGCCTGCTTTTTTGAAACTCTGCTGCGGAGTCTTTCGACTGAGCAAAGCTCGCGCATAAGTCGTCGAAACAGCGAGTGCAGTTTGCATGTAATTACGGCCCAGACGATTTTTCACAAAAGCTCGTGAAACGTATCGCGTTTCGAGTATGTGCATGCGCGGGTGTGCTAGTGTTATATAACGGAGAGAGAAAACGCCTTAAACAGCAGTGTATTTAGATAGGCGATATCGTAAAGTAAAGTCGCCGAGCGCGACGCCTGACGTTTATTGATCATAACTTATAGCTTCAACAAATACCTCGACCCCATAACTTGCACGCGCTTTTGTCGTGACCTGTGTTCGCGTGTGTATAATGCACGTACACGCACACCTGTATATATATGTGTGCGCTCGCGAGTTAAGAAATAAATTATTTCGAGCAAAGACATGCCGTGGGAGTGTATATAGGAAATAAATTGTGTACGTGAGCTACCGGCGTATTATTGATTTTCCGGAAATGCATATGCGATAAATAAAAGGAAGATCAAAAGCAGTCGCCCGATAGAGTCGTCGACTCGGCATTTGCATATTCGCGGGCAAAACGAGAGAGAAAGAGAACGAGCGAAGTGTATAAATTCTTTGAAGTGCACTCGCGGCGAAAAAAAGCTACGTCGCCGATAGAACCCTGCGCACAGCTCATGCATTTNCCAAAAAAAAAAAAAAAAAAAAAAAAAAAAAACTCAGTCAAAGTGTTGGCGCTGCGCTAATTTTTAAATACCCCGGGCATTTACGAGCGCGCGGGAAATTAAAAAGTTTGGCCGATCGCGCGCGGCGTAAAAGCATTCAAAATGCGCATTTCGAAAAGTTGCGTGCCGTGAATAGGTATCTCTTTTATCCGATCCTCTCGTTGTAAAAGTTGTACACTATATTGCAGCTGGCGCTCGCAGTTTTCGCGTTCAGAAAACAATTACAGCCGGTTCGCTATATGTATGTATACTAGCTGCGGAAAGTTGTAAACGCGCGATAAAGGGGATGAGGGAAATAATTTTTTGTTCATACCACATAGACGTGATTAAAAGTTAAAGCTTGGAAAAAGGAGAGATACGCCACGCAAAAAAGCCAAAAAGACGATTACCTCAGCTGAAGCGCAAATAGCCTGTGATTGTTGGTCAATAGAGTTTGAAATGGGCGGATGTAGGAGAGAGGAAGACGGGAGGGTGTAGGTATATATGTATGTGTAGGGAGAGGAGAGCGCGAATACGAAGTAGCTCGGGTTACACGGAATATTGGGAAACGGATTAAATTACTCGCTCGGTGAGTGTGAGAGCGGTGGCGAGCGCTGCGGTGCGGCTGATTAATAATGGCTCTCGGAGTGACGCTCGGCTATAGCGCGCGCTTAACCTTTCGCCTCGATCGCCACCGCTGCTGCCGTCGCTATGTGCGGACTCACGGGATTATCCTATTCTCTGGCTTTGTGTCTTTGATAGCTGCTGCTGCCGCCGGCGCCTTTTAATTTTAATTTTGATCGAAAGTCGAGGGGAAGCCTGGCTGGATTTATTTCAAGCTTAATTACTCGGATTTTGCGGGTTGCCGAGATTTCTCGACTTTGTGCCTATAGTGTGTGTATGAGAGACACGTTTGTCTTGAGCTACTGTGCTGTGCGCAGTTGATTGTATAGGTGCAGTACATGTTGTATCATAACAGAAGTTTTTTTTTCAAATCATCCAATGAAAGTAAATACCTACAGCAAAGAAAAAGTTTTCTCGAAATCCAGTAATTTTAATCGACTGCACAAGCGCTCATCGCCGATAAGACAAAAAAGTGTGGATATATTTCACGTCGTTCCGTTAAAAGGAAAGTTGCGGCAGCATCGCCACGATCGTCTTAGCTTTAGTCGTCCGACTGTCACCTTCTTACTCGGTTCTTAAAATTCATACGAGATTTATGCATTTTATAATAACTGCCATTCAGCGAGATTTATAATCGCCCGTCCTTTGCACGAGTGCAAGAATCGAGGAAAACGCAGCTCCCGTCCCGGAAGTTCGTAAAAGTCGAATAAATATATATATATATATATATATATATACATACACACACACACACACACACACACGATTAAACGTGAGTTACGATATGTTCGATAAAAGCAATGATCGCATATAGGCGCCGCTCTCGCCGGAGGAAAAAGAAGTATATTAGCCCTTGTTATCGTCCGGCTTTAAAACTCTCACTCCCGCTGCCGCGGGCGACAACATGTGCGTAATTGATATCGCATGCACTGCATAAAAACGGTCGAACACACGATGCTAGAAAAATATTGGATTTCAGTTTTGAAAAAAGAGCACGTTTGATATTATCAGCTCATCGCGATGTTATATATTCACGAGCTGAATCATCGTCTTCCGTACGATTTCCGGGCTCGTTTTTCCGGTCGAAAAGTTGGCGTGTTCGGTTTAACGGCAGCTGCGCGCGCGATAGCGACGAAAGGATTAACGCGGAATATCGTGGGTACACTGCTTGGAAATTCAATCAGGCCGATGGGACACTTTAGAAATTGATGAAAAGACTATCGTCGCTGCTCATCGATGGGAAACGAACGAATAAATAATTCCGACTCGACCCGGTCGCGCGTCTCGATGAATGTATATGTTAATGAGTTTCCGAGAGCTGGAGAGAGAAAGAGCGATAATGATAAAATTTTAAAGCTCCGAATCGGAAATTAATTATTCGCGAGCGCGCGGACAACGCCGATTGATTTTATTGTTTTTGAATTAATTGGGGAAGAGAGAGAGAGAGAGAGAGAGAGAGAGAGAGAGAGAGGGAGTCGCACTGGCTGTGCCAATTCATTTGTTATTTAATTATATTTAATAGATTTGCGACGGACATCCTGTGTGTTGGCGCGATTTATTCGATGTGTATACTGTGCTTCGTCGCCAAGATAATTAGCATAGAATGCGATGTAACGCGGCCCTTTAAATGAGATGTATTTGTACAATCGTCGGTATTGCATGCGCGTGTTTCATTTATTTGTGAATATGGATATAGTTAGTTGCGAGTCCTCCGCGATGCACCGGAATAAGTTTGATTTATTTCCGGGGACGCAGTTCTCGAATTGGGTTGTGTACACATATTTGTGCGCGATTTTGACCGGAGTAAATTAGCGACTGTATTTTGTTGTTTCGCCCGAGATGTAGTTTATAGAGTATAGCGGCGGGAGTCATTAATCAAGCACTGGCTATATTGCATAATGCATTATGCATTGAATTCTACATGTGTTTAATAATATCAATGTCGACGGTAATATTATACAATTATTACTCGATCTCGTGGTTTCCCGGATATATTACCATCAATATTGAATTATAATAATTCCCAGCACGGCTATTCGACAATCGAGTTTAGCCCGAATTCGACGGAGCAAACCCATAATAAAAGCAACTCGAGAGCCGCAATTAAATCCAAAATCACAGCCTCGTCTTGCCGCAGCTGGGGCGATCAATTTAAAAACGCGACATCCAGCAATTTCCCCAGAAAGAACCCTCTCGGCGCACCTGCAATTTCCCTCTCTCTCTCTCTCTCTTTCTCTCTTGCCCCACATAATTTTCCCTCGAGCCGCAAGATTCACAGTAGCGCGCTGCAGCACACGCTAAATTAAATTCATCATTACACACGCGAGCTCAGCTCTATATTTCCCAACTAGCCTCTAACTTCCTGCCCCGGAAACCACACCTCGCGCGCTCTAGCTTTCTCGTTATCGCCCGCGCCCCGACAACTCCATCTCGCGCGCTCGGTTTTACGCGCGCTCGCTACTCGCGCTGCAGGTGAGCCGGACACTAAAAGCGAGCGAGTCGCTTTTATATCCTCGCGCGGCGGAGCTACATATATGTAAGCTACATGCCCGGCACTTTTGCCGGAGCTCGTACGCCGCGTAAACGCCCTTTTCTTCTTCGCTAGCGCCGCTGAGCGCGTCGGCTCGTTTGTGTGTGTGTGTGTGTGTCAACGAGTGATGAGAGACTCTGTCGGTTCGCTGCTCGGCGATTTCCAGCGACTGCGGAGGATTGACGCGAGAGGGTGGAATATTTTAGAGTCCCGCTAGATTGGCCGACGGGTATTGATTTGCGCTTTTTCATTCGGAGAAGATTAGAGGACAATCGAGCTATATGCAGCCGTTCGAGAGAGATTTAGTTTATTTATGAAAACACCGCTTTGTAGGTGACTTATATTCTGCGTATACTGCGGGTGAATGACTCGAAAGTAGATTTTATACGTGATGCGATACAACGAAGAGCAAAGCAAAGATTGCGTGTACAATTTGCCTGCTCGTAACAACGTTATCCGTGCAAACATGGGAGGGACCCAAGCAGGAGACACAAGGGTGATATAAGCGATATTCCCGCAGTGACATACGAGTTCCGCAGACGTACACAGAGTTGCAAAGTGAGCTGAGCGGAGTTGGCAAAGTTCATGACCGCATGCGATGTACAGAAAGTTTTAATAAATGCTTCATATAGGCATCAATCCGGAGAAAGGCTGATGTATGCTATACACCTCTGACTCACTACAGCAAGTGCAAGTACACGTAATCCCATAGTGGTTATGTACGCTTATTCACCGTAACCCCATCGACAACAAACGCAAACTCGATAAAACAATCGAGCGCTTTGTGCCTGGCGTCTAAAAATAAAAACTTACACATCCGCAACGGCGACGTTTCATTCAACTCCTGCGATCGTGTCGTAAAAAGGGCGAAACGTCGAGCTGGCACCGTAAAAAAAAAAAAAACAGCCAAGAAAATCGGCCGTATCCATCGCTCGTAAATGCGTCGGTCGCACACGCGTCGACTCTACCTTCCCGGCTGACATTAATATTTCCGATGACACGTCGGCGACGACGTGGCCTTCTATGAGGGGCTCGTCCGGCAGTTCCGACCCCTACATACTCCCGCTCTCTGCACTACTGATTTTCCAGAGTGAGCGACGTGTGCCGCAGCCACCTGCGATTTCGCCCTTTCGCGACAATAATTCTGCCCCCAAAGCATCGATTTCTGAACAAAGTTTTGAATTACAAATCGACTTGTAGGTTTTGTGGTCGTACTGCGTATTGATTGTGAATACTCTTGATACGTGTAAGTGCTGCAACGATACATTTTTCACCTGACCCAGTGATTTGATTTCCATCTCCAATTCTCATTTCTATCGCCGAATTTAACCGTGTTAGAGTTTCGCTAGCACAACTCGCCAAGTTTTTGACATTTTAATTGGATTTTCTATAACGACAGCTGCAGAGCCGTATATCGAAAAATAGAATTACTACTTGTTTCTATCCTGCTCACTATATGCAGTTGCAGCCACCGGGGCAAAAAAGTTGCTTCCCACTATTTTTTCGTCTTTCTAGCTCGTCGACCCATTTTAAAAGTCTATATGTCCCACTTGTCGCGTCGCACGGGTCAATCATCCTGTCCGACATACATCCCAAATTGAATCGAGGAATTCCAAACAATGGTGAAAAATTGACGCTTTCGCCGTTTTTCTAAATATTCAATTCAACAAATAAATAAACACTGCACGAATTTTGAATCTATATTTTTAACGCAAATTTTTCATGAATACTAAGCGAGCGTTTTTTTTTGTATGTTTCAGGTGGGTGACGCGAGAAACTTCTACTAAAACATTACGCTCGAGAACTACGATTCAGGTATACGTATGAAAAAGTCAAAGCGCGGCTTTAAAAACTTGCGAGCAAACGCTAATAAAAGAAATCCTCCAACGCGAAGCGACCTTAATCGAGCGTACACGAGGACGCGTCGTACAAAAGCGAGTCGAAAACGCAAAAACAAAGGAGGAAGCGCGACAATAGGAACGACGGAAGAAAAGGAATACGTAAAAGAGGAAGAAAGAGGGTAGGGAGGGAGGAAACAAAATGCGGAATAATAAGGCAAGAGGGGTAACGGGCGCGTCGGTACTTAACGAGTTTCACTTTCGGTAAAAAATTCAAGAAGAAGCTCGTCGCATTCGCAGAGCTGCAGCAGAGCCAAAAGGGGGATGTAAGGACAATGGCGATAATGCATGTTGCACGATCTGCACTTACATCCTCTCTCTCTGTCTCTCTCTCTCTCTCTCTCTCTCTCTCTCTCTCTCTCCAGACTATCCTTCCATCTCGCTTCCTTGCACTCTTTCTCTCCTATGTACTGCAGCTTTCATCGCTTATTCTCTTTTTCCTCGCGGGGCTCTTTTTCGAGGCCTCGTCTTGTATTCTTGTAGCTACATTCCGCGCTACTTGCTTATTTGCGGCGCTGAATTTTTTCCTCGTCGCTGTACTCTGGCCAATTTTCATTTCTTCTGATTCTCGTCGGCTGTTCCTGCGCTTTCCGTAAATTCGTGATGGGTAAATTATCTTGCCGGGAAATTCAAACAAATTCAAAAGTCAGGAGAATTGCTTGACTGTAATAGCTTTGAAAAAACATCAAGGACTTGCGTAATTTTCTTCAGCTTCTGAACGCATAACAGATATATACGGGGCAATCGTTTCGCCGAATTTTCTTTTTGTTGCGACTTCAGCTTAGTTTCCTGCAATTTCACTGTTATTATTTTCTACGGGGGTCTTCTTAAAAGACCTCATTTACCCGCACTCTCGCAATCGCAGTAGCTCTTTCATTTCCTCCATTTAATATGAAGATATACAAAGCTGTTCTTCAAACAATCATCTACTTCGCTTAACTAAAGAGCTTAACTTTTTATTTTATCTAATCGATAGCTTGATCGTAGTATTTTTGCAACGTGGTAAATACACGCTAGCCGAATAAGTCAAACAGTTAATTACCCAGCTATTAAGGTCGTTATTCCGAAGGAGTAGTTTTCCGCGCGTATAGCCAGTAAACAACGCGAGCAAAAAATATCGGTCTAATAGGTCGATAACGAGGTGTACACAGTTCAGTGTACGATCCTTTTTTCAACCATATCCACTCACGTGCTCGACTAAAAAGTCTACAACTCTATAAGCTACGGTCTCTGATGCTCTGAAGATAGAAAAGTAGCTTCTTGGTCCGTAGTTAATCTGAAATATGTCTTGGGAGGTGCATCTCTTTCCGAAAACTCGCTCGTTATTGTGGCCGTTACACGTTATCTCATGATCCACTTAAAAAAAATCTGACCAAAAAAGTCTTAGATAACAGTCTATGCAACGAGATAAATACATATAAAGGGTGTGCGCGAAGACGCGGAGGCGACGAGTAGAAAAGCGGAGACTGCAAGGAGGGTGCGCACAGGGTTCAGTTGACGCTGGGAGAGAACTCACGGAAATAAACCCACGCCGGCTCGTCTCTGATGTGACGTCTCCGCCGCTCTGGCTCCGGAAATATTGCGTTTAAACATTCAGGATTAGACGGCTGCCGTGACGTCGCGACGAAGGAGGAAAAGCCGTGGGTCGCCTCGTCGTCGTCTTTGGAGATAGAAAGAGAGAGAGAGAGAAAGAGAGATAGAGAAAAACAGGAGAAGAAAAGGGCAGAGATGGTCCGACGTGTCAGACGACTCGCTAAGTAAAAGAGTCTGAATCTTTCAGTACTAGACGGGCTTCCGCTGGCCGCGGAATTATTTACGCGCAGGAACACGTGTGCAGAGGTCGATGATGAAGAAGCTGTTGGCTGTATGGCTCTAATACGACACGTGCTTCTCGTGACCGGCCTTTTATTTATTTACCGAATGTGGGAGTCTAGCAGGATTTGTGGGGTAAGCGGCGATGATGAGTTACCTTTTGCGATAATTAGAGGCTATAACCTTGTTAAGAATCGCCATCGAGAAGTCCTGCAAAAAATTAAAAAATCGAGAACCGAGTTCCGTGATGTATTTATATAGGACAGCAAAAATTCAACAGCGAAATCTCGTTGATACCATGATCCTTGAATTCATTTCGAAGATCCTTCGGTTGTTTCAAAAGGATCTTCCCATTCAGATAATCCTTTTGGATCGGAAGATCCTTTCTGAACAACCAAAGGATCTCCAAAGGATTTCGAGGATTAAAGTCTTGAAAGGATTTTGCCTGTTAAGATTATATGGGAAACCTTGCGCGCTGGCAGCTTCTCCTTTGTGAAAAAAAAGTTTTTTAATTCAACACGAATATCTTGGGATGCTTTCTCTCGCGTGGGATTTGATATCGCCGAGAATGAAACGCAGCTATGCGCTTGTTGCGGAGAGGTATTTAATCTGGCCGGTAGATAACGCACCTATAAAGAAGCGGCTGAATCAAATTATCAAGTAGTTTTAAATGCGCACGTATTAATTAACGCGTATTGTTAATGTAAAAGTATAAATAATCAGTATAAAAACTTGCTTGATAATAACTTGACAATGGTAATGCTTCTCGTATTGTAACAGTTTTAAAAGGTTTTATTCAGTCACATTGATCAGATTATGTTGCAAAGTGGCTCTCGAGCAAAGATGAATAATTCTTTTAAACGTGTAGCTTTCTACCCTTTAGATGTCAGTTTAAACTCATAACTTATTGCATTACGCGTTTAAAAGCTTAGCGTCATACATTTTTGTGTGAATTATGCCACGTTATTAACACAAAGTGTATTATAGAGAAAGGTGAAACGAAAATACTGGCCAATCCAAAGTCAATAAACAAGCTCCTGATAAATCCAAATTAGCAGATTAAATCGATCCCGTGCGATAGCCAAAAAAATAGGTCAATTACACGGCTTGATGCTATGTCGGTTATTTGCCTACAGTATGTTCGCTTTATTTTAAACGCATTCAGTGCACTGACCAACTTGTACTGCCTCCAGCAGAAGAAAAAAGCTGTGTACGAACATGTGCTGACTTATGCGAGAATTCGCCCATTAACAAAAACCCTGCTTATCGAGAAGAACACAACAAATCAAAGCTGCGTATCGACTTTTGCAATGAGGTTGCGGAGAGGAAGGCAGCTTACCAACGCCGTTAATTTTGATAGCATCTGTTCGTTACTCTCCTTCAATTACAGAAAATTATTCTTCTCTTGCGCACACAATGCCGCATTGCACATCCTGCAATATGTTCTCAATCCCACAGCCTTCAAATAATGCACCTATTCATCATTATCAGAGTCTGTGCAGAATTCACGTTTCAATGGAAACTTCAATCTACATAGCTGTTCGTAATTAATGTATACATCGGCAAGCAGCACAAAAACATTTTTCACGCGTCGTGGCTCATTAAAGCTGCCAAGTTGTATCCATCAATCCTCGCGTGCCCCGCACACAACACCTGTGCACAATCGCCATTCAAAAGCCGCAGAGAGAAGTCTCATGAATGGAGAGCGCTGGCTTTTCAGTCGTCCCGAGAAAGCTGAACTTGAAACACATCGAGAGACGAATTCGCGCGAGCGCGACCAACTTATCGGCGACAAGTTTCAAAGTCCCTGGGTCTCGGCCATTCTTAAACTCGAGTAGGCGAAAACAGAGGCAATCGTACGCGGCGACCTCTTAAACAGGGGATAAGGGGGGGGGGGAGTGGGGGATCGGTCTAATTAAGCTCGGCGGCATGATTCCGGGGCTACGAGAGAATCGTGACTCGTTACGTGTTTTCTTTTTCTTCTTTTTCTTCTTTTTCTTTTCACAGTGGACTCCTTGCTTATTTATACACACTGCAGCAGCAGCAGCAGCAGCAGCAGCAGCCTTGGAATATTTTAAAAGCCAGCAGTGCACTTTGCTTTTCCACCGTCCATCTCTAGTGCCGCTGCTTTTGCTCCCTTGTATTCCTCTCTCCGCTGCTGCTGCTGCTGCTGCTGCTGTTGCTTCTTCTCGCCTCCTCGTCGTCGTCGTCGTCGTCGTCGTCCTCGGGGTATAGGTGAGCAACCCAGAGGCTGTCTCGGTTTTCGCTCTCCTTTTGTACTTTGTTGTCCCTCCTTTCTGGCCAAAGAAGCGCTCTCGTGTGTACGAGAGCGCGAGGTGCGATCGCGCTCTCGGATTCCTCCTCCCGACGCGCAAGCGAAAACTTTATACATTCTTCCTCGTTTATTCAGTCACCTCGAGTCGGATGCTTTGAGTCGTTCCTTTTTATCCTCCTTCCTTTGCCGCTGTTGTTGCTTCTTTTTTTCTCTCGCACTCACCACGCCGCGTTGTTGTTCCCTTTTTGCTCGGATTATGGCCGTTTCTTGCACGCGAGCTCTCTCGTATACGCATACATTATACGTCTGTGTGTGTGTGTGTGTGTGTGTGTGTGTGTGTGTGTGTGTGTGTGTGTGTGTGTGTGTGTGTG